>CP136065.1:157253122-157634020 GCA_032622095.1 Siphonodentalium dalli
TGTACATATTTATTGCAAATAATTAAAATCGGGTGTTTTTAAACGTTCAAGTTTTTCAATTATGGATATGATCCGACAAGGCACGAGTTTTGTCGACCGCATCGTGCTAAAATTCTCCAAATTCACTTAATCTACGCTCGTTTAACGGAAGTTAGTCATGTTATAATATGAATGATCCACTTTGCCCGATCCGCTTTGCCCACAGCATATTTGTTTTACAGTCCGGCACATTACGCGCGTGTCCTATCAAATTTAGCAAATTGACAAATCGTCTTATTCCACACATATAGTGCCTATAAGACACCGACAGCATTTATTCGGGTATATGGGTATATATGTGATCATCGACCTGCGCCATTATAGATATATGCGCAAACGCACAATAATTATAAATTTGGTAAAATCATAATATGTCGTCGAAAATATTCTACAACATTTTAGTATACCTGGTTCTTTATGGAAATGTATAAAAACTAACCAAACACGAAACGACCTTATTCTAAAATAGGCTATCTGAATCGGAATAATTTGCTAGTATTGAAATAATAAATGTGATCGGCTTTACCCGGGCGATCCGGACATTGTCCTTTGCTGTGTTTTCATCACACATTTGACACCCAAATCTTGCATCCGATGACATATAGGCTATATCACACATGGATATCTAGGCCATATATATCATGTTTATACCACCCGGCCATGCATATAAGGGGGGGGTGGGGGGGGTGGTGTATGCCTACTGGAATCAGCTTGTGGACCCGTCCGTGGACACAAATTTGTCCGGAGTTTTTCTGAGTCGTTTATTATCATTTTCCGTGAAACTTGGCACAGGCATCAACTTGACTGGTCCCCGGACTATAAACCTTGCCATCGCTCTGCTTTGGACGTCGTTATTATGGGAGGGCACGTCACAGAGCGATATCGCCATAGCTAGTGTTTCACATATGAGCCAGGGACGAGTCTAAGACATCAACCACCATGGGAACCTGCATGTGCACCTGCGAAATGACATCTGTCGAACTTTTTTGGTGGTGTTGTACCACTCTTTTTCGACTTAATTTTGTTTTTGCAACATGCATACTTTTGTCCGAGTTTTTATTCCTATACATTTTTAGGTCAATATTTTTGAAACTTGGCACATATATTTAGTGCCATGGGAACATGTGCACCTGCGAAATCTTAGTAGGACAGACGTCATAAAGATAGATAAGATAGATAAGATAAGATAGATATCTTATCTTATCTGATCTGATCTGATCTTATCTGATTTTATCTTATCTGATCTTATCTGATCTTATCTTATCTTATCTTATCTTAACTGATCTTATCTTATCTGATCTTATCTGATCTGATCTTATCTTATCTATATTATCTATCTTATCTTATCCATATTATCTATCTTATCTTATCTATATTATCTATATTATCTATCTTATATATCTTATCTTATCTTATCTATATTATCTTATCTTATCTATCTTATCTTATCTTATCTTATCTTATATTATCTTATCTTGTCTATATTATATATCGTATCTATCTTATCTTATCTTATCTATCTTATATTATCTTATCTATCTTATCTATCTTATCTTATCTTATCTTATCTATCTTATATATCTTATATTATCTTATCTATCTTATCTTATCTTATCTTATCTTATCTATCTTGTCTATCTTATATATCTTATCTATCTTATCTTATCTTATCTTATATTATCTTATCTTGTCTATATTATATATCGTATCTATCTTATCTTATCTTATCTATCTTATATTATCTTATCTATCTTATCTATCTTATCTTATCTTATCTTATCTTATCTATCTTATCTATCTTATCTTATCTTATCTTGTCTATCTTATATATCTTATCTATCTTATCTTATATTATCTATCTTATCTATCTGATCTATCTTATCTATTTTATCTATCTTATCTATCTTATCTTATCTATCTTATCTATCTTATCTATCTTATCTTATATATCTTATCTATCTTATCTATCTTATCTTATCTATCTGATATATCTTATCTATCTTATCTTAATTTATCTATCTTATCTATCTTATCTATCTTATCTTATCTATCTTATCTATCTTATCTATCTTATCTATCTTATCTTATCTATCTTATCTATCTTATCTATCTTATCTATCTTATCTTATCTATCTTATCTATCTTATCTATCTTATCTATCTTATCTATCTTATATATCTTATCTTATCTATCTTATCTATATTATCTTATCTTATCTATCTTATCTTATCTTATCTTATCTTATATTATCTTATCTTGTCTATATTATATATCGTATCTATCTTATCTTATCTTATCTATCTTATATTATCTTATCTATCTTATCTATCTTATCTTATCTTATCTTATCTATCTTATCTATCTTATCTATCTTATCTATCTATCTTATCTATCTTATCTATCTTATCTATCTTATCTTATATTATCTTATCTATCTTATCTATCTTATCTATCTTATCTATCTTATCTTATCTGATCTTATCTGATCTTATCTGATCTTATCTGATCTTATCTATCTTATCTATCTTATCTATCTTATCTATCTTATCTATCTTATCTATCTTATCTATCTTATATATCTTATATATCTTATCTATCTTATCTATCTTATCTATCTTATCTATCTTATCTTATCTGATCTTATCTTAATCTTATCTTAATCTTATCTATCTTATCTTATCTATCGTATCTATCTTATCTATCTTATCTATCTTATCTATCTTATCTATCTTATCTATCTTATCTATCTTATCTTATATATCTTATCTTATCTATCTTATCTTATCTATCTTATCTATCTTATCTATCTTATCTATCTTATCTATCTTATCTATCTTATCTATCTTATCTATCTTATCTATCTTATCTATCTTATCTATCTTATCTATCTTATCTATCTTATCCATCTTATCTTATCTATCTTATCTATCTTATCTATCTTATCTATCTTATCTATCTTAGCTATCTTATCTTATCTGATCTTATCTTAATCTTATCTTAATCTTATCTATCTTATCTTATCTATCTTATCTATCGTATCTATCTTATCTATCTTATCTATCTTATCTATCTTATCTATCTTATCTATCTTATCTATCTTATCTTATATATCTTATCTTATCTATCTTATCTTATCTATCTTATCTATCTTATCTATCTTATCTATCTTATCTATCTTATCTATCTTATCTATCTTATCTATCTTATCTATCTTATCTATCTTATCCATCTTATCTTATCTATCTTATCTATCTTATCTATCTTATCTATCTTATCTATCTTATCTATCTTATCTTATCTATCTTATCTATCTTATCTTATCTTATCTATCTTATCTTAATCTTATCTATCTTATCTTATATATCTTATCTTATCTATCTTATCTTATCTATCTTATCTATCTTATCTATCTTATCTATCTTATCTATCTTATCTTATCTATCTTATCTATCTTATCTTATCTTATCTATCTTATCTTATCTATCTTATCTATCTTATCTATCTTATCTATCTTATCTTATCTTATCTTATCTATCTTACCTATCTTATCTTATCTTATCTTATCTATCTTATCTATCTTATCTATCTTATCTATCTTATCTTATCTTATATTATCTTATCTATCTTATCTATCTTATCTATCTTATCTATCTTATCTATCTTATCTATCTTATCTATCTTATCTATCTTATCTTATCTATCTGATCTAACTTATCTATCTTATCTATCTTATCTATCTTATCTATCTTATCTATCTTATCTATCTTATCTATCTTATCTATCTTATCTATCTTATCTATCTTATCTTATCTATCTGATCTAACTTATCTTATCTTATCTTATCTTATCTATCTTACCTATCTTATCTTATCTTATCTTATCTATCTTATCTATCTTATCTATCTTATCTATCTTATCTTATCTTATATTATCTTATCTATCTTATCTATCTGATCTATCTTATCTATCTTATCTATCTTATCTATCTTATATTATCTATCTTATCTATCTTATCTATCTTATCTATCTTATCTATCTTATCTATCTTATCTTATCTATCTGATCTAACTTATCTATCTTATCTATCTTATCTATCTTATCTATCTTATCTTATCTTATCTTATCTATCTTATCTATCTTATCTTATCTTATCTTATCTTATCTATCTTATCTTATCTATCTTATCTATCTGATCTATCTTATCTATCTTATCTTATCTTATCTTATCTATCTTATCTTATATTATCTTATCTATCTTATCTATCTTATCTATCTTATCTTATCTTATATTATCTTATCTATCTTATCTATCTTATCTATCTTATCTATCTTATCTATCTTATATTATCTATCTTATCTATCTTATCTTATCTTATCTTATCTATCTTATCTATCTTATCTATCTTATCTTATCTTATATTATCTTATCTATCTTATCTATCTTATCTATCTTATCTATCTTATCTATCTTATATTATCTATCTTATCTATCTTATCTATCTTATCTATCTTATCTTATCTATCTGATCTATCTTATCTATCTTATCTATCTTATCTTATCTATCTGATCTATCTTATCTATCTTATCTATCTTATCTATCTTATCTATCTTATCTATCTTATCTATCTTATCTATCTTATCTATCTTATCTATCTTATCTTATCTATCTTATCTATCTTATCTATCTTATCTATCTTATCTATCTTATCTATCTTTATGACGTCTGTCCGACTTTTTTGTGGAGTTATTCCTCTTTTTCGACTTAGAACATTTTCGCAATATTCATGCATAATTTTGTCCGAGCTTTTATTCCTACATTTTTCGGTCAATAGGTTTACTATATAGAAACTAGTACGCAATACGGCTAGGGTTGTGCACCTGCTGGGAATCTGTTATTTTATTATTTCAACTAAATGTTTACTGACATCTTAGTTTTTTAAAAACACGGGGGTATCCTTAGTGAAGTTAGTCCCATTTGGGACAGTCACAGTTATCCCTGCCTCGTGCACGTTTGCTTTTTATCGGCGACATATTAACCCCACACTGTGTACTAATCTAAAGGTGATCATTTCAATAGCATAAACCCACAAGGTCAAGCTGTGTACCAAAAACACATTTTCGTAAAGCTGTGTACCCAACACACCAAACTGTGGCGACAATGACCCGGGCCCCCCTTTCAGTCTGTTAACAGCTCGCAGCATCAGAAAGTATATCGTGCCGGATATCGTGACCGGAAGAACTGCATGTCGGGCATTTAGTTTCACCAAATTTAAAAGCACGACTTCCGGAATCGTCGATGCACGTTTTCCAGATTTGTTTTCAAGAGTGCATTTAATTCATTTATTAATTTGTGTCATGGTTTTGTTATAAGACATTTCTAAAATGGCAGAATTAGTACTTCCATCAGCTCCTAATTGGTATTCCAGCAGGTCTATTGCATCGACTTGCTCTGGGTTACTTATTTTCGCGGCACGAAATGACGTTTGTGTTTTTGACACGAAAGAAATTCCACCTCGCTTCGTTGGGAACTTCACAGATCATAAGTCAAAAATTACAAGTCTTTGTATCAACGCTTGCGCTGGTGGCGAAGAAACATGCTGCAGTGTTTCAGAAGATGGAAATGCCATCATTTGGAATGTTTCCACATTCGTGATTATTTCTCAGTTGCAGTTTACTGTGAATCCAAATGTAAGACTAAGACAGTAAGAGTCTACAAATTACAAGTAATACAACATACAATGATACATGCATTTCATTTTCAAATATACATCACATGCATTCCTAATTTTGGTGTCCCTGTCATACAATTGAGTAATTTAGCTGAAGGGGTCATTGTCCCTTTCAATTGGTCTGACAATTTGCAGTAATTCACATTCTGGGAGGTCCCAAAATTTATGGAGAACGACCTGCCCCTAAAGGCCTAATTTGGCCTAAATATGAACGGGACTACTCGGGCCGCAGACAGTTTGGGCTGGATTACCTATCCTATGACCAATGATGAGTCGACCAAAGACAACTCGCCCCAGTTATATTTCTGGGGCGACTCTCATGTGTGAAACATTAATTGGCTCTCAGGCACTATGCAGATGAATCGGGTCGGCGTGGCCGTCTGCTATGATGTCGGTCCGATGTCGGCATATGGTTGGCAGTCGACGTCATGCCAACCACGGTCGGTTCAATGTCATTTGCCGACGTCGGTCCGACCGTTGGCTATGACATCGGCCCGACGTTGGTAAATGGTTGGCAGCTGACTCCATGCCGACCACGGTCGGCACAAATGCATACTTGCCGACATCGATCGGCCTAATTTCTGTCGGTGTGGCTGTTTCAATAACAAAATATCCTAGAGTTTCCTGTACTAAGATTTTTCCGGCCTAACCTTCTTGGGTTTGATTGCTTGAAGGTCCAAAACTTAGTAACACGCACGAAGCTCCAATACTCCGAAATTCCGCGATTAACTTTCCAGTTCACATGATACATACATATCTACGCATTTGGTTCGACCGAGAGTTCAGTCTGCATGGTTGGCTTTTTCACATGCATGTATGGACTCTGGATTCACACCTATGTCACATATGTATACGTATTAACTCGTGTACATACTGGTATGTGTTTGATATAGTGATGAGCCGATTGTCAAATTGAGCCATGCGCCGATTGCCGGTTATTTGAGATCACAATCGGCCGATTCAGGTGCCGATTCCGATTATTTCAATAATTATAGCAGAATATGTTATATGTGTTATATAATACTTAGAATTAGAACCAAGCAACAAACGTAGTAATATGCCAGTACACTGTATACATAAGTATATGTTTGGGTAAGTAGATAGGTGCATGGTATGGGCAGACTAGTGATCGAATACAGGCAACATACCCATGTATTCTAGGCTATTCCACAAATTTTTTTTTGAAAGTTTGATGTAGCCACGTGCATGACGACATGTCCATGGTCCGTTTTTGATAACAATTCATCAAACGGCATTTTTCTTTGATCCCAATTCAAAGACATCACATCAAAGGAAATGAGCCGACGGAACTAGTTGCAAGTTACACCATGTTCATGTCAATTTCACAGACACGATTCGATTTTGGCGTGGTTACGCTGTATGTACTATATATATAGCTTTGTTGTACTGCGTATGCATACATTTTGATTTTTTATAGTTTGACATACATAAATCAAAATGTCTACATGTTGACGAACAATAAAGTTACCTATGGGCGTACATGAGTCCCATGATATGTACGTTGTGTACATCACAATGCTAAAGAAATCAATCGACTGAAACGACTGTTATTATGAATTATTATGCGCAATCACGGCGTCATGCTCGCTGCCTCACTCTAACCCAAAGTGTCACGTGCTTCCCGGCGATCCCCACTAATATATTGTTCAAACATAGACACAGGTACGGCCGGGGTATTGCAGAAGACATGTATGTATATCAAGTTTGTGTTTGGTATCACTTTCCCCATGTTTACTGGTCATTTATTCAACAAAACATCGTCATATTTAAAACAGTTTATTGAAGAAAAACAAGCACTCATTTATTATTTAGACAATCGGAAATGGGCCACAATCGGCCGATTCCGATTGTCGTTCCCGATTATCGGCTCATCACTAGTTTGATAACTGTTTTTATTAGTCGAGTTTTTTTCCAAAACTCGACTTATAGTTTGATGAGGGGCAGCGGGCGGGCGGGCGGCGTGTTTTGCTTATAACTCAACCGTTTATTGACGGATTTTTTTTGGTGTGTGAGTACATATCCATGCTCGTAAGCTGCAGACAAAAAATTGGGTTCGTCCGCATATTTATTACAGAGTTATGGCCCTTTGAATTTTCAGCTCGTTAGCGCGATAACTTCAACAAACGTTATCCGATTTGATTGAAATTTGGTATATAGGTGTCTCCCAAGAATATCTCGGATGAGTTCGAAAACCGGCCTGGTCCGATAAAATTTGATAGAGTTATTTGAAGTTACCCGGATGTAAACAAGAGAGAAGTCACAATTTAGTTTTCGGAGAATTTAAATCGTTTTAAATCAAGTTTTAGTTGTATTGGTGTAGCAAAAGTTACACAAACTTTGAATTGGTTACCGCAGAACCTCTTGATTTGGTTGATTTTGGTTTTCTATGGTGAAGTAGTATTTTTTAGCCTATTACAGGTGTTGACATTTTTTACTATACCTCGAATATTGGTGACTTGGAAAATAACGGCCAACGGTATTTTTGTTGATGAACTGGAATTCAATGAAATGGGAATAATCTACTCTGGTATACCTAATATATGAACGAAAAGAGATTCTGATGAAGTGTTCTGCAATTGTTACTGGATTCTGCTATTAATTGGCTAAGAATTGGGTCAATTTAGAATTTATTGCCAAACCTGGTACCTGAAGGCTGGATTCTGAGATTCTCCTACTCAGTCATTCTCATTTCTGTGCTCTCAGACTCAACATACCCCACTGAACAGGGTATTTCTATCTGCTCTGTTACTAACACAATTCCTGCTCTGCTTTTGCTCATTAATAAGAGTAAATAGACTAAAGTATCAACATGATTACTAGAGGCCAAGTGAATGTGAAACAAAGTTCGAAAGAAAATGGTGAAGATACAAAAGCATCCCAGGCTGTTGCTGAGAAATCTTCAAGAAGATATTACACCTTAAATAAAAAGACTTCTTTATTAAAGAAGTTTAGGACTGCCAATTGTATGAAGTTTGATGTGCAAGTCAAGCCAGGTATGCAATATTATCTCCAACTCAGCTCATCTTTATGGCAAGCTTTCAAGAATGCTTCAAAGGAGGTGCTGAGTTCAGACGAAAGATACGAATTGAAACCATCTCATGGAGTGGATGAACAGGGGATCAAGGTTGACCATCAACTACGTGTGTATAATAAGTCGAAAAAAGGTGAAGAGAACTCTAGACTGAAATATACCATGAACATTTATGATACAAATTCTTCAGTGCTTGTTAATGGGGTACAGGCTCATTCTTTATTCTACCAAGAGCACTTGCCGCTGATACAATATAGTATGTTCGAGTTGACCCAGATTGAAGAAATAGATGACATGTTTAAAGATATCCTGTCTCAATCTTCACAAAAGAAATTTCGAGATAACGTAACATCTGATTCAAGAAGTAAGCATCTTATAGACAGGCGTGTGTCTAGTAAAAGTGAAGAGACTGCTGACAGTCAACAACACTCAGTCGAATGTGAAACCTCAGCGTCAACTGCAGGATCAGAAGTCATAGATGCTGTTTGTGATTTGTGCTTGAACCCGGCTGAAGAAGATGCTGTATTATGTCCACAGTGCTCAAATTGGATGCATTACCAATGTCTGAAGCTCTCAGTTGCAACAATTGAACAAATTGAATCTGTTCCGGACTATAACTATGTATGTCCTGGGTGTTCCACTTTAGACGATCAAATGAAAGTACCAGCTGCACCATCTTGTTCCTCTTCCAGATTTTCAGGTCCTTCTGTCACAGGCATTGATACACAACTACCGGTAAGAAGTGGTCCTGATGTAAATGTCATAACGAATATCTCAACATTAGAAGATGCATCACAAACATCAATGGTAACTTCTCTAAATGGAGTTTATGATATACAGCATGTGTCAGATTCAGCTACATGTAATCTGTCATCGCAAACAAACATCAAAGACTTTTGTGACAGTCAGCATGATGATGAAGATAGATGTAATACTCTGGAGAGAACTTCCGGTTGCAAAGAACAGGATCAGGTTACTAGTACAGCTGCTCAGAAGGATTTGAAATCGAGAGAACGAAAATTGGCATTGAAAGAAAAGAAGATCCAGTTAAGAGAACAAGAACTTTGTGAACAATCTCATCAACTAACCCTTGCTCGATCAGAAATTTCAAAACTTGAGAACAAAATTGAAGAACTCAATAACTCCAACCGAATACTGAGGATGAAGGTGGCTGCAATTCCTGATACCACTGAAAAGCAAGTAAGAATTGATGGACCTGCATTTAACACAGTAACACCTCCACCTGGATTTATACCTCTAGGTTATGCAGGTAACAAGCAAAACATGTATAATACATGTAACTGGGAGTCTCAACATCCTTGTAATCTAGAATTTGAAATGCTGAAAAGGAAGAACATCGAGATGGAAGTAAGCATAATGAAGATTCAATCTAAAATTCAAGAACAGGAGATCCAGACAATGAAAAAATCCATATTAACAAACCATCATGTATCACCACCAATTTCATCTGAAAGCCAGCAACTATTCCATACACATACCGGTACTGGTATAAATAATCCACCTCCAAGTTCTTATGAAGGCCAACAACTGTATCATCCAAATGTGAGTACATGTAATCCACATTATGTCAACAATGCTGTCAATGGACCTTACAGAAACATGCTACTGCACCCAGTGTTGAATGGAAGGGAACAAGTTCAGAATCGGAGGAAGAGATTTGTCCAAAATTCATGGCGAAATACCCGAAATGACTACATGAACCATTATGTTGATAACGAAACAAATAAGTCGGACAGCATAAGAAGAAGGGATCGATGCTTCGAAGATAACGGGATAGAAATATCTAAAAGGGGTGTGGACACCAACTTACAGCAAACATATACAAGTACCGGTAGTACTGAAACTCAACCTGATATCTACAGATCACAAGAAGAAATACCAAATCAGTCAACCAGTCATCAGTCATCAGTTATTGCTGATGAAGATACAAATAAAACTATTCATCAGTCATCAGTCATTGCTAATGTGGATACAAATAAAATCAGTCATCTGCCTTCAGTTATTGCTGATGTGGAAACGAATAGAAGTCACAACCCACAGCACCCTCTGAAGACTGTTATAATGGAGAAAACTTGTACCAGAAATGCATCAAATAACATTAATGAAACAGAAGATGCAGTTGATGAAGTGGATAGAAGTCAAGACTCACAGCATTTTTTATGCGGGGGCCGAGCCTCGGAAGTGACATGGCGGCATCTTCAATCAACAATGAGCATGTAAGGCCACACAAACTCAATGTTTTGTTTCTCAGGCATTTTTTTTTTTAAATGCATGAGGGAGGGCGATTTTTTATTTTTCATTTTATTTTTTTATCATGGGCTACTAACACTGCAGCAAGCAGTCAATTTTAGCGAAACATACCATTTAATATAATAAGGATGAACACTGTTCATCTTTATTATATTAAATGGTATTTTCCCCTAAATTTGACTGCTTGAATTGAACACTCTATCCTGTTATTGATAACCTGAATACCAGCCCAGGGGGTACAATCTGTCATATTATTTTAACTAGTCTCTCTTTCAGGTGTCTCATCCCACTTATTACAGGAGGCCCCCACCCCCCATGAAATACGGAATACCACTTAACACAGAGGGTGGAATACGGAATACCAGTTAACAGCCATATGGAATACATAAAAATATATGAAAACTTCATTTTTTGGAAGTTCGGCGTACGAATACCGGTATTTTTGGAATACCGAATACCTCCTAACAGAGGGGCCAGAATACACGTACGGTACCTCATAACAGGGCATGGAATACGGTGTACGGAAAGGGGGGTGGGGGCCTCTTACAGAAACAGGAGTATTCACTTACAAGTACTGGTTCATATGATTGATTGATTGATTTAATGTCACTCTAGCAAAGATACCACATCATTACTGCTTGGCAGGTCTCGATATCAATTGACATTCAACAGTGGCAATTATTAAGGAAGATTTATTTTATATGTCAGATATGACCCTATTGATATATGAATACAGCCAATCATAGAATTATATTTGAAATGTTTTGCATTTTAATATTTATAGTATTAAAACATTTAATAAAATATGGCATATGTGTATACCATACAACATCAATGTTTAATAAACAGGTACAAAGTGTGTTCATCTGTTCTAAAGTCACTTTTAGTAGAGCTATATATGCATGCTAGGTATATGCCTCAATATTTGTACTTTCATTTAATTCAACTGTTTTAATATTAAAATTCAGACACATGTTCTGTCTGTTTGTACACATATCTCACACCATCTGTAAATTATTTGATTGGTTGTAATCAAGTCATAAGCCCATATCCGATACTTTCCCAGTCTTGTTCGTGTAGCTATTTTAATATTAAATGAAGCATATTGTGAATTTGATGTTTTTTATTTATTCAAAATATTTGCCAATTGTGTTGACAGCGTCAGCCGTCCAACCGACATTGTTTTTTTCGAGCATGTCAATGATGTCATTGAAGAGTCGGCATTTAGAATTTCCTCCATCCACCTTCTCGGGGAGAAAAACTGTATCTTGTCTATGTTTAGACTTGTCCATGACTCGAATGAGCATTTTGAAGGCATCTTCAGTTCGGTTTTTATTGTCATTTTTTTTGTCAGATGATTCAGATAGTTTGAACTTGAAATATTTCCCAAATTCCTCAACAATGTCTTTAACAGCAACAGACAGCGCCACCCGCTGGAATTCACGGTCATCAGTTCTGTTCGTGCCCACAAAACATTCGATTTCGAGATCGTCCAGCTCTACATTTTTCACATCGATGACGACTTTAAGTTTTGTTATCTGGTCCCGTAATAGCTCAATTAGTGTGCCAGCTTCATTATAATCAGATATGACCGTCCAATCTAGCAAAATAGCCGTCAAATGCTTGATATGTATGCTTAGAAGTGGCATGAAATTGTTCAAAGTCGAAAAAATAATACAAACGCACCGGAAGCACAGGAAATTCGGGTACACTCGATTGCCGTTCCGCGCGAGATCGAGCAATATACGGAGAAACGTACCATAGAATTTTCGTACCAATTTTTGTTTTTTTCCCCATTTTTTGCAAACGCGATAAAATGTTAAATGCGCGGTGTTTTGGGGGCATGCGCGCGCGCCTGAGAAACAAACCATTGATTTTGTGTGGCCTAATCACCATCAAGACAATAAATGTAAAAAACATCAAGAGTAACCAGATATATACACAGCAACTACTAGATCAATGTGACATCCTATGTATTCAAGAACATTGGCTATATAAATACCAACAAGGATTTCTGGAAGAATTTCAGGATTCTCATACAACTTACTCCAAATCAGTTGATGAAGATAACATTATATCACCGCAAGAGATGCCAAGAGGATACGGAGGTGTTGCCACGTTACTCAAAAGAGAGAAATTTCCTGTCACCAAAATGTTGCCAGATGGATCCCCCAATCTTATAGTAGTGGAAATATCTGTAGAACCACCGATCTGTTTAATTAATGTGTATATGCCTTCAAGGGGAGATGCTGATAGTGAAGACAGATTTGGATCATATCTAGATGAAGTCACAGAAATTTCGAAGAAATATAGAGATACCCATATAATAATTTACTGTGGAGATTGGAACGCTTCTCTTTTGATGAGGGATAATAACAGGAGAGATGTCAAGCTTGATTGTGCAGCAGATGAGATTGGAATGAAGAGTATCGTATGCTTGCGGCCAACATTTTACCACACAAATGAGAGGGACTTGTCTCAAATTGACTACATCTTTATCCACAAGACATACCAGGAATTACTAATAGATATTGCAATAGCTGAAAGAAGTGAATTGAATACATCTGATCATGTTCCAGTCACAGGGAAGATTAAATTGATTTTATCCGGTGAGAGAAAAGAAGAATGCAATAAAGTACCAGCCCGTATAAAATGGGAGAATTGCAACCAACAGCTATATGAGGACTATGTAAGATGTCATCTTAAAAGTGGGAAATCACAGTCACTGTTTGATATGGGTCTAATGATAGAAGATCTCTCCAAAATTCTCAAAACAGCTGCAAAAAAGAGTATTCCGAAGTTTAAAGAGATGGTCAAGGTTAAGAAGAAGGAACGAGTTTGGTCAGAAGAGATTGCTGCAGCGGTGAAGTTGTCTAAGAAAGCATTTTGGGAATGGAAGACGCAGGGTCGACCTAAATCTCCAACAAATAGATTATTGATGAATAGAAAAAGGACTTCGAGATTGCTGAGGAGTGCTCAAAGACTGGAGGCTGTTAACAATAGAAAGATGATGATTGAAGAGATTATACAGGCAAAGGGGGAAAACTCGTCACTATTCTTCAAATTAGTGAATAAACAGCGACAAAATAAATCAACAATCACTAAGGAACTATTTGTCAATGGAAGGACGCTATCATCAAGTGAAGATATCAGAGAGGGATGGGCAGAGTATTTTGCGGGTTTGGCATCTCCATTGGAGGATCCTTTATCCAATGATACATATGATAAAGAAGTTGACAAGGACATATTAGCGATTGAATCTCTCTGCAGTGATCAACATATGCCATTACCGACAATCTCTGAAATTGAAGTTGAAAAGATAATATGCAGTTTGAAGAATGGGAAATCAAAAGATCATCTAGGACTTCAAGCAGAGCATATCAAAATGGGAGGGCTGCCGGTCATCAAGTTTTTAACTGACTTCATCAATCAATGTTTTGAACAGAAGAAAGTCCCAGATATTTTGAAGATTGGAGTTCTTACACCGGTACATAAGAAAGATGAAAAGATTCTACCAACTAAGTACAGAGGCATCACAGTCACTCCTATTGTCCTTAAAGTGATTGAAAATATTCTGATCAAAACATCATCAGAGAAATTAAACCTGACGCAATCCAAGCTTCAAAAAGGATTTACCAAAGGGGTGTCTGCAACTAATGCAGGTGTAATCATCACAGAAGTACTGAATGAAGCAAAGGAATCAAAGAAACCATTACATCTTGTTACGCTTGATACTCAGAAAGCTTTTGATGTTGTGCCACATACACATCTGATGAGAAGATTATATCTGGATGAGGTACAGGGAGATGAGTGGCTATTGATTAACAACATCTATAAGGACATGACGACGAGAGTAAAATGGGAGAACGAACTGTCTCATCAATTTGATATACAACAGGGAGTGAGACAAGGAGGAGTCCTATCAGCTGTACACTACAAGAGGTTCAACAATCCAATGCTGCTGAATATTGAGCGTCATTACAACGGTGCGAGGATCGGACATATTCAGATTCCACATACAACATGTGCTGATGATGTAGCACTCTTGTCTCATGATGGGTCGGAAATGAATGCAATGCTGAAGGAGGTGGAAGATTTCTCACACTTAAATAGATACAAGATAAATCCGATGAAGAGTGCTGCCTTATCACTAAACATAAAAGATATACCTGCATTGGAGACATTTATGTTTGAAGAAAAACCGATTGTTGCAGAAGATAAGTTGACACATGTTGGGCTGGAAAGAAATATTGGAGGAAAGTTAAATGTTGATGAGAGAATCCAGAGAGGACGAAGAACTGTTTATGCGCTGATGGGTGCGGGTCTACATGGAAGAAATGGTCTGGCTCCAAATGTATCTATTAATCTATGGAATGTTTATGTGCTTCCAAGAATGCTATACGGGATTGAATGTGTCACATACAGTATGACTGAATTGAATTTGCTAGAAATTTATCAGAGAAAGGTGCTGAAACAGTTGCAGTATTTACCACCCAGGACTCCTAATGCTGCTGTTTATGCTTTGCTTGGCTGTCTACCGATTGAGGCTGTTATCCACAAGAAGATGTTGTCCCTATTCTCTAGTATTATCCATAACAAGGGTTCTGTGGAAATCTCCATTGCCGAAAGACAGCTTGCTATGAAGAATTTGGACTCTACTAGCTGGTTTGTGACTGTAAGAAAGGTTTTGTGGATGTACGAGTTGCCATCAGTTTTTGAAGTAATGGAAAGCCCACTTGATAAGAAGTCCTGGAAGGAGTTGGTAGACAAGAAGGTGCATGAGCTTTGGGAAGGGAGGATCAAGGAGGATATGAAGTTGAAATCTTCACTGAAGTATTTGAACCCAGATACAGTACAGATTGGTTCTCCTCATCACTTATGGGTCAGTTTACACTCCAATGTTCATGATGTTAATTTGGCAGCAATAAAAGCAAGACTCCTGACTGGTACCTATACACTCCAGAGAAATAGATCTGTTTACAGTCGGCAAAAGGAGAGTTCGTTGTGTCAACTGTGTAAAGATGGAGAAGAATCAAGGGAGCACTTTCTAACAGCCTGCAGGCATGACCAAATGATTGATGCAAGAGAGAAGGCAATCGTAAAACTGCAATCTATTATCCCTGACTCTACTCTTACTAACATTCTGGCAGATTCTAATCTACTAACTCAGCTCATATTGGACTGTTCAATGTCAGTAATAGTGGAGATGTTAGACCTACACATGGATCAGTTGACGTTAAATTCTATTGAGATGTGGAGCAGACAATATATTGGGAGGCTCCATAGCATCCGCTCCTCAATCCTTACCAGATGTCAGTAGAAGATTCCCATTTCATTATTCCAGTTCTTTACCGATCCTAATCATTATATGAAATTCAGATTATATGAAATCAGTGTATATAGAGAATATAAATCAAAGAAATCAAAATTACTCTGACTCAACCGAACCAGAGGTGCTGCGACAAATAAACGCAGGGATTTACGAAGACAAGATATGGCCCTTAATTAGTCATTTTTCACGAATTTTCAGCTCGTTAGCGCGATAACTTCAACAAACGTTATCCGATTTGATTGACATTTGGTATATAGGTGTCTCCCAAGAATATCTCGGATGAGTTCGAAAACCGGCCTGGTCCGATAAAATTTGATAGAGTTATGGCCCTTAATTAGTCATTTTTCACGAATTGTCAGCTCGTTAGCGCGATAACTTCAACAAACGTTATCCGATTTGATTTAAATTTGGTATATAGGTGTCTCACAAGAATATCTCGGATGAGTTCGAAAACCGGCCTCGTCCGATAAAATTTGATAGAGTTATGGCCCTTAATTAGTCATTTTTCACGAATTTTCAGCTCGTTAGCGTGATAACTTCAACAAACGTTATCCGATTTGATTGAAATTTGGTATATAGGTGTCTCCCAAGAATATCTCGGATGAGTTGGAAAACCGGCATGGTCCGATAAAATTTGTTAGAGTTATGGCCCTTAATTAGTCATTTTTCGTGAATTTTTAGCTCGTTAGCGCGATAACTTCAACAAACGTCCTCCGATTTGTTTAAAATTTGGAATAGACATACATGCCAAGAATATTTCGGACGAGTTCGAAAACCAGCCTGATAAAATTTGATGGAGTTATGGCCCTTAATTTGTCATTTTTCAATTTTACCTATTAATTAGTCTACCGATACTGATGCACACCAATTGGCGGTAGCCACCGGCGGTAAGCCACCGAAAACGAGACACAGCATCTCTGATGCCACCTCTTGTTTTTATCTTAAAATACCCACACACAAAAAAAAAAAATATACTAATGCAAATACCGTTTGTTGATAACAATCTATCTTTTATACTGTTTGGATCACTAAAATTAATCAATATTTTTCGTTTCAATTTTACTTGTTCCCGATCTTTTCCCATTTTACCCCCTTTTCATGTTATTTTTAGCTTGTTATCCGTTCACCATTTTACCACCTTTTTTAGCATGTTACCACCCCCAATTTACCAGGAACTTTTAAATACTTTTTCGATTTGTAATTTTATGCGCTTTTGTATTTCTTAGTAAAGTCTCACTTATAGTTCTACTTTTTTGTTGATGTCCATAATTATGTCTTATATTTGCAATTGTATTTTATGTTTAACATGTCAAGCGTTTTAGAGCACTTCGGTGGATTTTACGCTAAACAAAACTGTTATTTATTTATTTATTTACATTGCCTTTACTGCGGTTGAGAATTAGGTTAAGTTTGCGTATTTTCTAGTTAGGTTCTTAGTATATAATTTTATCCATTCGCTAGTTACTATTATTTTAGGATGTGTGCCATGTTTGTATTGTAAGCGCATTGAAACTAATTTATTGTATAATGCGGTCTAAATGTATCTATAATTATTAATAATAATAATAAATAATGTGATATACTCCTCTTCGGAGAGCAACGTACATCATGACAAACACCATGCAGCACATGGAAATCTCCCACATGTGTGGTGAACGATTTCTAGATCATCGCAATCTGGGCTAGATTTGAACCCTGGCATATATGCGATAATCGGGACCGATTTTCGAGGTTGATCCGAGTTGAGAGACATCTCAATGTGCCATTCCGATCGATACATAGCCATTTCGATAAGAAATGAGAATTTGTTCACGCTCACTGAAGCAAGCGTATTTGAAGCAATCATTAACACTCATACATGTATGTGCTGAGTCCGTTCTCCATTAATTCTCTGATACATGTATCTTGCTTCTAAAATAAAATTAATTTGTCACCATCATGCAGCAAGTTTTAAGACGACCGACATTGCTCCCTTGAGACAACCATTTACATCTATGTCCCATGCACACACCAACATCTCCATTCACGTGCGTTATATGCTGTTATTACCATATCCAACAGCGGTCCTGTAAATATATAGAGGGAAATACTAATCACACTTGCACACTTGAAAGCACCAGATCGACCCACCAGTTCTGGACCCAAACATTCTCAATTATATCACTAAAATTAATCTTGCTGTTGCATAAAGAGGCCGAATATAATGTTAATGTTAAGCATATTTGTAGAGTGTAGACCTAATTTGTTTATCCCTCCAGAACTGGGCCGCGATGTAACAAAATAGAACATAATTTGACCTTCAATTGACATTTAATTAATAAATACGTTGATTGCCGACGTCGGGTTGCCGACTGCGCTGACAATAGACCAAAATTAAATAAATGTGGGGGTGTTAACATACATGTACTAAAAGTCTAAAATGTAACAATCTGTTTGATACAATTGAGAAACTCTATATAATAGAGACGAATGTGGCTATTGTTAAGCTCTTTTATTTAGGGGTACCAATCGAGCCCGGAACTTCGGATGATTGCCATGATTGTGCAATATGTTTTGGAAAAATATCAAACTTATCTATATTATTCCGCCCTGGAAATGTATCCATGCACGCATGGTCCTCTGCGAAATCATTAACACCGATTGTGATTAATTTTCCACATCAGAGAAGAAATAGTAATATTAGGCTCCAATCAGCAATGAATTTAAAGTCGAAAATAATGTGACCGAAGCTTTCAAATTGACGCAGCAGATGAGACGTACAACAACGTCATATTAGCGACAATGACGTTTTCGGTCGGCAATCTGTCGGCAACCGACGTTTTACCGACCAATGTATGAAAACAACGGCAATCACTTCAAAAATTACTCTAAAAGCATGGAATGTGCAATAAACATTCAAGGGTAAGATTAATATACGACTTTGGGCACCAATATGGTATGTGATATATAAATATTTCGCGATTTATTTATCACTGGTCAGTTTCCCGTAGGCAGCTGACCATTATGTCGACCTTCAGTTCTGGCGAAATCTAGTTAACGTCGGGTGCCGACCATCTCTATCACACAATGACGTCGGCTTATGTCGCCCCCGATGGACATACCTAACAGTTGTGCCGACGTTGTTGTGCTATCGGGGATGCCTACTTACTGGGACCTTGGCTAACTGGGACCTTTGCCTAACTGGAACCTTGACCAACTGGAACCGTGGCTAACTGGGACCTTGTTAAATTAGGACCTTCAGATTGATGTGTATAAGTGTCGAAATAATTTTGTTTAAAATCAAAATACAAAATTCCTTGGTATAAACATTGAAGACACTTGTCCTGGGATATACATATTGATACAATCACCTCAAAACTTTCTAGAAACCTAGGAATAATGAGGAAAGTCAGTGAATTTGTTCCAAGGGAAACCATGAAGAATCTTTATTCCATGCTTATTCTTCCTCATCTGATCTACTGCAATGCTATATTGAGTGTAACAACACAAACACATCTAGGAAAACTTGAAAAAATACAGAATAAATCAATAGCAACTTTATGCTATAGAAAAGTAAATGTTTTATTAATTAGGGATATCGGAAATATGCAGATGATTAAAATTTTACATGATTTTCAACAAAAGAAACTCCGAAAATCATTATCACTGTTCACCGAGTTGAATGAAATTCATGATCATAATACTCGATTTAAAGCAAACTCAAATCTATATTGTGAGTACAGGAGAACAACTAAAGCAAGGAAAACTATATCAACTAGAGCAAGATGTTTGTGGAACTAACTCCCAAATGACTGCAAGCTCCGAATTGAAATTGACCAAACCTATCCTAAATATCTGAAGAAGTACTTCATAAATAAGTACAACACAATCATAGCTGCTTTATTATAAGTGGTCATCTGAGCCAAGCTGTTTGGAAAATAAAGGAATAATATAACATAATTATCTAATATTTAATATTTAAACATACATTTTTATGTTTATTAATCTTAGCCAGAATAAAATATCTAAAAAATCACCAAAGATACAAAGCATTAGCATTAAACCAGTTATACAAGTAACCATGCAATCCAATAGATCCTTGTCACATGACTCATAGTAAGGCCATATAAACTTAATAGTTTGTTTCTCAGGGATTTTTTTTTTCAAAGTGATGAGGGAGGCAGTTATTTATATTTATTATTTTTTTCAAATTAATTTTGTGGTGAGGCAGGTATTTATATATATAATATTTATCGGAGTCCCATATTAAGGAATAATACTGGATATGAGGAATAATACTGGATATGGGCAATATACTGAAGCAGCGAAGCTGACCATCATATATCCCCTTAATAATCTAGATTTGTAATAAAGTTGTATAGAGGAAACAGTTTGAGTTATTCACTCATGGCAGAAGATGTGGAAACTACATCGGTGAAATTTGATGTAACTCAGGGTGACCACCAGCCAGATCAAGCTTTATTGGAAGGAGTTCCACTGGACTACACATGAATTGATAATATTAAATCACAACAATAATTTATGAAATAAAAGGTTTATTTTCTAATTAATCACAGACTTTCATAAAAATCTTGAAGTTTGGAATAGTGCTGATCCACAAACCAGAGTGCATTACATACAATAGCCACACATTGCCGACCCACACTGTCAACGCTAACCTTTCGGAAGCCCACTTTGTTTTCAACCAGTCAATGAATGAATTGCACAATTTGTTACGTTTGTTTTTCACATTTGTCTTACTGGGCAACACCACCACCTTGCAACTTGTCATCAGCACCGAGAATACATCAACTACTCCTCCCGATTTATTCTCTGGTACATCTTCTTTGGTCACTCGAATTTGAAAATATCGTCCGAAAAATTGTGTGACATGAGAAAACATGATGATGATCATGATCATGATGTCTCCTGCAACTGTGTCAAAGTCCCCCGTTTTCGTTTTTGAAACAACCAGGTCAAAATCATCGTCAATGTCTTTCGTGGACATGAAATAATCAGCCATTTGAGGAACAGTTTTTGATCTGTTGTCTGATATAATTGTCCATTTGCCTTCCGACGCATTCTGCACGATACAAATGTTCACCAAAGTCGCCATTTTGTTATTATTTTAAACAGGAAGTTCGTCAGAATTATCCGCCCTTGTTTGTGAATAGATAGATAGATAAAAGAATAGATTTGCAGTCCGGATAGATTTGCAGTTTGTGTAAAGTTTCAAGACGAAGTTATCGGTCTGGGGCGGTTCGGGACATGCAGTATTTATATATTTATTATTTTATAGGTGCCAATAAATAAAGGGGAGGCGCAGGTTTTTGGGGGACGCGGCGATCCCTGAGAAACGAACTATTAAGTGTGTATGGCCTAACTAGTATATATTAATCAAACTTGGAGCTACAAACATAATATTAAGCTGCAACCCATGAAAAATGAGTGTGATTATACCCCCACCCCACCCCAACCCTCCAGTCAGCCCCCACCTATTATCATGGCCCCTTATTACCTCTCACTCTGAACTAGACCTTGTATAGGAACACCTTTTTCTTCTCCACAAACTGCACCCCTATTATAAGTATAAGAATGAATGTGAGCAATGTATTACCATGAGGGCCCTTCCATATTAACAAGCTCTGCTTCAATAGGGTCCTGTTGTGTGTTTATGTAAATTTGTCATTGATTATCTAATAAACTTTATTGAACTTTGAACTTTGATTAAACTTGTCAGGTAAAAACAAATCTAAAACATTTTTAGGGCTTTGTCAAGCTGTTTTACCCCAAAATATGGGATTCTGTTCACTTATTTTAGTAATCACAGCAACCAAAATGTGAACTTTATAGAAGTTTTTTATATAAATTTTGTCGAACCTAAATCCAACAACCACAAAGTCTATATCCAAGATAAAAATATGGGAATGTGTACTGATCACTGTGAACAATAAAAATACCGGTATATATTATACTTTCAGTATACATTTAGATTCACTTATATATATTCAAAGATACGAGGCAAGTTTCATTATAGACAACACACCAGCATGCATATATGCCTACATGTATATTATACATCTGAACAGTGAGCCTTTTTAGCTCAACTATTGCCATGGCTTTGTCGTCCGTCGTCCGTGTGTGCGTGTGTACGTGTGTACGTAAGGCGTCAACAATGCAGTCTACAGGTCGTACCTTTGGTCGGATCATTATGAAATTTTTCATAGCTGTTGACATCAACATTTAGACCAGAATGATTAATTTTGGGGTCATTCGGTAAAAAAACATGGCCGCCAGTGGCCATCTTGCATTTCAAAATTCAATCCATTAGCACGGGCTACAGGGCGTACTGTTTGTCTGATCGTCATGAAATTTGTCATGGATGTTAATATTGACATGTAGATGGGAAAGAGTAATTTTGGGGTCATTCGGCCCAAAAACATGGCCGCCAGCAGCCATCTTGGATTTTACTCTTTGTATGACTAAATTCTTTAGCACGGGCTACAGGTCGTACTTTTAGTCTGATCATCATAAAATTTGTCAAGAATGTTAATAATGACATGTAGATGGGAACGAGTCATTTTGGGGTCATTCGGCCAAAAAACATGGCCGCCAGCAGGCATCTTTGATTTCACTCTTTGTATGACTAAATCCTTTAGCACGGGCTACAGGTCGTACCTTTAGTCCGATCATCATAAAATTTGTCATGGCTGTTGAAATTGGAATGTAGATGGGAACGAGTCATTTTGGGGTCATTCGGACAAAAAACATGGCCGCCAGCGGCCATCTTGGATTTCAAAATTCTATCCATTAGCACGGGCCACAGGTCGTACTGTTCGTCTGATCATCATGAAATTTGTCATGGATGTTAATATTGACATGTAGATGGGAACGAGTAATTTTGGGGTCATTCGGCCCAAAAACATGGCGGCCAGCAGCCTTCTTGGATTTTACTCTTTGTATGACTAAATTCTTTAGCACGGACTACAGGTCGTACTTTTAGTCTGATCATCATAAAATTTGTCAAGAATGTTAATAATGACATGTAGATGGGAACGAGTCATTTTGGGGTCATTCGGCCAAAAAACATGGCCGCCAGCAGGCATCTTTGATTTCACTCTTTGTATGACTAAATCCTTTAGCACGGGCTACAGGTCGTACCTTTAGTCCGATCATCATAAAATTTGTCATGGCTGTTGAAATTGGAATGTAGATGGGAACGAGTCATTTTGGGGTCATTCGGACAAAAAACATGGCCGCCAGCGGCCATCTTGGATTTCAAAATTCAATCCATTAGCACGGGCCACAGGTCGTACTGTTCGTCTGATCATCATGAAATTTGTCATGGATGTTAATATTGACATGTAGATGGGAACGAGTAATTTTGGGGTCATTCGGCCAAAAAACATGGCGGCCAGCAGCCTTCTTGGATTTTACTCTTTGTATGACTAAATTCTTTAGCACGGGCTACAGGTCGTACCTTTAGTCTGATCATCATCAAATTTGTCATGGATGTTAATATTGACAAATAGATGGGAACGAGTAATTTTGGGGTCAATCGGCCAAAAAACATGGCCGCCAGCAGCCATCTTGGATTTTACTCTTTGTATGACTAAATCCTTTAGCACGGGCTACAGGCCGTACCTTTAGTCTGATCATCATAAAATTTGTCATGGCTGTTGAAATTGGAATGTAGATGGGAACGAGTAATTTTGGGGTCATTCGGCCAATAAACATGGCCGCCAGTGGCCATCTTGGATTTCAAAATTTAATCTATTAGCACGGGCCACAGGTCGTACTGTTCGTCTGATCATCATAAAATTTGTCATGGATGTTAACAATGACATGTAGATGGGAACGAGTAATTTTGGGGTCATTCGGCCAAAAAACATGGTCGCCAGCAGCCATCTTGGATTTTACTCTTTGTATGACTAAATCCTTTAGCACGGGCTACAGGTTGTACCTTTAGTCTGATCATCATAAAATTTGTCGTGAATGTTAATAATGACATGTAGATGGGAACGAGTCATTTTGGGGTCATTCGGCAGAAAAACATGGCCGCCAGCAGCCAGCTTTGATTTTACTCTTTGTATGACTAAATCCTTTAGCACGGGCTACAGGTCGTACCTTTAGTCTGATCATCATAAAATTTGTCATGGCTGTTGAAATTGGAATGTAAATGGGAACGAGTAATTTTGGGGTCATTCGGCAGAAAAACATGGCCGCCAGCAGCCATCTTTGATTTTACTCTTTGTATGACTAAATCCTTTAGCACGGGCTACAGGTCGTACATTTAGTCTGATCATCATAAAATTTGTCATGGCTGTTGAAATTGGAATGTAAATGGGAACGAGTCATTTTGGGGTCATTCGGACAAAAAACATGGCCGCCAGTGGCCATCTTGGATTTCAAAATTTAATCCATTAGCATGGGCCACAGGTCGTACTGTTCGTCTGATCATCATGAAATTTGTCATGGTTGTTAATATTGGATTTTACTCTTTGTATGACTAAATTCTTTAGCATGGGCTACAGGTCGTACCTTTAGTCTGATCGTCATAAAATTTGTCATAGATGTTAATAATGACATGTAGATGGGAACGAGTCATTTTGGTGTCATTCGGCCAAAAAACGTGGCCGCCAGCAGCCATCTTGGATTTTACTCTTTGTATGACTAAATTCTTTAGCATAGGCTACAGGTCGTACCTTTAGTCTGATCGTCATAAAATTTGTCATGGATGTTAACGATGACATGTAGATGGGATACAATCATTTTGGGGTCATTCGGTCGAAAACATGGCCGCCAGCAGCCATCTTGGATTTTACTTTTCTCTTCATGTCTATAAACTAGTATTAGACATTCAACTTTCCACATTCCTAATCGCTCCATTGACTGTAATACATTAAATTATTCCCTTTCCAAGTTGAGCTACAGTGTCATTGACACTTTCATTTATCATTCAATTACGGTTCAAATATATTGTTGACCACAGTTCGGTCAGTTCTATCTATATATACATGTATTGCTCTTTTAAATTTATAGGCCTACCGCTATTCTCAAAGTAATTGACCAGAAAAACGGGGTGATACCCCGGTCATGACCGCAGTGATACCGGTAATAAACGGTAGCGGTATCGAGACGGTCATGGCGTGGAGTTACGATATTGGGCGATAATGATACCGTGGTCTTTTAGCGGGCACCGCATTAATTTTGTTGAATACCGCGGTGATTTTCATGGAACTCTTTTAGGGGAGGTATTTACTCACACATACTTGTTCGCGTTAACAAGCGGTATCAGTACCGCGGTATTGGAGGATACCGTGGTATAGTACCGCCATATTAACGGGGTGACACCACGTTATTGGTGGTCAATTACTTTAAGTATAGCGGTACATGATACTATATTGCACATTTTGAGGGGAAATTATAGTGGGTAAAAAAGTTGGGACTTATAGACTGAAATCTATGGTAAATTAAAATGCGAGAGGCTGATTACTACTAAAAATTTGCTGACAAAGCGTTACCCAGGATGGTGTAGACGACTGTACATGTGGTTCGCACTACTGATCATGTCTTATTCAGGAAAAGCAGTCCTTCCCAGGAGACGGGAGTGATTGCTCTCGCATCTGTACACACTTGTAATTTTCAATTCACGGGTACTAAAATTCGCACCCGTCCCTCTTCTCAAAATACTAATGGAGACTGTAATTGTTGGTTCAATAGTGAACTATTTTAAGGTTTATTTAGATCCTTTACTATCTCAGTTCAACTATGGCATATTAAAGTGTAACTAGACATAGGTCTATTCCACAATGACTCTTTGTTTGAGAAAAACACAACTTACAATTATAGTATGGGTGCAATATTACACCCGTCTTCTGAATTTCAGGAGCAAATAAATGCTCTCGCTGTGTTTTCCTCGTGGGAAGGACTGAGGCAAAGTAATGGATTCCTTGCAATCTGTTAATCATCAGTGTCGGTGATCCCGAGAGTAAATGTAGTTCTTGTTTGTTTTCAGGCTAGAATTTCAGCAGTGAGTTGGTCAAACTTTGACACTGAGCTGATAGTTATCTGTGATGATCGCGGAGCATTGAATGTCTGGAAGGTTGGAGGTCAACCTAAGACATATACGCCTATGAGGAATGGAATTTCATGTTCAGCATTCTCCACGCAGCAAGCATCAGTGATAGCTGTTGGGTTCGTAGACAATTATTAAAAAAATATAGTCAGTGTTCCAGACCTCCAGTTATAACAATTACAAATCTAATTAAATATCGTTTTCTGTATTGTTCTGTTGAAAACCTGATAAGACATATGAACTAGACCTACACACAGAGGAATATGATTTTGTTATTGAAATATCAACAAAACCGTTTTAGCGGTCTCTTTAAAATATTGAATAAATATGAAATACAGTAAAACCTCTCCAAACTGGACATTCTATTAACCAAATCACTCTCCATACTGAACAAATTGGCAGGTTCAGAATTCACCCAAGCGCATTCTCACTAAAAATAACCTCTGCAAACCGGAGATGACTTTTCTAGTCCAAAAGTGAACGAATACATTATTTTTTACCTCCGAAATCGGAATGCGGAAAATGATAACAAACGAATGCACATGCGTTAGATTTTACATAACTGATACTGAGATCGTGTTGGCTCTAGTGTAAACTGTGGATCCTTTATAAGTTTAAATATCTGGTCTATACATTCAACCCTGAGCGGTCATTTTCTTTGACAGCTCAATCATTGTGACAGGTTGATTAAAACTGTATTTGTGATAAAACACTACCATTGTGTACTTTTAGCTAATTAGTGTTTAGTTTGGACAGTGGTCGTAAAAATAAGAGTCCAAATCAGCGCAAAGTGTCAGTGCTGTATTCTCTGTGTAGTCACTATTGTTCACTTAATGTGTTAAATAAGCTTACAATTATCTAATCAGACACCAGTCTTATAATTCAGTTCAAAGCGATCGCCAAACAAAATACTGCTAATTAAATCAAATCACTTATATAAGAGTACGAAACCTCTGTACTAACAATGCAACATTTTTTAATGACATTTTCTTAAAAACGCGACATCGTTGTAAAATATATCGTTTCCCATCTTTCCTGTCTTATCTATACATGTATTATATCTTATTATACCATGTTTTATCTATTGTTATTCATATTATATCGGTACTTTATTGAATAAAGTTTAATTAATCAGTAATGAGTTGGTTGTGCTTTGACAACTCTTAGTTTCAGTAATGATGTCAATACATTCCGATCATAGTGTGATTATCTATAAACAGAACACATCTTTAAACCAAACAGACGAACTAGTCCGAAGGGTTTTCGATTTGGAGAGGTTTAACTGTATATACTTAGATCATTCAATATCAAACAATATTTTGTCTTTCAGGTGTCACTTCCAAATGTGTTATGTGTCTTATCAGTTTCAGTTTTCCCCACCCCTACTTTTATATATATATATATATATCTTTATTATCCTCAATATTTGAAGAGTTAGATACAAACAATAAATTGTAAACATATATACAAATACAAACAGTGCCGCAGGCAAAAACATATTTTATACAGGAATGCATAATTACATCATGGCAGCTTAAATTGACTGAACAACGTAAGAAAACCGCGATATCAGGAAAATAATGTAAACATAGAGGAAAAATTACTAATGCTTTTACGCATAAGAAAAAAACCGAACTATATTAAGGATATTGCCTTAATTGTTATTCAACATGAAAACAACGATTGCATACATGTATATATTTCACATCACGTCGCTCAGGGCATGGGAATTCCAGATATCCAATAATGCCATATTTGCGTGGCCTCTAGCATGAAAAAATCGACAATGGCGAGGGCATCTTCAGCTATGTCGAATAGAGCATTTGGGATGTGCCCAATAAACAGGAGCATTTGATTGGAGGGAGGAATTCTATCAATACACATATAACAATCTATATGAAAATGAGACAAAAACGATACCAAGCGTCATTTCTTGAGTCGTTAAGAAAGTCACAGTCATGAAAAACGTGTTTGACCGTGTCATTATAAACTTGACCACATCTTGTGCAGAGAACATCTTCCTTAAATTTCAACATACACAGAAGTTGGACAATGAAAAAATAACACTTGTGTTTGGGAAATTTGTGACATGCTTTCCAAATATGGGACATTTGAAGATTTTCCTGGACAATGGAAAAACAATCGAAATCACTCTGCATTGATACTAGTTGTTGCCATTGGCTATTTGAATTATCTCTGATCGCCTCATTAACTGTGGATTTCCAATGATTCTTAACAGGTATAATTGCTTCTGATGAAAATTCCATATAGAAGGAACCAATTCCAAGATCATCGCGATCTGATCCAACTGTCCATATGAAAGGCCCTCCCTGGCCGAATTGAGATTCGGCTGTACGGTGGAGGAAGAGTTGCTTGGTAGCCTTGTCATCACTCATGCTGCACAAAGAATGCTACAATGAGAGCCAATGTTTTACAATGACAGAACCGAGTGATGGGATACTAGAGATGGGCGGTACTCGGTATTTACCGTGCGGTATCGGTATCAGCGTAATACCGATTTACCGTACCGAATCAAAACTAAAAATACCGTATTTTCGGTAATGAAATTATTCATGTGTTGCCAGCGTATGTGTGTATAAGCAATGGGAATCGGATAATTATGATAACTCGGTGTAACAAGTTGATACAACATGTATTAGTCTATTGCAACGTTGTTACATAAATGGCACAGCTGCCCGACAGCATCTCTGATCTTTACGACATATTAATGACAATGTAACTAACATCATGACGTTTGACTACTCATAGCTGGATCGTTATGTGTCAATTTCGGTATCCGTGCAAACTGGAAAATGCGTGGGTAACTCGGTACAGGACTTTAACCCGTGTTCCAAGTTGGATCGAAGCATGTGTTACGTGGGGTCCCTGTGCACACCAAATTGAAACCCCCACATGTTACTTTATAATTAGACGGTGATGCAATAACGATTTGATATACGCATTGCAGATACTGATCTTGTCAGTTGCAAATAGCACATCTTCTCGGAAAGTTGTGCACATATATGTCGGTACAAATGTGTTTTTATCCTACTATAAATTAAACACATACTTACCGGCATATTATACATATGCGCCTATATTTGACAAAAAAAAAGATTGTGTGATAACTTTATATTAACATTTGGGCACCATGTGCTACCGCTAATTTGCCTGCTATAAATAAGAGGGACACTTATATACATGGATGGTATAAATTACGCTACAATGAGGAGATTATGAACCACCCGCGGGTTTGGACATCTGCAGTTTGGAAATTGCCATGACATCGCGCAAACTTTTATAAATTTGTGAATTGTGATTACAGATTACTAATCACAATTTTATTCACTCATTGAAATGTTACGGAAATAAAATTGACATGAAAAAATATTGTAGTCATGCTCTTATTCTTTTCAAATCAGTGCAACGACATGCGTGCAAATCATCAAAGAAATGTGTGAATATTACTTAAATGCGTCATTTTGTTGCCTAATTTAGCTATTGTCACGAATGTAGTAAATCCGTGGACTGTGGTCATATACCTGTATACACGCTTATTGTTCAGCTAAAAACTCGTAAGACATCTCGTATAGCAAAATTACAGCCCCAAATGCATAATTTTCCGAAAATCGGTTGCCTTGTCAACAGGTCGCAATTTGGTAGTATCTGGCCAAAATTGTTGATCACCCATATATTACGAGTTGTCACGTGGATAATTCGTCATGACAAATGGTCTGACCCAGCATTAAATTAGCGCATACATTGCTAAAAAATGATATAAAAGTAAGCATTTTATCGTTAGAAAACGGGGGTTTGTCGGCCATTTTGAATGGCGCCCTATGTCGGTGATGGGTGATTTTCGAGCAAGGCTAGTTCCAGATGTTGGCAAAATATTCCTGAATCATTTATCTTTGGAAATCATTTATATTTGATTCAAAATGTCACAAACTTATCGTCATATATAGCGAAATTACAGCCCTTAAACGCATAAATTTCGAAAATAGGTTGCTATGGCAACCGGTCGCAATTGATAGTATCTACCCAAAATTTCTAGAAGATTTATAGACTACGGATGATCAACCATATAGTAGATGTTGTCACACGGAGAATTCTGCTATGGCAAATGGTCTGACCCAAAATTGAATGAACGCATAAATTGCTATAACATTATATAAAAGTAAGCATTTCTGCAAACAATCTCGTCTGTGAGTAATGTTTTCTCAAAAGAATCACGTCCCAAACGAGTTAACAGGAAATACACTATTAAGGTAGTACCTGCTATACAGTATGTTCACTATTGTAGGTATAAAAATGGTGCCATCTTACTTCTCAATGTGTCACGGACCTGCAAGGTCATTCATAAGCTGCATGGGCATGACAATGAGATAAATATGTTGGCATGGTCGCCTGTGGCTGGGGAGGTGATCTCAAAAAGCCTGGATGATCTTCATCATGAGAAAGGTATGGCTAACTAATAGTGATATCATGCAAAAGTGGTCCTCTTTGATTTTATTATCCAAATTTTGTTTTTGGGGGGGGGGGGGGGGGGGGGGGGGGGCTATTAAAATAGCTGTGTCCGTCCGTCTCTGCAGAAAGTTTCCGGATGAGAACTTTATTTTGGGCTTTCAGATCTAGACCAAATTTGGAATGTGAGTTTAACAGCTCAAAATACAGGTCAATTTCGAATAAGGGATTTGGTCTGCCAATTTTTGCCGGAGTTATGGCCCCTTCTCGACTTTTAGAATTTTTGTCATTTTGAGGTTTCCGGATGATACTTCAGTTTGTGGGATCTGATGTGAAAAAAAATTATAATGTCAGGTTATCAGCTCCAAATACAGGTCATGTATGGGTTCTGTCCAACAATTATTTCCGGAGTTATCATTGTCCTTAATATCAATGTTGAATTTGCCGTTTATTTTGGTTTACGGATGATAACTTGAGTTTTTAAATATGGTATGTGGATTAACCACATGAAGATACAGGTCAAGTTCAATTTGGATTTGGTCCGCTCATTTTTGCTGGAGTTATCGTCCTTGTTGACTTAAAATTTGCTGATTGTTTTGGTTTCCGGATGATAACTTTACTTTTAGTTATCTGATTGTTTATAAATTCAAATGAATCTCTTGATATTTTATTTAGTACGTGGTTCAAATTTCAGAAGACAAAGGCCAAGTTTGAATTTAGTCATGGTCCAAAGAATTTTGACAGAGTTAAAAAAAATATATTCTTACTAAAAAGCCAACTTGTCGGGGGACATGACCGTCACATGTGGTTGGCGACCTTTTATTTCTGGTTTAAAATATCTCAACTTTCAATTTTGAAAACGTCCTCTCTTATTACCGCCATCACAAGTGACATATCAATTAGAAATGCAAAAAGAAATATTGATGTTTTACAATATGTCAGTGGGCTTATGTTTTATGTGCCAACTTTTGGGTTTGATCACTTACAATTTGGCCATGTCAGTTTTTAGCTCAACTTGACAAAGTCAAGTTTGAGCTATTATGGTTTGGTATTCATTGTCTGTCTGCGCATGATCTGTTTCCTTTAGCACACTCTACAGGTCACATCTCTCATCTGATTGTCACCAAAATTCATATGGATCTTCAGGGTGACCTCTAGATGGGAGTCATCTATTTTTTTCTGAAAAACTTTGCCACCAACAGCCATATTGGATTTCAAATTTGAATCCATCGTCACACCCTGCAGCCTGCATTTATCGGAGAATTGTTTTGATAATTAAAAAGCATGTTTTGGATAACCTCTTGATGGTATAGACTGATTCTCGATGAAAAACATGGCCACTGACAGCCATCTTCGATGTTACTCTTTGCATGACTAAATTGTTTGCTTTGCATGACTGAATCCATCAGAAAACCCTAAGGCCACATCCCTCATCTCATCATAACCAAACTTTATACAGATCTTCGGGACTGATAAAAGGCACTTATTCTTAGAGACTGATTCAGATATCTTTACAGGATTCAGGAAATACAGTGTGTTTTTCCCCCCAGAATTTGTGCTACTGTAGGGTGTGGGCAAAGGCTAAAAAGTATCACACAAGTCTGATAAAAAAATCCCCCCTCTCCACCCCGTGGCCTGTTGGGCAATTTTGTGGGCTAAAAATAAATACAAAAACCTGCTTGCTTGACCATTTTGTAACAAAACATGTCAGATAAACTGATAATCTACTATCGGTGGGTGTGGCCCAAATGTTCGATGTGCATTTTGTGACTTTATTTGTATTCTTGAAGATATTTTCCCCTCAGAGTCGTCACCTGGGAGTAATGCTGAATCTCTAGGCTGCTTACTGGCCAGCGGCTCCAAGGACTCCACAATCCGTATATGGAGCACCAGTACTGGCAGACAGATGCGTTTTCTGAAACTACCAAGCGGGTTTCGTCGCCATGATGACCGAAGTAGAGCATGGGTTACTGTGTTCTGGCCCAAGACTGATCCAACTAAGCTATTGTCCAGCTCTCTAGGGTAATAAATAATTAGACTGCAGTTTTGAATGGCTTGAGTTATAGGATTTTCAGAACCTGGCATATTGTAAATTTCAACATTCCCTCATGACAAAGTTATCTTGAAATACGGAATTCCCTGAGTGTAATTGCAATAGTGTTTTGGCGTATGCATATATAATGAATTGTATTGATAACGTTTTGTGATTTAGACTTGAGATGAATATACTATTGTTAATAGCATTTAATCGGTTATGATGAAGCCATTGCTATTAAGTGAATCTGCAACAGTGTGTCTATGATGAATTTATCACAAAACACTACATATATACCCCCTAGTCCAAATATTCACAACCCTATCATTTGTCACAGAAAGTTGCCATTTGATTTCTACTTTTTCCTCATATTTTCAGTCCTGATCTGCTAGTGTGGAACTTGCAAAATCTGAGAGCCACTCATGAACCACTTGGAGGAAATATGAAACACACAAGGATGATCTTCAACATATGTGATTCCGGTAAAGATGGAAATATCATTTGTTCAACATCAATGGATAGACAGGTATCATCAAAATATGTCGTATTTTTTGGAAATGCTAATGGGTTAGATCATGCTGTGATTTTCTACTCTGGCTTTCCACTCGTAGAGATCATATTCGACCAGTTCAAAACCTGGGAACTTTTTGAAGTTTTGACAGGGATGTATCATGTACCTTAAAATGTCATAAAAATAAGGTGGGGAATATATTTCTTAGTTATTTATACCTATTCCTTAATAATGTACTTCACTGTTGGTGATATCTTAACTAGAAATTGCACGATTTACCGTACTGACCCGGTTCAAAGCCCATGCCCGTGTTTAAGCCCACCCATATCTTTTGTCCAAATTCCATGCACAGGGGTATAATCGTGTTTAAGCCCACCCCAAATTTTGTTCAATTTCAGCGGTGGTAAGTAAGTATTTGCTAATGATTTCCCCAAATAAATAATTCCAATATAACGGTAAGTATATTCACAAACGATCGGTGATGGCGAGAATGCCATGAAAAATGGAAAGTTATACTTCGTAGGCAAGTGATAATATTTAATGAAATAAAATAAAGTGAATCTTAAAATCTCAATTGTTTATTCAATTATACTTCCCGGGGGAAATCAAACGTTAACATACATAAAATACAGAAGAACCCACTCGCTAACGGCATATAGCTTCAAAAGCCATGTGCGGCTATGCGCGTGCAATACTTTAAGCAAAGAGCACCTGTTCAACTACAGTACTGTAAAAACATATTTTTCGTGTTCAGTGACAATGTAGGTATGTTCCTACATGTGGCCAAACACAAAGAACTGGCTTCTTGGTTATGTAAACACACAGTGGGTATAATAATGGAGCTGAAGGGGGAACTTGTCATTCAACAACAATGTCTTCCAAACTACGTCAACGTTGTCCACTCGAAACCAAAATAAAGGTTATCAACATTAACATGTTTAAACTGCATTTTGTTCACGTTTTACAGTATAAACAGTTCAGGAGCGATAACTCTAAATATTCAAACACGTGCTTTTTTATACGTTTTAGCAGAAATACAACTGCCTTTTGTCAGTACTTATAAATAATTACGCTCACTGGCTTTTGTTAAACATGGAATAATAGCTACATCCTCTATGTGAACAATGGATCACGAATAAAGCGCCGGGTTTATTATTTTCCTAATCGGATTAAGTCTGAGCATTGATATAAACTATAGACTATTATAAGGGATTTACCCATAACCCACACTGCCGCTTACCAAATAGTGTCATTTTAACATGGGAATTTTGGGCAATAAAACCACAAGACTTAAAAGTGTTATTATAATATTTTAATATTCACATTAAATTGAAAAATTACTTTCTCAAAGTAACTTATACTTACCTTTACTTAATCTGGAAGCCGGGTATATTTCCCAAATAATCGGCGTTATCAGTTACTGTCCCGATTTCTTAGGATTTTTGGTTTGCAAAGGGCCATATCCGAGTTTAAGCCCACTTAGATTTTTGAGCTCAAATAAAACAAAGGCCCCCTGGGCCTAAACGCGGGTCAGTACTGTAAGTGACTGTGAGTGATATTTGTTCTTGCATTGCTTGCAATTATGGAATTTCCTTCAGGTTATTAATTCAATGTTTATTGCGATATCAGCTCACAAAAGTCACACAAAAACTTGCAATCTCGAGCTTGGACCACCCCCTAATGTGAACTAGATTATTGGGGAACAAGTATTAACAAAGAAATATATATCCTGCCTTGTTTGTTTAATGTTATAATGTTCCCTGTCAGAACCACAAAAAGTTCCCAGGTTTTGTACTGGTGGAATATGATCTCAACGGGTGTTAACGAGAGTAGAGATTCGTAGCATTATCTAGGAGTGGGTCGGTTATGCATAAAGGTTTTTTTATTGTTTATATTTATGAACAAATGCGTCCAATAATAATTTATGCATTTATATAGCGTATTCCAGTAAATCAGCTCAAGTACTCTTTACATGATTATGATCATAGCAGCTATGCAATAGAGTATCATGATTCTGCCAATATTCATCCACTTCCCATTGGGTACTCTGTTAACAAGAGACTCCCCAGTGACAGCTGTGATTTGGCAAACAGTTGAATTTGAACGCATAACCATCTATCACTATGACGTTAGAAGTGGAGCACTGCAACAACTGGACAATTGTGCCACATTCCATGTACCTAGAATTTAGTATGTCTCCCTTTGAACTGTGGATAGTTATTATACAAATCTGCAATTTTATATATATTGTCAAAGTAAGATGATATCTTGTATTTACCTTCCAGGACTCATAATAGCTGTAATTATGCCCCGACCCCGGTGGAGGTTTGGGGTATATAGCTGAGGACTCCTTCAGGTTGAAACTCATGTATAAATTATCAGATTGTTACCAGAGTTATGGCCTTTGTTGGGCTTGGAAAGTTGTGAATTTTCCACATATGAACATTTCATCTTGTAAATGGGGTGTAGATTTTAAAAATGGATTTTTTTGTTGTCATTTTATGCTGTGGTATGGTGATAGCACAGTTTGCGGGAAAGGATACCCACATACTACTGGGTTTTGTCGATTCAGTTTTAACACAGTTGGACTTCCTAATTTCTTGCAGATAGTTCTCTGGGATCTGGCCAAGAAAGAATCAATATGTAACATTCCATCTTGTGGTGGCTACGTGTACGTGGCGAAGGCTTCTCCTATTGATCCAGGTCTGTATCATTATTAGTTATCTTCGGCAACATTGTAGGTACATGGAGATTTAATACCTGAATGTTGATTTTGAACTCCGAGGCGGAGCCGAGGCTTTCAAAAAGAGACAACCAGGTATTAAATCTCCATGTACCCACGATGTTGCCCGAGATAACAATTTTGTCCCCACAGCAATAGACATGTCTCCTTAATTATACCCCCCGCAACGAAGTTAGGGGGGTATACTGGAATCAGCTTGTCAAGCCGTCCGTCCATCTGTCCGTGGACACAAATTTGGAGTTTTTCTGTCGTTTTTTGATAAATTTCCGTGAAACTTGGCACAGACTTCAACCACCATGGGAACCTGTGCACCTGCGATTATGATGTCTATCGGACTTTTTATCGTGGAGTTATCCCCCATTCGTCGACTTAGAAAATTTTCGCAACATGTATAATTTTGTCCGAGCTTTTATTCCTACATTTTTAGGTCAATTTTTTTTAACTTGGCACAGCTATTTAGTACTATGGGAACCTGTGCACCTGCGATTATGACGTCTGTCTGATATTTTTTGGTGGAGTTATTCCCCTTTTTCGACTTAGAAATATTTTTGCAACATACATAATTTTGTCTGAGCTTTTATTCCTACATTTTTAGGTCAATGTTTTTTAATCTTGGCGCTGATATTTAGTACCATGGGAACCTGTGCACCTGCGATTATGATGTCTGCCTGACTTTTTTTTTTTAGTTATTCCTCTTTTTCGACTTAGAACATTTCGCAATATGCATAATTTTGTCCATAGGTTTAAGATTAGGGTTAGGGTTGTGCACCTGCAATGGGAACTGTTATTTTATTATTTTAACTAAATGTTTACTGACATGTGAAACATCTTAGTATTTTAAAAACACGGGGGGAGGGGGGGGGGGGGTATCCTTAGTTCCATTGGGACAGTCACACCTCCAGTTTAAGTGTGTTTTTCATAGGTTCTCCAATTAATTTGCACCAATCAAAATAATTCAGTAGCCGACCTAAGGATCCGGTGTCAGGTGATGTCAAACTGGGTGTGCGAGAGCAACATCACGATTGGTGGAAACTGCCAGTTTAAGGCTCATTCATATACCCCCGATGTTTCATGTGCTCATATACCCCCGATGTTTTGCGCATGTTCTATTATACCCTGCTGTCAAGGGTGACAGGAGACATGGTGATTTAAATGTGGCATCAGATTGCTCGTTACAACTGGATATGGGGACAATGATTAATATTTGTCCCCTGAGAAATGGATTAATAATTAAATGAGATATGTTCCTCCAATTGAAACAGTTTGTTTTCCACATGACAACTTTAATAATATATGGCGGAACAGGTTATGTTCAAATTTGAGTCCGGGCTGATGAAATTTTATGTACTTATGCTAGTTTTTCACTGAAAAGTTTGCCTCGCAAAAATAATAGAATAAATTGGCCTAACAATATTTACATTTAACTTGTAAGCCTGTGCATTCTCTTATATATACGAGGCTCCATATGGGAGACTAACATGTATAAGAGAATGCACTGGCATAGGATCTTTAATGGTGCACCATCATGAATGGGTTAAAACACTTTTTAGTGAAATATGCATGATGTCAAATATTTCTCTTGTGTTTTTTTTTTGTGGGAAATAATAATGAAATGTGACTTGAAAATGAGTTTCATAGAAATTCTTTTGTTGTTGTTGGAATTGCTGCCGGGGAAGAAATGGAACATCTTTAAGTATCCCATCAAGCATTTTTAAGTATCCCATCAATCTTTGCATTATAGGGAGACTTGCCATAGGAGTTGGGGATAACCACATCAGGCTTTGGAATCTGAACAGCAAAACAACAGCTTACGATGTCACATGTATTTGGCAGGGGATAAATTCCAAAGTTACAGCTGTATGTATTTACTATTTATTTTATTTGCCAATTATTAAAGATGGATTATCTCTTCATATAACAATTTTGAAATAGTTTCGAGGGAACAAAATAATAAAAATGAATTGAAGACCCATGTTCGGAAACGATTCTATCAATTAATTTTGATTTTATTCCAGATATTTTGATTAAGTGGGACCGTTTATTGTTCTATTTTTAGAACCGACCATTTGGGTGATACCATATAGCAATAGAGATCATCAGGGCGTTCCCATAGCTATGCTCCAAACGTCAAATATCCCAGATTGATTGTTTGTATTGTTTTATTGCATAGTTATAAGCGAAAATGAGTCTAATTACATAATCAAATTTCTGGTCTCTGTTGACCACTATTTTTTGTTAGCTGACAAGCACACATTTTTAGACTAGAATATAATCAATATTAATCGATAGAAGCATTTCCGGACAGGGGTCTTCGATTTTGTCTAATATTTTATACCCTGGTAACTATATAACACATGTTTACAAAGAGATAGACCATAATTAATATCTGTGAAAGTTTTACAGAATCTTTGCTTACCTTGGATATTATTTGCCTTCCCCATTAAGAAACCAACCTCAGAATTCACTTCCGAATATCTTTATAGCAGTGTATTCTCAGGCAGATCCTTTTAATACCAGGAGTTGAATCTACATTTGCTTCGGCTAGCTTTGGTTTGTGACATTAACCACATGGATATGGTAAATCCTGAAAAGGTGTGACTTTTTTATGAAGGTCTATATAATGTATATCTGAGAACACAGGTCCATATCATTCACCTTCAAAATGTTTGCTTTACTAAGTACTCATCAACGAGTTGTTCCCTAAGGAACTGTTCAGATAATAAGTTCAAGAAACTACTGAAGTTCGTTCTTGAACTTACTATCTGAACATTTCCCACCAATGAATATGGATTCTTCTGCACTTGTATTATCTTTTTGTCTGCCTGTTGTTTGATTATAACACCTGAACATTCCTGCAGATGAATAATAGATCATTCCAATGTATACTGCTTATATCTGAATTGGATAATCCGTTTAGTATCGAAAGGTCAATTGGGATCGGCTCAAATGTTGCAGTGGCGAGCCTGATTCTAGATTGGTCACTATGTAAGTTCAATTCCTGGTATATCACACTCAGGAACCCATGCATGTTTCTGCTGGAAATCCACCAAACTGTGACAGTAGTGTATAAGATACTCTCCACACTTAACCCGGGTAAGATCAGATATGGATCGATCATTTAGGGATAAATAACACAATCTTCATTATGACATACTATACCTAGGTAAGATTTGAAAAGACCTGACATTGTACAAATAAGATATTTATATTAAAGTGATGTGAAACACTCCGGTAGGGTGATCAGATCGAAATGGAGAATACTCTTGTTCGAAGTAGTTATTTTTACAAATATTATATCTAAATTGACAACACACACCGTCATTCTTATATATTAATTAAATACAGTGACTGCCGATGGCGAAATCGTTTCGTTAGTTTATCGCCGATAGAAGCATCCCGATTCGAGTGGTAAATATTTACAATTTAGCTTAATTCAGACAATGTATTCTATGGAGTGGTACAGTCTATTTACTTGAGATTTTCGGTGATGTTGGTAAAATGCTACATTCCTCCTGTTGGCATAGCACCTGAATACTAACTTACCAGTTTCACGCACCCGAACAAGTACATAATATGTCTTTAACGATATATATATTACCGATCAGATGAATCGGTGTCAACAATGATGACTCAATGAAAGTCGCTGATGTAACAAAAGCTTAATCGAGTAAAGGTTTACTCAAGTGGAAACAAAGGAGAAATTGTGTTAAAATAATTGGATTTTGACAAAGCTTGATACTTATTGTATCCTTCCGACGTGTGAGGTCTGAACTCAAACTTAATCTGGATAAATGCTTAATAGATATCTTGATAGCTAATAGAATAACAGCGTGCCACATACAGTGTTTCCCTGGAAAGGAACTTCAGCCACAATTGTTTCTCACCACACCATCATTGGATGTTTGAAGTCAGGAGTTGTTAAATTTTTCAATAAGTTAACAGCATAACTTATTGACGATGGGTGTAAAATTTCTATTTCTGCTATTTCGTAAGTCCTTTTTCTGACAGTTATCGTGGCACCCAAAGAAGGAAAGTCTGCTTGCATATGGTCTGGAATCTGGACGGGTTGGAGTGTTTGCAGTTCTCACAAACAAGTAAGTGATACTAACGGTTTGCTAAAATATACTTTATTATTTTGTACTGATACTAAGGCCTAAAAAAGCCCTTTAGTTATGCTCTGATAAAAATTAGTTTTGGTAGGCAGGTAAAACTCACCCCCTAATAGTTTCCCAATTGTTTCAACAATATAACACTTAGAATCAGAAGGCTGCTCAATACAGTGTATAAAGAAACAATCAACTCATTCATATTCTTCATTTCGTGACATATGGTCGGACTACTATTGGGAAGAGCCCAGTTTTCTGACATTGGCCACAACTTGGGCTGACCATCTTGTACCTCGCTCTTAGATGTTCATAGCTCATTCTAGAGTAAGAAAGCTTCAATGCCTTCTTGTTCGTTGTCACCACATGTTGATCAGATTGACTGGTCCTCGGACTTTCAACCTCATCAAAGCTCTGCATCCATCATCACTATTATTGACCGGTAGGGACCATTCATCATTTTGGATAACTGGGCAGAATAGAATAACTCATCCCAACTAGCTGAACTGATTTGTGCGTTTATTTCTGGTACCTGATTTCGACAAGATTTTGCGCCATTTTTAAGCACGAAAAATAACCATTACACATTCAATAAACTAACTGACATCCTACCCCGCTGGACAAAACAAGTGTCCAATGCCACCGCGGTGTACTTGCCGTTCGGCCGCGGTGTCACTTTGTGGAACCGCGGCTGAGCACCGCGGCCGAACAGCAAGTACACCGCGGTCGAACGGCAAGTACACCGCGGCCGAACGGCAAGTACACCGCGGCCGAACGGCAAGTACACCGCGGCCGAACGGCAAGTACACCGCGGCCGAACGGCAAGTACACCGGGGTTAGATTCCTGGTTTGTATCGTCTTTTTTTCTCGAGTTTAAAACATGTTTTATTCGTAGAAATATACGAAGGTTAGTATTTTTAATTACAGGAAATTTAAATCCGTACATAATATCGGCTTTAAGGTCATTATGCAAATCACATTTATATTTAACCCAACTGTTTCAACGAGATCTAACGTACCGGTAGATTTTAATGGAACTTTGTTGTCAAATATAAAAAAAAATTCATGCGTCGATCCTGTGCATGCTAGCACGTCGACATACACCTGTCAATCATCCAGGATTAGTTTGTGAGATTTTATTCTCTGCTTTAATTGGTTGGCTGTGGGAGGAGCTTACCGATATTTTGTTCTAATGTGGTATGCTTTGACACCATAACCGAGATTTGGTAAATAAAATGATTCCCATGTTTTTATTAGATTTGCTATTATTTTTGAAAAAAAATATGATCAAATGAGCATATTAAATAAAAGTGTTATATTATCGATCCATATATGTGGCAAATCCATTGCCAAGTAAAAATTAATTGCCAGAAACTGAAAATACGCGACATTTTACACTTTGCTCGATCTATAAGTCCACGGTATTTGCCACCAGAGGATGGACTGAATAAAGATTACACAAACAATGTGTGTTGAAAAACAAATTAGAATTGTGATGGGACACGTGTATAAGGTCAAAAGGAATAATGCACACGTTTCCCCGAACGGACGCCCCGAAATTAGGGGTGGGCGGTAAGCTTTTCAATTCATTTAATGTTTTCCGTTTTATTATGCATTAACAAGCTATTGAAAATACACCATTTATTGTATTCTTTACCAACATTCCTAAATATAAGAATTTAGTCATCATATTCAAATAAAAAATTTCATGTTGACAAGTTTTGAAAACCACTAGCCCTGATCAGAAAATGCAGATAATTCGGGGAAAACCTCGCGTGCACAAACAACCATGCGGTCAATACGTCATGCATGCGTTTATTACTGGTATAATTTATGTAGGAATCTGGATTTAAAAAACCAGACAGATATGACATATATTGACAAGTATAGTATCTCAACAAACATGCTTACTGTAATAGAGTTTCATAAATAAATAAACATTGGAATACACAGCGGCGCCGTATACGCCAATAAAAAAAACGGAGAACCACGATTCTTTTGTTTTCGCAACGGCAGTACATTCTCAGATATTCCCGTTTTGTTGAAGCGATGCGCTCTGGTACCGTGTTTCCCGAAAGCCGATTAATTTAGCACAATTCTAATGATCCCATGATCTCCCTCCCATATCCGATCTATTGCAAATTCACAAAAACGAACCACGTGGTCGCTTTTATTCAATGGATGTATAAACCATGCATGCCTCATTAAATTTTTATTTTGTTATATATCCATTATAAAGTATTGTTTACGTATATTGCCACAAAAAATTGAGTGAAACCCTCGATTGGGAGGTTGATAACCGCCGTTAATTTTGCGCACATCTGTACATCTCAAATGCCAGGTGCACGCGATTACGTCAGCATTATTCAGAAACTGGGCGCGAGGAATGTAGCAATGACGTTGTTTGCTACATCGTAACTGTTTGAGTTAACATGATTATGACATGTCACTTTCTCCTCGATATTCCCTTTCAAGTTTTATCAAAGTTCAATTGGCATGCTGTCGCAGTTTTGTCTTTAAAGTAACCACGGTATTGAAAGGATTTGAATATTTAGGTTCATAAAATCTTCGCGGGAGAAAAATACCTGATCACGCACAAACGCTCTTAAATTTATTGTTCATTCTGAAGACAATTCTGGCACAGATTTTTATACATTCAATGGACGGCAGTGAATTCCAAAAGGAGGTCCACATGGGTGGATGTTGTCAGTATATAATTCAAACCAAATAATAGTTTTAATTAATGTAAAAAAAAAAAAATTTAACAAGAGAAAACAACATCACAATAACAAATATTTCAACATGGGCAAACAAACAGTTCAAAGTAGGATGCGACAATCCTTATTTTATAATCAGTCTTAAATGACAGCATAGTGATTCAATTCTCTCATGATGAGGCTGCCACGTGTGCACGACATTCCAATGCTTATTTCTCAAAAAGACACGTGCTGCCAAATCTAGATGAAGTCTGTTGTCGGCAACATCACACTTCCGTGTCGCCTAATAATTATCAGTGGGAGCCTTTTCTAATCAGGATGGATTATGACACCTTGATTTTATGACAGTTTACTGGTGGGACGTACGTTGACTACTTAAAAGATTATCACACCTTGTCACCAGACAGATTAACCCTCAAACATATAATAGATCGTCTGACGGACGGTATTTAGACAATGGCCTCAATCAAGCCTCATTTATGGTGCCCTCTTTGTGTTTTTCAACATCATTCCAAGAACGGCAAGTACACCGCGGTCGAACGGCAAGTACACCGCGGCCGAACGGCAAGTACACCGCGGCCGAACGGCAACTACACCGCGGCCGAACGGCAAGTACACCGCGGCTGAACGGCAAGTACACCGCGGCCGAACTGTAATCAGCCGGTGGAGCCGCGGTGTTGTTGCAGTTCGGCCGCGGTGGCAACGCAAACCGCACCGCGGTTAAGTGGACACTTGTTTTGTCCAGCGGGGTACTTGCAACATGTGATGAAATATTTCATATATGTAGAATATTCTAGCAGAATAGATGACACAAGTCCAAGTACTGCATTTTAAAGTGTATTCATACTCTTCGTTACTATATTTGGATTGATGACATAAATGATATCATCGGCTTCAATATGGATGATGTTTTGTTCTGGTTTGATAGTTGTGTGCTCTTTACAGAGCAATGCCAGCATAGTGCATTGGATAGTGAAAATTTGTCTATATATTGAGGCAAGCGCAAATATTCTATATACCTCAGATAGGTACAGATAAGTCCCTCTGCAAAATCTGTAGTGCTAATTAGCTTGTTGAAGGGGACTAACCACATGTCCACACTTGCTGTTTACATCATGATATTCACTTCTCTACTCCTGATATTTCAATATGTTCATTTCAGACCTCCAAGCATAGCAAACACCTACCACAAGGGAACAGTCTATGTTGTGTCTTGGGGTCCAAAGTGTGGAGTTGGAGGAGGTATGAACTTTTACAATAAAATTGTGCAGCAGAAACTCAACAATAAGATAGCACCATGGCTACGTACCTATGTTTTTATACGCCTTTTTTGAAAAAAGGTCGTATTATGTTATCAGTCTGTCCATCCGTCTGTCCGTCCGTCCGTCTGTGCGTCTGTCTGTCGAGTCGTCCGTCCGTTAACATTTTTGGTTTCCGACCGATAACTCCAGTGTATTTCCCAGCTAAAGATACAGGCCAAGTTCGAATATGGGTTATGTCCAATTATTTTTACATGAGTTAAGGCCCTTTTTCGACTTAGAATTTTACCGTCTGTTAACATTTTTGGTTTCCGACCGATAACTCCAGTTTGGATTATTTGATCTGAACCAAAGTTGGTATGTGTCTTTCTCCCAGCAAAACACAGGTCAAGTTCGAATTCGGGTTCTGCCCGCCAATTTTCACCAGAGTTATGTCCCTTTTTTACTTAGAATTTTTGCCAATTTGAGGTTTCCGGATGATAACTTTAGTAAATGTGTACTGAATGAAATTAAATTTGGTATGTAGGTTTACTAGCACCAAAGACAGGTTTTTATGGGCAAACAACGGTCGTATCAAGCCCACACTTAGAGGAGGACATGAGGTCTACCGACCTTTTATTCAACTTAGAATTTGACCAATTTCATAACATTTTGGTTTCCGACCGATAACTCCAGTTTTTATTATTTGAGCTGAACCAAAGCTGGTATGTGTATTTCCCAGCTAAAACTACACGCCAAGTTTGAATATAGGTTCGGTCTAATTATTATTACATGATTTATGGCCATTTTTCGACTTAGAATTTGACCACATTTTGGCATTGAAATTAGGGGTATATAAGATTTTCTTTAAATGTAAGCTCAAAGTATTATCTTATTTGCGATAGTACAATTCGAAATGGCTAAAGGGCGTATTTTGCCACGCCCTAGCGATGCTCTTGTTAAGAATTGCAGGAGAATTATTTTTGGGCGTGGATTTTCAAAATTTGCATTCGACGGGGCCCAACCGTGGTCGACCTGACTGTCCTATCCTAGGTTCTACGGATCGTATATTTTAACCCTAGCGGAAACCCTGATGACATTTAACCAATAATTACTTGGTGTATTGGCATGTGTAGTCAAATTTGACACCAAAGAATGTTGTCCCACAATAAATTTCTGTGATCGAATTTGACATACATGCCTTTGCACCATGAAATGTCATTTGTGCATGTTCAAATGTCAGAATAACTGGCTAGTGGTAGATGGACCTCTCCTTGTTGACTTAGCACCTGGTAACAAAAAGGTCCAGTGAGCGATCTACAAAAGAGTGAATAATAACACTGAACATTCATTTGGCAAACCTCGTCAGATTCCATACCATTTCAGACTCGGATTTAATACAACACCTTGATTGGTTCGAACTATATCACATTATTTTTAGCTGGGTGACTGTGTCAAGGACAGGCGAGCATGTTTGAATTTAGTTGTATTCCGTCGATTCGTGGGTATGATAACATTTACATTTAACGTCATATTAAGCATTATTTAAGTTTTGTTTTATAACAATGATATAGAATAGTCTTTAAAATATCTATATGAAATTACTGCATGGCCTAAATTGACTTGTAGACACAGCAAATAGCACTATTGTTGCGAGGTTCAACATTCAACAATGGTACGTCTACGATATGCCGGCATTGTCAATAACAGACACCATGAATCGGTGCTATCAAAAGCATTGAAATCGGATGCTTGGTCCATGTTTCTGGATATTTTGTGATAAAGATCATGAACCATGCATAATTATTAGATCGATTAACTCGTCAAATAACAAAAAAAGTAATCGGGACTATTTTATGCGGAACGTCGGCTATATAGTGGTGAAACATTTCTTCCAGATCTGGATATATTATTCCGCGAAAAATGAATTATAATTATACCACAGAGCTAGACCTCAGAGGTCATAGGTCGAGGAGTCCACAGTGACTGAACGTTGTGAAAATGCTCAGCTACTGCAAGACGAATTGGCAGCCATGTATATGTAATAGCCATATTTAATGAGGATGCATTGCCTCCAAGTCTTGCTGTGGTATGGGGTTAGATTTGTCCCCTGACATTCTGTCTGAGGACAATAGTAAATACCCTCTCTGTGCGTCCATCTGGAACTTTGTCCAAGCCTATATTCTGTCATTTTCTGGTCAATATTTTTGAAAACTTGGCACATATATCAACCAGCATGGGGACCTGCGCACCTGCGATTTTGAGTTCGGTCGGACTCATTTTGGCTGAGCTATTGCCATTTTTCGATAGAAACGTACATCCTGGGACTCACCTTTTGTACGAGCCTGTATTCCGTCATTTTCCAGTCAATTTTAAACTTGGCACAGATGTCAACCAGCATGGCAACCTGCGCACCTGCAATTTTGAGTTCAGTCGGAGTTATTTTGGCAGAGTTATTGCCATTTTTCCACATAGAAATGTGTTCTGTTTTTATTTTAGAGTTATTAACCCTTTCTCGACACATTGAAGATGTGCAACATATGTAGTGAATATGCACTTTGTATCATATTGGTGTAATCAATTCCTCCTACAGTTTGTAGTATAGGGATCTGAAACCCATAAATCCTTCAAACCTGCCACCTTCATCGAGGGACAATTTTGTCAGTGACCTTTTATTAGAGCTAATTTCGCGTGCCGTTGGGTTACATGCAGCACTATTAAAGTCTTTAAATGAGTTACACACCCTCATAACGGTGTTATGACTTTTGAACTCAGAAATACCTCCTCACTCAAGCATGCAAGCACTGAAGGGAGTAAATCCTTATCTCAAATCCGCAGTTGTATGTCCTGATCACACATGTAACATTTCCCAGCAATCAACCTCAGTATTATTGACATACATAGAGATTATCACTACAGTGAAGTGATCTGAGTCTCCATATCATGGATCAGACGAGCTGCCGCAGGCTGCGAGCCTGATCCGGGATCTCACTTTCTCAACAAGACGTGATGTGGAGACTCAGATCACTTCACTGTAGTTATAATATGTTTATTATATGACCAATTGAACTTAAATCAGTCTTAGTTATTACAACATAACCTGTGATATTTCATGAGAAATTTGTAGTTATTTACGATTAACGAAACTGAGAACTATTTATTTTGTCAACAACATGTTTGTTGGAGTCCGAAGCCTCCTTCTGATTCAGACATTCATGGTATCGAATCAGATCATGATAGTATCATGAGCCGAGTAATCGGAAAACCGTCGCCAAATAATAGTGGTATTTAGTGAAAATAATGAGTCATATAATAAAATGTAATATGTCAGGGGGGAACTTACTTATTTTGAGGTGTTTATTAAACGTAATTAGAACTACTGACCACTATCTGTTACAGGTGATGCTGAAAAGATGATGATATACAGCGTGGGTGAGGGTAAAATCTTGATGCATGATTCAAGCGAAATGCAAAATGAAGCCATCAACATTTCAGCCATGATCCAAGATGCAAACCCCTCACAGGTATGAAATACATTTTAGGTTATTTTGCAATAATTTTTCCCCCAGAGATTTGAAGGGTGGTGAGTCAGTAGGAATAAAACAATAACATTTGGGATTTCATTTTAATTTTTCTAATTTAGCAGTATACCAGCATTAGAATATGAAAATAATAAAACTGGAAAATTTTCATTCCATATTTTAGGAAAGAATTCTTTTGGCAATAGTAACCTTTTTATAATACCCTTGTAGATAATTATACCCCCCGCAACGAAGTTAAGGGGGGTATACTGGAGTCGGCTTGTCCGTCCGTCCGTCCGTGGACACAAATTTGTCGGAGTTTTTCTCAGTCGTTTTTTGATCAATTTCCGTGAAACTTGGCACAGACATCAACCACCATGTGAACCTGTGCACCTGCGATTATGACGTCTGTTGGACTTATTTTGGTGGAGTTATCCCCCCTTTTTTTACTTAGAATTTTTTTGCAACATGTATACTTTTGTCTGAGCTTTTATTCCTACATTTTTCGGTCAATTTTTTAAAAACGTGGCACAGATATTTAGTACCATGGGAACTTGTGCACCTGCGATTATGACGTCTGTACGACATTTTTTGGTGGAGTTATCCCCCTTTTTCGACTTAGAATTTTTTTTTGCAACATGCATAATTTTGTCCGAGCTTTTATTCCTACATTTTTCGGTCAATGATTTTTAATCTTGGCACTGATATTTACTACCATGGGAACCTGTGCACCTGCGATTATGACGTCTGTCCGACATTTTTTGTGTGGAGTTATTCCCCTTTTTCGACTTAGAATTTTTTTCGCAACGTACATAATTTTGTCCAAGCTTTTATTCCTACATTTTTCGGTCAATAGGTATAAGATTAGGGTTGTGGTTGTACACCTGCAATGGGAACTGTTATTTTATTATTTTAACTAAATGTTTACTGACATGTGAAACATCTTAGTATTTTAAAAACAGGGGGGTATCCTTAGTCCCATTGGGACAGTCACACCTCTAGTTAAGAATAGTCCATTCCAATTTATACTTTAAGCACTGAAGGGAGTGAATCCATACATGAATCTAAAAAATAAAAATGTTTCTTATTCATGTAGAATGTCTAGTTGTTCACAAGGACATCATCTGGTCCAAATTTTGGTGGTTCTTAATAGTGTTCACTGCTGACTACAAGTTATCTTGTACATTTTGCATGTATTTGAATGAGCGTAGGCAGTGAACATGTTAAAATGGCATCTAATAGGGGTATATGAAAGTAATAAAGAAAATGATAATATGTAGTAATCGGCAAATGCCAATGCCAATTATTAGTCCTGTAATACGATTTAACATTGACTAATTAACTACTTAGTTAAATGTTTGTCATGTTTGAAAACTTAATCTGATTTGAGGGAAAGGGAGTGAACTGTCCAATAAAACAACGTAATGTGTATGATATGACTTAAATTTTCCCATGTGGCTATGTCCCTTCATATTACAACTGGATTATTCCAAATGAAGACAAAATGGTTTGTGAAAGAGGTGATTTTTTCTTTATACACCGTATTTTCCAGCCTGTTGATGCTAGGGGTTAACAGTTGGGGGTGGCCACTATATTGTTGAAATAATTGGAAGATATTGGGGGGAAAAAATAAGAACAAGTTTTACCCACCTACCTGCCCTATTTTTTCTTTAGTCCATTAGTGAAAACAAAGGTATTTTTTAGACCTAAACAGAGATATATTCTCCCACAGATGCTTTCTGACCTCAACAGTACATGTACAACAATGCTGAAACACAGGAGGATATTTTATATCAGGCGATCTCATACACATTATGTTGTTATAATACGAGGAGCGATTTATTTTAGATGCGACCACTTTTTTCGCCCAGTAGAATGGTGGGATTTCAGCATTAATGTCATGTTGTATCCTTGGTAGCTAGCAAACAATTCTGGCACAAAAATACTTCTTTCCTCCAATTTCTCAATTGGATGTTAGAGTCGGATGAAACTTTTTGGAAGACCGCTTCCATCGAATTACTAACGTAACCAGGTAACAAACTGGACCCGTGGCATTTTCGGAAATATTTGGTTTCTCTATTTTAATGATGTGTTCGTAATCTTCATATATCGTTCTCGATGGATCGATAGATCCGAAAATAGTCCACGATTTTATTATCTTGAACCCGTTAGTAATAAGGGCGGAAAGTAGCATCTTTTATTTGCAATTTGATTCATAAACACTTGGAATTTATTTGGAAACTAACAGGAACCGGTCACCCTGTTGATGGTTGGTGCTGATCAGGCCCTTCATAGATCTGGCGATCCCTCAGCAGGAAGAATTCATAATTACTGAGCTGGTATTCTTTCCTGCTGAGTGGTGTGAGTTGATCGCTCTTCTAATTCTGTGATGTTCATCGCTGATTATTTCCCGCTCTGTTCTGTTGGGCAATGCCGGCCTCTCCTCGTACCTCGGCGTCGCAGGGTCGGAGGTGGTGCTTTCCGCCCCTGGTGGAGTCTGGCTTGGTGGAGTAGCCATCTCCACATCGAAGACAGCGGCAGGAACCTCCGGGATGACGTCAGTGTTCCTGGTTCCGCTGTCCTCGCCGACGACAGGGACATCCGGGGTGACATCGGCGTCCCTGCTCCGTCTGGTGGTGGTGATATCGTCTACTGCCGGCTGATGTTGCTGCTGGGAGGCCAAGTGGGGAAGAACTGGGCGTCTCTCAGTTCCTCCTCTTCTCCACTTGGCCCTCCTCTCGGCATCCCTGCGGCACTGTGAAGGGGTCTTCACCTTCCTCTTCCTCCCGGACTTCTGGCCAGCCCCAACCGAGTCCCGGCCGGTGGAGGGTTCCACCGGGGTAACTCGATAGTCCAAAATCACCTGCAGTCGGCCTGCATTAGAGTGCAAAGTCCATCTGACACAATGAGCCGACTGCAGGTCGCTCAGCACGAGACAGACTTGGCAGGGGATTAAATCCATTCCGCCAAGTCCGATAGAAATAGTCACGGAACGCTCACGGCTTAACTCGTCGAGCATAAAATGCGACCATCCCGCGAGCGTTCCGGAAGCAAAGTGATGATTGCTTGATAGTCAGTGATGCAGTTATATACAAACTTGTAACAACAAATGATGAGACCATCTCATTAGGGGGGGGGCTACATGAAAGAGTAATCACTGTATTCACTGAGCGGTCGTCTTCTTTGAAGTATAGTATTGAGCTATGACAACAACCCAATATTCATGGTGACAGGTCGCCACCAATGGTGCACTATCAAAACATTGTGTATATTAATTCTATTGTGACCCACAACTTGTGAGTTGTTTTAAATCAAACCACAATTAGACTATCAAAACATTGTGTGACTTCTATAGTGAGAGGGTTTCATGACTCCATCTTTGAAGTTTTAATTTAGAACATGTATCCACGAAACTACTAACATAGAATGAAAATATGAGGATAATGACCCCATGTGTATAACACTAGTCAATTAAGTTAGTAACCAAGTGTTTTACCTGATACTATTAACATATCATAGTCATGTCACATTTCAGATACAAATGCTGATAATGTGTTAACTTGGTTGTTATATTGGTCTGTATTTTTGGAATGTAATTTAAATGTAATTGAAATTACACCCCTTTTCTCAATGTAATTAATTACATTCAATTACATGTAATTGAAAAAAAACCTTAAATTACATCCAATTACTTGGGAAAATGTAATTAATTACATTCAATTACAATTACAAATTACAATTACCCCAACCCTGAACCGGTGCGTACAAATATTGTTCCGTAAGTAAAGGAATAGCGGTGTTCGATTACGCGAAATGAAACCGGTGCGTAAAAAATATTGTCCCGGGAGTATACAAATACCGGTGTTGTGAAAATGTATGATTTGATTTGGCAAAATTTGTTTAGATGCGGCAACATTTTCATGACGCGGGCGGTGCTTGAGAACACAGGAATTTTTTTGTTAATGGCCTAACTTATGAGAACATCCCATAAACCCTATCAACACCACAAATCAACATAGCTATGATAGCCCCCCCCCCCCCCCCCCCCCAATGTTCCACCCACCACATACCGGATTCATGTATTATCTATGCAAGACCAAAGCTGCTCTGGACTAGTAGCTATTCATTTTAGTTTATTCATCTCTATTAAACTACTGAATGTAGTTTGGGATTGATTACATGTAAATATGCCAATAGGAACTAATAAAATCAGCAAGTCCAAGGCAGCTTTGATCTTGCACGGAAACACTCTGACACATTCTATTGTGTCAAGTCAATATCTTGATTGCAAGATCATGTAGTCTCCGACTACTCAAATACATGCATATGTCACAAGTTAAACTGCTTGAGAATGATTTAACGGCCTGCAGAAACATGTTCACTTTATATGAATAGAATTTAAAAAGTACTGATTATGGCTGCTCATCTGACATTGCGTGGCCTTATTGTTAAAATTAATTTTCCCTTTGTTATATTTAACTACACATATAGTCACAATTACTGGACATAAGGCCATGCAATTTCCCATTTCTCAAGCCTGCGCGCATGGTCCCAAAACCCTCATATGTGCAACCTTTTTAATTGGCGTTTGGTCTGTTGGAAAAAATTATAATCATTACTAATTAACTGTAGTGCGTTTTTATACAAACTGAGCAGCACTGAGACCCAATTCAAATTTCCAATTCATTGCTGTAATTTATAAAAATGTGTTAAAAATGCAATGTTTGCTTCTGCAAACTCAATAGAAATATGTCAATGTTACTTTATTGGATGATTTTTGCTGAAATAAATCACATGGAATCTATCAGCTACCGGTAACTTTTTTTGCACCTGTTTTTGAAAAAAGCTAACGTTTCCGGATGATAACTTCTGTAAGTCTGAAACGAATGGAATGAAATTTGTTATTTGAGTTTAATAGCCCAAAATACAGGTCAAGTTCGAATTGGGTTCAGTCTGCCAATTTTCACCAGATTTATGGCCCTTTGTTGGAATTACCAACATTTTCCCCACACCCTAGCGATACTCTTGTTATGGATATATGTTTGGGAAATAATGGCCACTGGCAACTGAAATTAAACCCAGAGATAGCTGACGCAGAGGTGGAAATCTTCTTTGGCGTGTGCCTCAGAAATAAAAAAATTCATTAAAGAAATGCTTGCATGCTTTAAAAAAATTTGGGGCTGAGATAAATGAAATTGACTTTGCATGGCATAACCATGTGTATAAATTATAAACAGCATTTCAAGCAGTCAATAATATATGAAATAGGCATTGTAATAATCAGCAGTATTCTTCCGGCTATAGATGGCTGTTTTGCTAATGCCGGATGTTTGCTTTGGCTAGTATAAACTGCTGGTAAAAGGTTATGAAGTTGGATTTTTGAATTGTAATTCTTTATATTCTTACAGTTGAAGGATCCTACAAGAAGCGAGATTTCATGGTCTCCTGACTGTAGTGTGCTTGCAGTTGGATGTGATAATGGGTAGGTTTCTGACTGTAATCATACAGTAATCATACAGTATAAATCACTGTCTTTAATATATGGAAACTTATGTTATCGGGCAAGATTATATGTTTCTGGTATTTGGTCTAAACAATATCTCTTTCATAACTCTCAATGAACATTTAACATTAATTTTTTTTTAAATGGGACATATTATTAACCATTTTTGGCATGATGATAACATGATTTTAGAGTAGATATATATAAAGTGCGAAGATGTTGTAACCGCAAGCAAGTCAATGTTTATATTAAGGTTTCAAGTAATTGGCTCATTATCCTCTGTTTAAACTGATTCAAACAATCATTGAATTTGGTAAATGTTTGTGGTGCTAGCTCACACCCATAACAAACAACTGTGGGCATAATATTGACTCAATATATTATAGATATGCAATATTTTCCTTGCTATTGCGAAAAATAAACACATGTTAATATCTATTCAGTTGAATATATGATACATGAGATTTCCACAATGTATTGATGAGTTGAAAGCTGTGTAGTGACTATTTGCGATTGAGTTATGGAACTTACTTCCATTTTTATGAATCTTGATAGTCATCCTTCTGATACAATACATGAACAAGTGTGATAAAACAGTCATAGGACCTTTCCATAACTGTCAATCAAATAATTATTAGCAGATATATTCTACCAATCAGTGACTGAGCCAGTCACTTACTGCAATGAAAATCCTTATTCACTCTAATTTTGATAGCTGCGAATACTTTCAGTGTTAAATTGCCTATATTGAAATAACTGATTATTATGAAATCATATTGTACAGAAATGTCTAGTTTTGCCATGATATTGGAAATTCATCCATGATTATAACAGTTTTTCATTTTGCGTGACACTTGTCATATTTTTCACAATTAAGGGCGAAAGAATTTATGTTATCCACCGTCCGGTGTTTTATAGCATAAGGGCAAGCACTTTTAAATGAATTAAACTATTTCTGCAGACGCCTTATCTCCTAGCAACTGGAAGCTTGAGGGATTGATGGAAATTGATAGTTTGTTGATAATTTACAACTAGTGACAATGTCAACATGAATAATGTTTGTGGAATTAAGTGCTGTGGTCATAGCGTGTTAGTATTTACCTTCAACTGTTATGCTGGAAACTATTTAACCCTTCCATGACTGGAGCTTCTTGAATTTTGCGGAAACCATATGACAATGCATTCTTTTTTATATGCGAGTCTCCCATTGGGAGCCTCGCATATATAAGAGAACAGATTGGCCTAACAATATTTGACTTGACCTTGTAAGCCAGCACATTCTCTTATATTTGCGAGTCTCCTTATGGGAGACTTGCATATATAAGAGAATGTACAGGCACATGACCTTTAATGCTGCACCAGTGAGTTCCCGTCAATAAAGTGCTAATGGTAAACTGTAGGTGTAAAATCAGATCATCTACATTTAAATCACATTGTAATGATATGTTCAGTTTTCAGATCAAGCCGAGTTATTTACATGTTTTTCACGTTCCGATGATCAAATTAGCTTGATGAATCAATATTTAACAAGGATTGTCCCACCTCAAGGACTTGCATTTGATGTTTTTGGAGTAAAAAAATACAAACCAGGAACAAGGACCTTGTTCTTTATATGTTCACATTAAATGTTTTTGAGCGATCAATTTAAAATAAAATATAATCGTTGGACCACAATAACTTCATAGAGTCAATTCTTTTGCTCGCCATTGTGGTCTAAGTGTGAACAGTAGTTTGTCAATTTGGTCAGGAGAGGAGCGGCATAAATGCTCCTCTTATATACACACTCTTTGTGTCTCAGAAAAACTCATTGCAGTTATAGAATTAATAACCTCAGAAGAAAAGAAGTGTATATCTCTTCGGCATGGAACATTAAAGATCGTTCGATGTTAGCCCTTTCCTGTTATGATAAGAAATATTGTTTTTACCCTTATTTGTGGAATTTCATGTACTTATTGACCTATCTTTATTGGCGGAATGTGAAAACAGGTAGAAATTACTATGTCAAATTTGAGACCTAAAGTTTATTGGTTACTTTTGTTTCATAAATGCTTACAGAGCAATAGAGATAATTGACACGTCGACTTTGAAGAAGCTGTGCACCATTAAAGTTCATCAGAAACTGATCAACTGCATAGAATGGCACCCATACTACACATCATCGTCACCAATGGCAACAGATTGTAAATACTGGATAGCATCCGGATCGAATGAACCTACACTCTGTATCACTGATTTATCAGCTGTTCTGTCAAGCAGTGAGTAATTCTCGTCTTTGATCCTTTTCAAATTTTAATGACCGAGGGCTTATACAAATATGATTTTGTGACATCACCAAAAATTATATAGATAACCGAGTACTCGGAGCAAATTTCGTGGAAAATTGGTGTGTTTTCTTGCCGACTTTTGGTTGAAATCATGAGCGGTTAGAGATGGTAAATGGACATTAAAAACTGGAACATTCTTTGATGAAATCCAAAAAAGTTCCTGTTTGGAGTTGGCACTTTCCAGAATTAACCTCTTCACTGTTGAATTATTTCGTGTGCTGGGCAGTTGACATTCTGCCAATTTTGCAGTTGAAAAATATAATGGGAATGTCGCAAAAACCATACAACTGACTTCATGTTAAGGCTACATCATAGCCAATCCTGGAACACCATACATTGATGAAACTTCGATAAACACCGGTTCAGTTGCACTAATTTCTTAGTCCCTCTTATGCATGATGGCCGTCTGCTAGTACGCAGAAATAGGTCCATACTCAGTACAGATGTATTGCACACTGCATGATATTTTAGGTCCGTACTCATTACTGAATTATAGTAGCCAAGAGGTTAAACTTATGAGATTCAATTTTTATTATACATGGCAAATTTCCTGTATTTATAAAGGGTTGGGAATGTGTGTCTATATTTATGAACTTTGACAACAATTTCAATACAAAACTGATATTCTTGGTATACATGTGACTTAGTTGTGGTTCATTGATTACACTAGCGTATACATATGTTCAAAGTATTATTAAAAGATTGATAATTTGTATTTATCAACTGACTGCGATAAGAATTTTTAACAATTGTTATCTGTATGTGGTCATTAATTACGCTTAGTGTTTGTTCTTATTATCCGACAGATCTTGCATGTGTTACATTTTTATTTGATTTTCCATTGTTATTGTGGTGGATTCAAGGTAACATGGGGGTGACATTGATGGCTTGGAATTTACGAACATAAGCTCCAAGCTGTCTGTGACGTCAGAGAACATGGATGTCTCAATGTCTCTTTTTCTGACATATTCCCTTTATTATGCACTGCCTTTTCAAGGAGCATCCAATTATCTTTTTCTATACTAAATCGATATTCCCATTCAGTTATAAAAGTATACATTGCAATTGAATCATTTGGAGGGATGTTCAGGAAATATAAGCAGAAAACAGATAATAGAAAGTGCAGACCGATTCCTATTCATTGGTGGGAAATGTTCTGAGGTCGTTTGTTGAGCGCTCATTATTATCTGAACATTTTCTAAGGGATAAGAGTATTTATATTAAGTATAGAGTGCGTTTAGTATTTTGATAAAAAAAAAATCATTTTGAAACTCAATTTATGACATGATCCTACCCTTGTTCCATTCAATAAACCCATTCTATAAATTTTGATATGCAACGTTCTTTGCATAACAAAGGTTCGTTGCATAACAGGAAAGAGTGCCAGTTGACATTTTACTTACAATTTGTTGTCTGTTTACATTCCGTACTCTACATCTCAAAATACTATGGCTTCAAATATGTTTCCAACAAACCCTAATGAATGATGAGTTTGAAAAGTTATTTCATTAAATATATATGCCATAAAATATATGTCAAAGAGTCTTTATTTATCTGGGACCATTTCTTTACGCTGGCAAACAACACTTAGTTACATGAAATGTCATCGCAGGCTTTATAGAAGCCGATGTTAGTTTTATGTCCCATTTGCTGATTTAAGTATGTTTTAACGCGGTTTTGGATCCTGTAGTAAATAGAGTCTACAACTCGTCCCCAGTTTATAAAGGAATTTCCAAAATTCGTCCTGTAAATTCTGCTATAAACTGGGGACTCGTAGATCCTCTATTTATTTTATATGTAACGTATTATGATATCACTGATATTTCTAAAAATGCTTAATAACATTCAAATAGCGAAAGAGTCAGGCGCAGATGAAGGTCCCCCAATGATAACAGAAAGTATGCGGAAACTCACTGGTCACACTTTCAGGATAACGGGAGTGGCATGGAGCCCCCACACTGATGGTCAACTAGTGTCTGTGTCATATGATGGACTAGCAAGGGTAAGAACACTTAACATAATTTTAAATCATACTTATTCATGATTTTATTTCAATGTTTGTGTGAAAATAGGAAGACAAATATATGTGTCGCCAATAAGGCCATGCAAACTCAATTTCCCGTCTCCAAGGCCCAAAAACACACAATTTTTTATTTGATTTATTTATGGACATACGCTAACGTAGCTTTCCACCTCTACATTAGCTGGCTGTGAGTTTAATTTCAGTTGCCCGTGGCCAAACAGTTGTCCACAAATAGTTTGCTGAGATATTTTCTGTGTGAATTGTTTCCTCCAAAATCAATAACGTAACACTGACATAATTTTGACAGAGTTTTCAGTCACCATTCTTCATTTTCTTTTTAGCTCATGTTTAAAAATAGTTACCAATCACAATAATGAATCAGAAATCTGAACAGGGAAATGATTGTATTCGATCTCACTTCCGTGCATATTAGTATGAAAATGTACCGTTATTTTATACCAATTAAAACTATTCGTAACAAGTAAAATGTGAATAAAAAAGGTTGCTCACAGAGTGTTTCTGGGTCATGCATGCAGGCCTGAGAAACGGAAAACTGACTGTGGCCTAAGTGGAGTTTAGGTTTTAAAATTTGGTAGAATTTGATGACATCAATAATTTGCACATAGTTTCTATTTCGAGACCTTAAAAGTGTGCACAAACTTTTTGGTCATGGCGATGGAGAACATATCTATCAAAAGTATTCTAAACTGTAAATTGAAGATACGTTTTCAGAAAATTATTGACAGCAGTGTTTGAAAATCTTCATCATAGGTATGTTAAATTGATATGTCTACCTGATTATGTATAAAAGGCAAAAACAAAATGTTCTGTTTCTGAGACATTACCCCTTTTTATAGGTTTTTCATTATAAATTTTTATATACTCAGCTGATTTTTTTCCATGAAATATGTCCGCAGTTTGGAGATTACACCATGCAGCATTGTAAGTTTGCCAAATATTTTTCCTGTGAATTATTGATCGATTAATCTATGGCCTAGTGTTGAAACGATTAATCGATTAGTTGAAATCGACGCGATTTATTAAATTAGTCGATCCCGAAATATGCTAGTCGACTAGTCGAGAAAAAGCACTACCTAAGTGCTATCATGACAGCAGTGCCATTGCATGGCAATATTATCACGTAATCTGTAATAGTTAATACATATTAACTTCTTAGAGCTTATTGCATTGTTCCTTTAACGATGCCACTGACAGTCATGCACGGGCGGTGAACTCCATGACCTGAACTGAACCCAATGTATGCACATGTATGCACATGTATGCACATGTATGCGCGGTTTCTTTTATGTTGATCATCAAAGACAAAGTGTCGCTGCCGACCGAACACTGTCTAGTTCAATGGGACACAATTGACCAGTGATAACTTCTCACTGAGGCACGTGTAATACTAGAGTAATGATGCAACAAAATGGCTTCAATGCAAAACATAATTTGCGACAATGTCATGTCAAGCTGGGAAAGTCAACTCAGTAACTGAATTGATCCTAGATCATTCTAATACCCATACCCCCCCCCCCCCCCCCCCCCCCCCCCCCCCCCCCCCCGGGCGACATGAGGCGCCAATTCAGAGAGACAATAGAACACACCCGACATCTCATTAGCGAGACTTACTAACGAGACTTGCCTATTTATTTCCTGGTTACCGCCGACAATTTTGTTTATATAAAATGTTTTATTACCTGCATTTCCCAAACCATGAGATTATATGGAGGTTGCAGGAGAGCCGGGTTTAAGACATCAAATTGGGAGACTTACGGGCAAAACGGGAGATTATATAGTTCACGTGCTTTCCGTTTTAACGTTCTGAAATGAAGAGTTGGATACTCAAAACTGCGATGCCACATGGCCCTTTTTATATGTCATATGGGCATAGAAACGGGAACTCTTAGAAGGGGTGTGACTAGTCGACTAGTAGTTGATTACCTCTGGCGACTAGTCGATTCCTTAATAACGCTAATCGTTTCAACACTACTATGGCCTCACACATGACCAGTTGTTTTATCTATTAGACTATAGGTGAAGAAGATGAGATGTCAGTTTGTGTTATAGTGTGTATTATTGGGGTGTAACATGCATGACCAAATTGGCAGTTGACCATCAAATGAACTCTGTAAATATTCCTCTTTGCTGTTTTAATTGGTCATTGATACCCGGTTGAACTGCCTTCTCTCATACAACTTGTTTTCAGGTTTGGGACATCCACAAAGGGGAGATTATCAGCACATTTAACCAGCATGGAGGCCGAATTTTCTGTGTCGTTTGGAGCAGCCTTGACCCTGATGAAATCTTCACTGGAGGCGACGATTACATGTTCATTAAATGGAAGGTCTCAAAGTTTGTTGGCGTCAATCCAGGTAGGTATTGCATCCTATGTTCGCCTGTCTTTTGGGAAGGTATGCGGTTGCCAAGAAATATATTTGGTCATTTCTAAATTTCTTTTGGACATTTTTATCAAACTTTGCAAAAAAAAGAAAACACACTTTGGCAAATAAAAATCATGGCAAGCGATATCTCATTTCTACATTTCTACAAGATAGTAGAAAGCAATTATTATCACCCCTCCCCCTGTCTGTGCATTTTTTCCGAGCTTGTAATCCTAAATTTTTCAGTCCATTTTTTTTAATATTGGCACAGATATTTACTACCATGGGAACCTGTGCACCTGCAATTATGAGGTATGTCCAACATTTTAGTGGAGTTATCCCCCCTTTTTTCGACTGGAATTTTGTTCAACATGCATAATTTTGTCTGAGCTTGTATTCCTTATGGTTTTTTTTTTCGATGTTAATATGGCTACACTTAATGTTGCCCATGGACAGCCCCACCTCCAATTTCAATTTTTTTTCTTACCACGTATTTCAAGAACGCCTCATACCAGTTTGTGCTGGTTAAGGGCAGTTAAGACCTCTATCGACAGGTAGTTAATCTGATTGCTATCAGGGAGATGAGGCCACTGAGCATAATCATTAAGTAATTAATCACAACTAATCATCTATTTTTGGAGTCAATAAGTTTGTGTATCCTTTCTATTGGCGGGTGATTATTTGATGATAATCCACTGAATGGACAAAAATAGCAGCTGCTGTCGGAATTGATTCATTGTCATTTCATGCCAAATGCTGTTGTCTCGATTATGAGCCATTATCAACCATAAAATATCAATTTTCCATAAGCCCCTTTCATACTGATATCTTCTGAGATTTGGCTAAAACCATTTTTTAAACAATTATTTAAATTATTTAGTAAAAGTAAATTTTGGGCCAGCCCAGATCCTGGTAAGTGACAAATAAACAGTGGTATCAGGCCTCATTCTACACCATGATAATAGGGCGAAGTCACATCATGCCCAAGTAAGGGAGCGTCTCAAAAGTCTTTGCGGAATTCCGAAAGCATTTTACGAAAACAAATGACGTTATGAACAATTTGCGGAAAGCTGTTTTCGGAAATTTTGCGGAAATTACGTTCCTTCTTTCGGAAAATAGCGCTTAGTTTTGCGGAAAGAAGACGATGTTTGCAGATTTTTTTTCGGAATACGTCCGACGTTTTCGGAATTTTGCGGAAATAATTATATAAACCTCCTGACATGTACTCAGATATATTTGACAAGAGAGTGCGCACGGCTGACCTAGTTATAACAATGATGTCAGTTTGACACTGTTTGTAATGGCAACACATTTGATACAACTTGGCCACTGTTCATAACATGCAACTAAAACACTGACAAAAGACGACAAATATCAAAGGGTTCCGAAAGTTGTACCGCATACAGAAATCAATTATCAGAGGGCAAAGGACACAACAAAAAAACACTGACGTCAATCATTATAGTATCAACAGGTGTCGATCCCACCCTCTTTCCCTGTCTGAATGGAGTTACCACTGTGATTGGTTAAATCGAGCTCTTCCCAAATTTCATGTCTTTTGTGGATTCCAATTTCGTTAGATAACGACCAGAATATACGATGAGGTGTGACTGCATCCTTTACATTTCACTTAAAGTATATGATATATGTTGCCTATTGCATTTAGATCTTTTATTATATGTACGCGTGGATCCCCCACCTTTTCACAAATAGGGGAACCCAATTCAGTGGTATTAATAGTATTATAATACTGTCAATTTTCGAATCTAGTTTTCACAATAGAATGACATAGTTTTTAATTTCCGAAGCACTTATTTACATATTAGAATTTAGATACATTAGGTCCCAGCTTTACTTCACCATTAGTCCTAACAATTTAATAAAGAGCGTTCCGTATTTTGTTTTCATGAATCCTGATATGGTAAAATTGGAAATTTCGATACAAATCTCCAGTGCATACGCAAAGTCATATTTAACTGACAAGTGTACAAGTGCATAATACTAGTATAAGTACTGTAAATAATAAAAAGAGTCTTTAATTAGGCTACACTTGATTTTTATAAATTTGAAAAATAGACCAACATATTTTCAATACTGCATTATTAAGTCATACCCAACTATATTTGCAACTGTAACGTTTACTCCGGCGATTTGCATTGGAAGACATGTCCATTCAAATTAATCCGACCAATTTTTCTGGACATGTTGTGTGAAGTCAACTGCCAAAATTAATGTGACCTTCAATTAATAATTCCGTCAGAAACGGCATGGGTAGAAATTGAGTACAAATCTCAGTATAAGCAGGTCATTCACTGACGCACTTGGGTAACTTTGACAAGCCAATACAGATTACCAATGTGGTCAGTTGTTGACCTATATCATATATTTATATCATCAAGAGGAGGTAAACCTATTATATGCCCTTCTACAGTTGTAATCTTACGAACATTGCCACAAAAAAAGTGAATAAAACCCCTGATTGGGAACTTGTTAATCGCTGTTATTTTTGCGCGCATCTGTATCTCTCAAAATGCCAGGTGCACAAGAATTACGTCAGCATTATTCAGAAATTGGGCACGAGGACTGTAGCAATCAACATGGTTTGCTACATCGTATACCGTTGTTTGCGTGAACATGATTGTATGTCACTTTCTCGGCGATATTCCCTTTCAAGTTTAATCAAAAGTCCACTGACACGATGCCCCGGCTTTGTCTTTATAGTAACTATTGAAAAGATTTGAACATACATTCAAGAATGGTGGTCAACAATTTCGAAATCAAGCAGATTCGCATTTTGCCGGATTATAAAGTCAAATTTGAACGAGAGAATTACCTATATCCCTAGATGATAATAGAGCAGTTCACAATAATTTAGCTTTCCGCACTAGAAACCACAAACTCCCACAAAGAACTTGGTGCTTGGACGAATAAGGATTATTCGGACAGAATCTCTGTAATCTCGAAATCGGCGATGAATACCACATGGTACTGAATTGTAGGGAATTTTTTAGCAAACTAAGAATAAAATATCTGAAACCCTACTTCTATCAGAGACCAAACACTTATAAATTAGCCGCTCTATTTAACTCCCGAAATCATAAGACTCAAGTTGTATTAAGTATTTTATTATATTTATGAAGAAGGTCCTTGAGATATTTAGGTCCCCCTGAGGTTTAATTACTATCTATAATTGACGACCAGAATAAACTTAATTTAATTTAATTGAATAGCCGGGACAACTCCGTTATTAGCCGGGACAACTTGGTCCATGTAACAGCATAGATGAAGGAAGGATTTTTAGTCTATGGTAACAGCGAGTCATCCCGGCTAGACATGGAACGTTACACGATTCGTTGTGACTTTCATGACGTCAGCCAATAGAATGTTCGCGTCATGTGAGTGACGTCTAATGACCACCCACATTACGCCGTGACTCGGTGATTGACAGCTAGTTTTGTGCACGTCAACCGAGTAGTCCAGGTTGGCGAGTTGTCTCGACTCATGTAACAGCGCGACCGAGTTGTCCTGGCTAGCCGAGTTGTCCCGGCTCATGTAACAAGCCCCTTAGGTTCATAAAATGTTCGCGGGCGAAAAATACCTTACCACGCACAAACGCTCTTTATTTTTCATAGTTAAGAACATTCTGGCCGTTAGTAAATTCCAAAAGGAGGCCCACATGGGCGGATGTAGTCAATGTAATTTCAAACCAAATAATAATTTAAATTAGTGTAATTTTGTTTTTATTTAAACAAGAGAAAACAGAACATCACAATAACAAATGTTTAAACATGAACAAACAGTTCAAAGGAGGGCGGATGCGACAACAAGTCTTAATCCTAGCTTATTTCATAATCAGTCTTAATGGAAGACTGGTGAGTCAATTCTCAGATATGAAGCGATCATTTGTGCATAGGCATTCAAATGCTTACTTCTGAAATAGACACGTACTATACCAAATCTGTAGGGAGCTTGTTGTCGGCAACATCACATTCGTGTCACCTAATAATTAACAACAGGGACTTCTAAACAGGATGGATTATGACACCTTGAGTTTATGAGAGTATACCGGTATAGGACGTTGACTATATACTTATAAGATTATCACACCTTGTCGCCCGACGTATCAGATCTCAAACGTACTGAATAGATCGTCTGGCTAAACAATGGGCTCAATCAAACCACATTTATAGTGCCCTCTTTGTGTTTTTCAACATCATTCTAAAAACGGCAAGTACACCGCGGCCGAAAGGCAAGTATACTGCGGCCGAACGGCAAGTATACCGCGGCCGAACGGCAAGTAGGCCTACACCGCGGTCGAATGGCAATTAAACCGCGGACCAACTGCACTTGGCCGGTGTGGCTGCGATGTTGTTGCAGTTCGGCCGCGGTGGAAACACAAACCGCACCGCGGTTAAGTGGACACTTGTTTTATCCAGCGCGGTAGCTAATTGCTTGTTATGGAAATCCCTCGTTTAGGTGAGAAGCACCCTAGTATATTGGGTATATAAAACAATAATAGTAAAACTATTCTGTTAAAACTATCGTAATGATAGAAGAGTTTATAAAACTGTGCATACAGTGTATTGAATGATCATATTAAAAATATAGCACGTTTGTTTGTTGATTCAAGCAATCTATGATTATATTTAATTGTTAATTAACAATCCCTTTAATGCCTTGTGTGTCAGGTGCGTGTTTGTGATGCGTCTTGTCTCGAGATTTAATTGAAATCTCATTTCATAATTTTCTCCACACAAATTCACAATCAAATATTAGGTAACAGTATTGTCGTTAAAACACAAATGCTGGTAATAATCACACGTGCGAGGAAGGAAGCCCGAAGTTTGTTTTCATAGTACCTATGTCAAACTGTCTTCACAAATGACTAATTAGCAGTTCGCAGGATTATAATACCTATGTCAATCAGTCTTCACTAATGACTAATTAGCAGTTCACAGGATTATAATATTCCGGCAAACTGTCACTCCGTCGAAAATGACTTTCGGCGAAATGTCCATTCCGGTGAAATTTGCTTCCGGCGAGGAGTCCAGTCCCCATAATTTTCAACGTTTTCGGAAAATTACTTTCCGCAAAGTCAACGTTACGGACTGCGGAAAATAGCGGAAAGTTTGCGGAAATCTTTATTTAACGTTTCGGTATTTTTTGCGGAAAACTCATGGCGTTTGCGGAAATCTTTATGTAACGTTTCGGTAATTTTGCGGAAAACTCATGGCGTTTTTCGGAAAAATTCAGACGTTAGCGTTGCGGAAATCTCAACGTTTCGGAAAATATTTGCGGATTCCGCAAAGACTTTTGAGACGCTCCCTAAGGCGAATTGATGTCAATATAGGGAAAAGCTGGATCCTAGAGAGAAATTACTAAAACACAAAACGGGGACATAAATAGAGAATATCTGCATAGTGTAGCTGAATAAAGAATTTATTTTTAAACAAGTATGTGGGCATCTATTTGGCAAGCCGAATAGAAGCCCAACCTACGAGTAAAAATAAATTCTTTATTCAGCTACTCGATGCAGATGTTCTGTGATCCACCGAACAAATTTAAATGTATTTTATTGCAGTTTTTGTTAAAAAACATCGCAAAATTCACAGGCTCCTTATTGAGACGCGATGACCTAAATAGCGAGTTTAACTGTATAGTAGAAACTAATTAATTATGAAACAGTTTTGTAATCATGCGACTGCACCGCGAAATAGTCCGCTTTATAATTTCCAAATTATGCCGGAAAAAATCATAGCATGGTGTAATTTCTAATAAAATCTAAATGATTCGCATAACATTCAAATCTATAACTGAAGTATGCGAGTTTTGCAGTCATGTGAATTTGGATGTTTGTGCTTGATACTTATTAATTAATTTAAAATCTGAATTTAGCAGTAGCAATAGCACCAAGATCGGCAGTGCAAATGCACAAGCTCATGGAAGAATATTGTATACTTTATAGTAAGAAACTGCCAATTGCTTAATGAAGTTATAGACTTCACCAACTGAACATTGAAATATTCTAATTGAGTGTGTTTTGGGGCGCATCGTTTGATCTTTTAGAAAGGTGTCGCCACCGATTGCACGAAAATATGTTGTGGATGTTGACGTTTCTAAGGATTCTGTCGCTAATAACAGAAACCAGCATGGTCCTTTCTAATGATGCTCCATAACATCAAAGGAGACATCGAAGAGACAGCTGCCGATGAACATTGACACGTGGTTTATTCACACCCCGATAACTCAGTGTCAGCGCCGTGATTGATAATCAAGTTATTTCTGCACAAGTTTCACGATCTTTGACTGTTTGTCATGTTTATAATGCAAAGTTGTAATCAGAATGAATTTTGGTAATGGGCATTTTGGGTATGAAAAACACAAGTATATGGACTAGTCTATGGATTTTATTCATAAATACCAATATTATACTCGCCTCTTAAAACACTTCCTTGTTTGGTGTCAGTCCATATTTGTTTACATCATTGACAGCTGCGTAGCCTATACTTGCCTAACTTGACTTGATCTTATTCTTCAGATATATATTGCCACATTGGGCTTGGATTCCTGCCTTATAAGACACCCATATGTATATTTTAGTGCCATCGGTCAAAATTTGGGTTAGATAAAACATGACCACATATAGGTATCATTGACTCAAGTTCTATCTAGATGCATATTGTATTGTGCCATGTGTACCGCGACTCGAAACATATCTTGACAACACTAGTATAGAAAGAGTTAATAGAAATTGTTGTGTTGTTATTGCTGAAAATGTTTAGAGACGTGATAAGAGTATCTTTAGTATCTCTACCTATAAGTGGTTTTCTTTATGATCTTGATATTCTGATGACAGAGTTGAAAAAGAAGAAGAAAAAATCGAAGAAAGCTATTGGAGATAAGCCGACCGATGATCAAAATGAAGAAGCAGAAGACGAGCCGACTCCATTTCAGAAACCGTCGTACTGGGAGCAGCTGGCAGAGATCGAGAAACTACTGAAGGAGAAGAAGGAAGCCATCATAGAGGCGGAGGGGGAATCTACGAAGGATAACACCAGGGACGCTGGTGACTCCAAGGCTGAAGGTAAACAGACATAACTCACTCATATCTCAGGCAACAGCAATAATGAGCAATTTAACTCTTTCATTGTCAGGGGTAAATATTGGTCCTAACGTTATGTCTCTAAATTGCCAAGCCCCATATTATTGGCCCTAACATTGCCAGGTTTTCAGACCGTTGGTTGGTAATAACTCTGACAACACACACAAAACTGATATTATGAAAATTATGAGTATTTGATTTTTATGAAAATTATGCAAAAAAGAAACCAGAGAGTTATGTCATTCTCCACTTTTAGTTACCAAAATTAAATGATTTTTATATGATCTATGAGCGTCGGAGTGATGATTATTAGTTGATTTTGAATAAATATTTACTAATTTAAATGTTATCGGATTTATATATGAGTTTTCTGAAAATAGAAAATGAAAGTTATCAAGCACTTTCAGTTTCACGTCGGCCATTTTGTGACCACATCCAATCGACATTGCAACAATGATTTGGATTAATCTCGTATGTAGACCATGCACTGATACATCTCTTAATTTCTAGAATTCTTTGAAAAAATTTAAGGCTACTATAACCCCCCCCCCCCCCCCCCCCCCCTTTCTCTCATAAATTTCATCAAGTCTCCCTTATATAATTGTCTGAAAACAGTTATTTATTATTATTAGAAGCTTAAAACTGGCTTTAATATAGTAACTGAGTTTCATCTTAGCACATTTGAGTAACACGCCGAGTCTGACCACATGTCCCGAGAACAAAAATTAACCCCACCTCAAATAATACATAATCCTATAGAAAGGTATCCAACTTGGCCCGGGCAAATTTTTTTATAATTTTTTCAAAGTCCACAAACTGGTTCAAAATACACCAAAATAATTTTTGTTAAATGCCACATATATAGGTAGAAAGATATTTCATTACTCTTCAATTTGATGTATCCCATATAAAAATTGGTTCAGAAGAACTCAGATTATGAGCACAGGTCTGACTCAAACAGGCTCTGTATTTTTCACTTGTTCAACATGGTGTCCGCTACTGCGTTGTAAAAGACTCGGTTTTTATACAGAATTGCGCCTCTAAGACACTATCAAGGGTAAGTAATATATATATTATACATCATTTGATGTGGAATTGTTTACTGACCCACCCAAACCAATCACGTCACATAACGGCCACATACCTCTCAATTTATTGAAAAATTCTATTTCACAACCCGGAAATTATGAACATTCTCAACTTCTATCGCCATTTTGAAGTGACGTAATGCTATTATTTTATTATTGGTCAAATATAAATCAAATATTTATCGAAGTAGTAATGAATTTACACTCTAAAAATTTGTGAAGTTATATTCTTGTCCATATATGTATGTTTCATTTTTTCAATTTATATGGATTTATTGTGTTGCTTATGAACTATAAATAGTGCTCACGATAGACTCGCACAAGATGGCCATTTTTGGAATTTAGCTGATCACTTCCTGGTTCATGGAACTAATATTTTCGATAATACGAGAGATACGGGGCAGTTATGTGTGTGATTTATTTGAGTGGGTCAGTAAACAATTCATCTTCTAATGACACATAATATATATATGCTTCTTTGAGGCGCGATTCTGTATACAAAAACGAGTCTTTGACAACGCAGTAATGGACATCATGTCAAGCAAGTGAAGAAAACTGCCAGTTTGCGTCAGACCTGTGCTCATAAAATGAGTTTTTCTGAACCAATTATTACATGGTGATGGCAACACAACAGGTGGCTCACGGCTAATATGTTTGAGACAAATCCCGGACACCTGTCATCACAGGGAAGGTCTTGGAAAATTCCATTCTGATGAAATCACACCAGGTGGCTGAAACTTGAAACTAACATGATGATGTCATTAGACATCTGCACTGGAGACTGAAATTAACATCTGTTGGCATCTGGCAGCTGTCAATTAACTGAAACTTACAACACACCAGGTATTCTGTTTGTGGACATCTTCAGCCAAACATGAAAGTTGTCTGGGGGTCCAGGTGTCTGAAAGTGAAAACTAAAGAAAAATAACTGTTGATCGTAATCTTCAAAACAAAATGTTTGTTTGTTTGTTTCTATAGCAATCACTATCATGACAAACTGAACGAATCACATACAGTATACAACCTGTAAACGATTATAGGAACAGTTATGTGTATCTGACTATTACAGGAGATTGTAGTTGATTAGTTCAACACAATGAAAAGAGATGGGAAGCAAGAACAATTGTCATAAAAATAACTTGATTTTAGCATAATTCGCTTTTAAACAATTAAAACAAAACTTTTCAAATCTTCTACTCACCACACAGACCTTGATTAAATTAAAATAGGGACAAACCTCAGACCTCATTGTCCAGTTCAACTTATAAACTTAAAAACCAGTGAAATTTCAGCTTCACCATAATGTTATATAGAATAGCAGATACTGTTAGAGACCAATTCAGATATCATTATAGTATGCAAGGAAATACATTCAGTGGTTTTTCCCCTCATAAATCCTTGTTTTTATGCTACTAGGGGGGTGGCATACAGAAAATGGCTGTAAAAAAGTAGATAAGGTGGAACAAATTTTGTGCCAAGGGGTGGGTGGGTCCCAAAAATGGTCAAAAGCAAAAACAAATTTCCGACACTCCCTGAGTTATGATAGAAAAATTCACTGCTATGTTCATGCATTTTCAGCTATTTACTCGATCTCTCTATAGAATAATTAAAGATGGTAAATCTCTTCTCTCAACTTTTTGTATAGATTCAGGGACATAAAACAGTAACCTTTTATCGAGAAATTCCAGTCAAATGGGGCTTCTGTCACTAGAAAATAATTGTTTTTCCAATTTTTCCCTGATAGATTGGGACAGAAAATGTGACTATTTATGAACAATGTGTATGTTTTAACTTACAAATTGAATTATATATTTTAACCTTCCATGACTGGAGCTTCCTGAAATTTTGCAAAAACCATGTGACGATGCATTCTCTTTATATGCAAAAGTCTCCCATGTAACACCAAATATTTTTTGTACATATTTGGGAATGATCGTAAATGCAAACATGCCTTCAAAGTGAGTTCCCTAAATATATCACTATTGTGGAAGTAGTGCTGTAAGAGATAGATCATTCTCAATCACTTCCAAAAACAATCATACCTTGGTGTGGTTCTACCTTCGCTCTATTCTTGTCATTTCATTGATTTATTTAAGAAATAACTGTTGTTTCAATTAAGGATATGCAGTTATAACCGAAGAGTTTGAAGATAAGTTCTATAAAGCGTATTTCGCAGTTATAGAAAAATCTTCAAACTTTTTGATTATAACTCATACCGCTAATCTTAATCAAAACAAAAGTTATTTCTTATAATTTAATCCATCAATTCACAAGAGAACCACCAAAATAGAAGTAGGAAATATAAGAATGTACAACATTGATACTATTTCCGACGAAAAAGACACGTGATGTTGAAAGTGACACCTGTCACTCAAAACTTGTGCTTATCGATTGATCGGCAATTCAACATTTTTTATATGGCTTGTCGCAACTGATTACACATTGGTTGGCACCGGACAGCTGTAGTTGCACGTGGGATTGATATTCGACCATGGTGGCACAAACCCTTGTTAGTTTTAATTTCCGTGTTTCATTTCTTTGCATATGTTCCATCTTGTTGATTTGTCTGGTTACTTGTGCACTTTATATTAGCATCTAGAACGGTTATTTTCAATACAGTCATACCCGAAATTTCATGTTAAATGGTAGGAAGCATCGAACAGTTTCCATTTAGGCACTGGGTATAGGAGTGTCTACTCTGTGCTGCTGTCATTTCTGAAGTGGGAAAGTAAACAAGAAATTTAGGTTATCGAGAAATAACCTAAATGGCAAAGTGTGTGGCAGCCAATTGTTTTACAGTACTCTGTTGATTGACAGCTTATGATTAAATTATTGGTTCATGATACACATGGATTTAAGATTAACTGTTGTTCAGATTAAGGTTGGGCCCTTATATTCACATACACCTAATACTGCTTTCGATCTCTGCATAGCATTAACAATAACAATGCCCACTAAAATCTCATAACCAGAGTTATGGAAATAAACCGAAGATAGACACTCCACAGATTCCATTGAAGTTGAACACATAATGGGAATGATATAAAACAATCCTAATTCATAAAGTGTTTAAAGGTACTCAATCCGATCAGGGTCCCCATATCATCACATTCCAACAACAATAAATTTTTTTGAAATGTCGCTTCAGTTATCAGAATATAATAATTGCCCAAAAATAATGAAAAGCACAATCAACTATAGTATAAAATTGCACAAAACCCAGGGGGGGTCTGCAAAAAAATTCCGTATATAGTGCCGGGGTGGGTGGGTGTTCCAGAGGCGGAAAAAATGGTGCTTGTAAATTTTTTCCAAAATGGGTTTTTTTCAAACAATTTACAAGTACTGACCATGTAATGTTGTTTGTAAGCATGTTAGTACCATGCTTGTTGGTATAGGGCTATATAGGCAGCTAAAGTGACTCTTTAGCCTCAGATTTAGCAACATTCTGGATTTCACAGTATCCCGGCCCACTTACAGTGGACCACCGTATTAACGTTCAGGAAACTTATGATCAACGGAAGAAATATTTAGTAACAAAATTAATATATTACCCAGTTGTATTATCTGAATAAAAGTAATAAAACAAAAAAACTCTATCACAAATTGGATACTACATGGTGAATACTCAATGATGACTACTAGTAGATATCATTAACCTGATTGTTGCATAACATGAAATTGAAAAGGGTATCTCATAAATTTCTAATGTTTGAAATACTGTCTTGTTCTGGCATGTAATCAAATTCATTCATTCTGGTTATTTCTCATCTTGAATGATTGCAAGTAATGTTAATTTGCAACAATTATCCAAATAAAACTGAATTGGTTATGATGAATGACATTACTGTTTACTGCTCAGACAATCCCAAATGAAGGTGACGCTATTCTCATTGAATTTCCGAACTTCATCTGGGAGCTTTACTGCTCAACAAGTCGAAACTAAAATACTAATTGTATACTGTTATCACTTACAAATAGATGAACTGAAATAATGTGATGCATTCAGATGCATTGAGAAATGACATTCAATTCTTCATTCTGGTCTATCACCATACCAAACCACATCAAAATTTTACAACCGACACTTAACTTATATTGCAAAAACTTTGTATGGACTGAATTTCATAAAGTCGAACAGGGCCCATAACTCTGGTAGGCATTGGTGGTCACAACCCGCGATATTATGCATAGTCGTCCCCCATTTCTGGTCCGTCACCATGCCATAGGGCATCAAATATGACAACTGACTCTTGAGTTAAAATTCAAAATGTTTGTACGGACAGACAGCTCGAGACGTCAACTATATACCCGCCGAATAATATCGGGCAGTATAATAACCATATATTCCCCTCCCACCCCATCCCGTTGGATAAGACTAAAGAGTTCTTTGATCATGCACATATAATTGTGGAACCCCTGACCTGTTTACCACTATTTACACTGGCCAGTGTTCTCTGTCAGACACAACACACTCGATATATTAAGGCTATAATGGGGTCTAGGGCAATTTGTGACATATAGTGTACCTATATACTCAATGCTTAATTAATATTGTTGTTAGATACTGAAAACACCAGGAAACACATGGAAATACAGTATATTTTTCGTTTTTCTGATCTGTGTTTACCAATTAGTAAGGCAGTTAACACAGTTATTGAAGAACGGCTAAAAAAAACCTCTGAAATTTTGATAAAAACATGAGAAACGGGGGGAGGGGGGGGGGGGGGAGGGGGGGGGGGGGGTGGGTCCCCAAAATTTTGGAGGAAAAAAATATTTTTTTTTGCAAAAATGGGGTGATGAGTCCCTCGAGGTCGGAAAAAACTTTTTGGGCCCTATATGTGCAATTTTTTTCCAGACCCCCCCCCCCCCCCCCCCCCCCCCCTGCAAAACCTGTTATTTATCAACATTTTGTTCAACGAAATTTTGCCGGTTTTGTCAAATATCTGACACAAAAATCCACTTGATTTTAGAGTTATCCATCTTTACCCGCAATATGGTCAATGAAATTCTTCTCGTTGACTGTCTATTGGGCCACCTGAAATTAAAATAATAGATTTCAAACATCGATATCTGATCGCTGAGCTGTGATGGGTGGGTTCCTCGAATCGAATCAAATATTTTTTACCCCCGAAGCCAAGGAAATAGTAATTTGCGAGCGTTAATTCGGATTGAGTACCTTTAAGCATATAAATATAAGTGAATGCCAGATTCAACTCGCGGTCAATATCGTATGACCACTTTGAAATTGGCGTTCATTTCTAAAATAACCTTAATGGCTAATTAAGTGACAACCAATTGTTTACCGCTTATGATTACATATGGAATACACACATAGTGTTTCTGAATAACTAATTTAAACCACGAGTGCGATTTGACGATTTACCCAACAAGCTTTAGCGAGTTGGGTAAATCGCCAATCTCACGAGTGGTTTAAATTTGTTAATTAGAAAGAGTATGCATGCATTTTGTTCATATAATGAGTTCATGATTCCTTCTTGTTACATTTTTTACTCCACTTCAAACAATAAAATTAGAATGATTGTAATAACGGAAAAGTTTTACCCATTTTGAACCTCACCACTGATCGATAATCGATGGGGAGTAGACAGCATAGTAATACCAAAGTGGTTTGTTTACATTCGAATCAAGGTCACATAAAACATATTTTTTGAAAACTGTTCCCTCTTTATTTCGCGTAATTGCATCCTAATTTCGATAAATACAGTGTGATCATGTCTTGACGAAAGGTCACACACGATGTAGTCCCTACTGTAGGATTAAAGCTTTGCCATTCAAAGTGAATGGGGGAATTTAAACATAGTGTGATTGCGTTTAATGATACAGTAGCATCGTTTAACTATACAGTGACGATTAAACTACAAATTTAACCAGCTAGGGTTAGAATGATAGCAGATCATGGTATAAATTAATTCAAATTAACCAGACATGGTTTAACTTAACTCTTCACATGTCATTTTGTTATGAATATCATATTGTATGCAGTATAAACTCAATGTGCTTGAGACATTTACAATTCAAAATTCATACAAAATATAAAAACAGATCATGCTCAGAAATAGAGTTGTCTTTCTTACATAGGTGAAAAATCTGATGCGACACCTTCTGTTTCCCCCAAAAAACAAGTCTATGTTAAAGACCCGGCCGGAGAAAGAGACTCAGGTGTGCAGATCTCCAGGAGTAAAGGTATGGTCCTTAGATGGAATCCCATCAAAAATATTATGCTCTCTGGTATTCCCATCACTCAAAAATGGCCTCATCAAAAAATTATAGAGAATCATTTTCAGGTAAAAAAAAAATGATCAAAAAATCTGATAATTGTGACAGCATATTTTAGCTTGACAAAGAATTGAATGATTTTCAATGAAAAACATGGCCAACGGCAGACATCTCAAAGAAATGTTTGAAATGAATATAGTTTCATCTACACAGTACAATCCCCTCACTAAAACTTTTTGACTTGGCTTATTCTTTATCCAGGGTTTCTGCTAGGGGTTGAGAGTACGGTACCCCTATAGCTGCTGGGGGAAATATTGGTCCATTTAACTTAATGCGAATATCTAGATAATATTTAGTAAAGCAACCAAGTTCTGAATGTCTATATAAGATGAATATAAGATGATTAAGTTAAGGAATCGCAATTATATTCTATTTTTAACAATTTGAAGGATTAAGTATGGTAACATATATTTTGTTGAGAAAACATTGCCGCCAGCAGCCATCTTTGATTTAATATTTGAATCTATTGACACCCCTGCAGCCCGCATTTATTGGAGAATTGTTTTTAAATGTTTAGGATCACCAATGGAAGGGAGCTATCAAATTTGAACAATTTTCGATGAAAAACATGGATTTTACTCTTTGCATGACTAAATCCATTTAACATAATGAGAATATCTATATAATATTTAGATATTTGCTGTTTGCATGAATAAATCCTTTAACATACCGCATCCCTCATCCGATCATCACCAAACTTCATATTGATCTTTTGTGTGACCACTAGATGGGAACTATCAAATTTGATTTCATTGGAAAACATGGCTGCCAGTGGGCATTTTTGGATATTACTTTATATGTATCTCTTCATTTTGACATTTAGTATTACTTAGACATTTCAGCTTTCCGCATTCCTAAGCACCATTGACTGTAACAAAATTATTTTAAAAATGTGGCCATCTTGGATTTCAATTTTGGATCTACCGGCACACTCTGCAGCCCGCATTTATTGGATAATTGTTTTGAAAATTTACAGGCATGTTAAGAATTACCTCTAGATGGGAGCTATCGAATTTGAATAAGTTTTAATGAAAAACATGGCTGTTGGCAGCCATCTTGGATTTTACTCTTTGCATGACTAAATCCTTTGGCACACAATACAGACCATATCCCTTATCCTATTATTACCAAACTTCATAAGGATTTTCAGGGTGACCAATAGATGTGAGTTGTCAAATTTTATAATATTTTATTGGAAAACATGGCCGTCAGTGGCCATCTTGGATTTTACTCTTTGTATGACTAAATTCTTCGGCACAACCTACATACACCCTACACCCTCATCCGATTGTCACCAGACTTCATATGAATCTTCAGGGCGATCACTAGATTGGAGCCAAAAATTTTCCAAGTAGCCAGTGGCCATCTTGGATTTTACCTTATACATGTATATATCTCTCTTCATGTTCACATCTAGTATTACTTAGACATTTTAACTTTCGGCATTCCTAATCGCTCCATTGACTGTAACTCATGAAATTATCCCCTGTTGAGCTGCATTGACACTTTCATTTAATGTGAGATTCACAGGTGGTGTAGGCATTAATTTGTGGATTGCGTAGGGGAAAGTGTTGGAAGGGAAATTTGGGTGAGGGGAAAAGGACCCTAAAAGGGACACACTGCCACTATAATGGAAGCACTGACTGGTCAATATAGCATTTATGCCTCCCCAAGTTGAGCTACTGTGTCATTGACATTTTTTTCTCGAGAATTAGGTAACCTAGAAGTCCCTCCCCTATTTGGCATAGAATTTTGTAATACACTATATCCACCAAAATATGGTAGAGACCCAAAAGAAATAACTTTCTTCCAACGGGAGCTTGTTTTGTCAGGTAGGTTGGAATTTATATTTTTTCATTTACATGTATAATTTTTATATCCCCATTTTTTAATTTTTATAATGTTATCAACCTGTCCATCAATCTGTCCATCGGCATTTTGTTTTGTTTTCCACCCCTATACTGGAAACCCTGCTTTATCATTCCATTGACTGGTCAGTATAGCATTTATGTTTCCCCATGTTGAGCAACTGTGTCATTGTCACTTTCATTTGTAAACACCATTGGTGACCCATGTGTACCACATTGATTTCTAGACTTTCTTGAATACTCGTGGCTTTGACTGTTTTTTGTGAGGTTTCTTGATAAATTGCTTCTGTATCACTAATTGCTCGACATTTTGTCTCTAGAGTATGTAACCTAGAAGTCCCTCCCCCATTTGGCATAGAATTTCGTCATACATTATATCCTCCAAAATATGGTTGAGGCCAAGAAGAAATAACTCTACTAACAGAGCTTGTTTGGTTAGGTAGGTTTTTTTTTTTTTTTTTTTTCATTTAACGGTATAATTTTTATATGCTCATTTTGAATTTTTTTTTTATTATATTATCAACCTCTCTGTCGATCGATCTCATCATCAGTTTGTTATGTCCGATAATTCTAGATTGGTTCATTTAAAGGTACTCAATCCGATTAAGCACCTCTAAATTACTATTTCATTGGCTTCGGGGGTAAAAAATATTTGATTCGAGTCGAGGAACCCACCCTTCAAAGCTCAGAGTGATCAGATATCAATTTTTGAAATTTGTAAATTTTTGAAGATGTGGTCCACTTCCACGTGCTCAAACGGACAAATTACGGACAAATTGTGGGTGTAAGATGGATAACTCTAAAATCAATTGGTTATTATTGTTAATAATAACCACAAGCCACGAGTATACCATACCAAAGAAATAGTAATTTAGAGGTGCTTAATCGGATTGAGTACATTTAATCAAACCAAATTAGCTGTCTTTGTTTATCAACCAAAGATACAAGTTTAGTTTCTATATGGTTCGGTCCAATAAATTCTATATGGTTCGGTCCAATAAATTCTCTATGAGTCATGGCCCTTTTTTGACTTAGACATTACCTGTTTTCAAAACATTTAGGTTTCCTGCCAATAACAAAAGAGTTATATGCTCGGAGCTGAAGTTGGTTTTGTTGATAGTTGGTTTGTTTCTCTACCAAAAATACAGGTCATTTTCAGATATTGGTTTGGCCCAATGAGTTTTGCATGTGTTATGGGCCTTTGTCAAGTTAGAATATAACATTGGTGACCCAATGACTTCTTTACTTTCTTGTATGGTATGCTCGTGGCTTTTGCGTGTTTTTTGTGAGGTTTCTGGATATATTGTTTCTTTAAATAGTAACATCTCGTGACTCGAAAATGGATAATATTGATAGAAGATTCATGACCAATCTTTTGTGTGCTACAATTACTATACTATTCGATAGAATACTAAGTTCACATTGGTGCAAGTCCTGTCACATGCCGGTCCACAAATCGCACTGTCACCACGCTGGTTATCCTATATGAACCTCCCCGCTGGCAAATGTTAAGCAAAGCAGCGCTGTGGCCACGGTTTATAATAACTACAGGTGAGTTTGTGTTGCGGGAGATATATGTTTTTAATCTTCTTTTTTTTTGGTCACAACTCCAGATTCCCAAAGTGGTTGGTGAACTCAGCATTAACCAGATATCAAAAGTTGACGGAAAATTCACCCACTGGACACACTTGAACCATTCTGCGCCACAACTGTTGGTCGTATTTACCAGGCGAAATGCAACATTTGGCTATAGTTTTGAACACATTTCCAATGCTAGCTTCCGCACATGGGCTACTGCTTCCGGTTACCAAAGTGTCAATTCCTATCAATTAATCAGGTTTACACATGAAGCCGCCTGACAAGTTATTTTTTTTAGATCAAGTTACCCACATAGGGCAGAATGTGATAAAGTTACCCAGATTAATCAAATTTCATGTATTCATATTTTTCCCCATGAAAACCGCTGACTCCAGTACATGTATACTAACATTTATATGGTCAATGAGTTCAATCACTGATGAATCTCAATGAATGGATGTTCACCGCTATGATCCTGTATTAGGGCATTCAGAGGAGTGTTCAATTGTTTTATTTGGGTTTTCCGTTTTAGAGTTATTCGTCTTTGGTTATCTCGACATGTTGGTTTTGTTTTTGTCGGTTTGAGCAGATCTCAAAGATAGGTTGTCAGATAACAATGAAATTAGTATGGATGTTTACTGCTGTCTGAATATTCAATGGAGAGTTCAATTGTTTTGTTCAGGTTTTCCGTTTATTAAGAAACTGGCCATATATTTGTTTTGTTTTTGAGTAAGATTGTCCTCATTTGGTTGAAGTCCTCCTGTAATTTCATGTCGGTCAAGTACCAGTATTTCTGATATGTATCGTAATGTAATCTCGACTTCGGGGATATTATGCCTAACCATATTTATCTTTGACCACAATATTTCAATGATAACGCAGATTTTAAATGGAACTCTGCTGAAAATAAAAAAAGTCATGTATCTCGTGCTATCACATCGGCATATCCACACCTGTCAGTCATGAAGGATTGGTTTGGAGATTTTATTCTCCATTCGATCTGGTTGTGCCCCAACAACCACAGCGCCTTATCCCCACTAACACACACACTCACTACATTCATTTCTTAATTAATTAGGCACAGGCAGGAAGAACTGCATGTATCCCTTATTTCTTCTGAAGTTCTGTATTTCTTTGGTCCAATAATCAGTTGCAACCGATATCTAGTCCTTGGAATTTCTCTTGAATAATGCCAAAGACAGTCCCTAGTAATCACTGTTTGTTGAATAAAAATTATATGTTCACCTCTTCACTGCTAAATGACGTTATGACGCTGTGTGCTGTGCTGTTGACATTATTGCCATTTTCCAGTGGAAAATTATAACGGGAATATCACAAGAACCATTAAACTGACTCGGTTGGAAGGCTATTATCATTCACAATCGTGGAACATCATACATTGTTTGAAACTTCCAGATACAGTTATTCCGATGCACCAATATCTGAGTTTCAGTTATGAATAATGTCCTACTGCTTGTGTGCTGAATTAGGTCCCTAGGTACTACGGACCATATAGCACACAACGTGCAGTTTTTGTAGCATTACTGTAGGTAGCAGAAACACTGATAACTTTATTTTTAGCGACATCATGTTGAGGGGGTGAGTTGTCATATTGGTCTATTTATCTTTTGTGGGTGGATAATGAACAACTGGACTTTAACACTTTCTCTACTAAATAGTCATTGACAAGTAGAATATCCCTTACGAAATGTTCAGATAATAAGTTCAACAAATGGCCATAGGTCATTTGTTGAATTATTATCTGACCATTTCCCACCAAAAATATTTGTTTTGGATGTTTCGCAGTATAGTACCAAACTTTTGTCTGAAGCGTAGCATATGAGTCCAACTGAGTCATTGTTCATTGTCGATCACATGCTAAAGGCAGGTGATTAGTGTTAATGAGTGTAAGCCTTGGTCAGGCCTACTGGGTGAGATAATGTTCTGGTCACTTTAGCTTGTCTGGTCTCTCAAGGTGCACATATAAAATTTAAATTAAGTGATGTGAAACACTCCGGTTGTGTTGATCAAATAGAAATGGAGAATAATATTGCTCAAAGTAGTTATTTTCATGAATATTAATCCAACTTTACAAAACATGCGGTCATTCTTATATATTTATTAAATGCAATGAGTATTGATGGCAAAATCAATTGCGTTAGTTTATTCGCGATTGTTGTGTCCCGAATCGAGATGTAAATATTTACAGTTGACTGTAGTTCAGACTGTTTGAATGCTACATTCTCCCAGCCTGAGCTGGCCTGAGTACTAATTTATCAGTTTCACGCACCCGAGCAAGTCCATAATATGTCTTTAAAAGAACATGTGGATATTACAAATAAATGGAACTCACATGTTCTACATGTATGCAGGCACCATGCGCATTCAAAGCTTTCAGAGTTGTTTTCTCCACAATGTGGTTTTATCTCTGTTTTAATGCTTGAATGCCTTCTGTAAACAGCTGCCAGTTCAATCAAGTTGTTTGATAATCTTGGATCGAGAAGATATTTACCAACTGCATGGGTATACTGTATTAGCACATAAGACAGTATGAGGTTAATAGCCATACTATTGGCACGAACATGAAAAGGATTCTGCCACGAAATATTCCTTTGCTGGAATGTCTGTTTGCACCCTGTCACCAATAAAGCAAGGGGCTTTCTGCTACAAATGTGTTGTGTCTGTAGTTACTAGTTAGTCTAGAGCAGACATAGGATTCATTCTGCACTTTCTATTATCTGTTGTCTTCTTATACATTGTATTTCGTGAATGTCCCTCCAGATGAATAATAGACGATTCCAAGGATTACTTTTATTTCTGAGTGGGAGTATTCATTTAGTAAAGAAAGGGTTAGTAGATTTCATCAAGCGGACTGAAGGTTTACACATGTCTCAGTCAATGATGAATGTGTCTGTCTTTTCATCCCTTCCTGTTAGGCCAAATAAAAAAAATATTTGGATTTGGGTTTCCCCACTGGCCCTATTTAAAGGCCCACTTAATTTTCGATTCACTGATTATTTTTAGTTAACTTATGGTTTGGCAAGGGACGGTTGGCGGGCGGGCGCCGGGCGGGCGGGCGGACCTAAAGAATGCCTTTTTAACTTTGCCATTTGTGAACGGATTCAACATTTTTTTGGTATGGCAGTTGCCCCAATGACTATTTACTGCCTGTAGAAAATGGGTCACGTCCAAACTTTTTTACAATAGTTATCCATCTTAGATGGTTTTTAGTTAAGTTTTTCACCGATAGCGCGATAACTCACGCAAATATTAACCAATTTCAATAATATTTGGCATATGAGACTCTTGCAACAATATCTCGGACGAGTTCGAAATCCAGGTTTGTCCGAATTTTTTTCGCGGAGTTATGGGTCTTAGTTTGTCTATTTTTAGCAATTTTATCACCGTTAGCGCGATAACTCGATGAGATATTAACCGATTTCAACAATATTTGGTATATTAGTCTCCTGCAACAATATCTCGGACGAGTTCGAAAACCAGATTTGTTCGAATTTTTTTGGAAGAGTTATGGGTCTTAGTTTGTCTATTTTTAGCAATGTTATCACCGTTATCGCGATAATTCAATGAAATATTAACCGATTTAAACAATATTTGGTATATGAGTCTATTGCAACAATATCTCGGACGAGTTCGAAAACCTGGTTTGTCCGAATTTTTTTCCGGAGTTATGGGTGTTAGTCTGTCTTTAATCACAATTTTATCACCATTAGTGCGATAACTCAATGAAATATTAACGGATTCAATTGATATTTGGTATATAGGTCTATTGCAATAATATACCACCGTCCAACTTTTTCCCCCGGAGTTGTGCACCTTATTGGCAGAAGTTTGGTTCGACTGCCAAAAAACTTGACAAAAGCATCTTAGATGCGTACCCCTTGTTTTTATAGTGCCTTGATATATGGTTTTAATAACAATATATGCCATAAAATATGCTATAATTCATCACCTTGTAGTACGTCTGTCTCAGAAGGTGGCCATAGAGTAATGGAATATTTCTCCTGTTATGACTCCCAGAATGCAACAGAATTATTCCCCTTTCATTGAAAATAATATACTTTGTGCAGAAACTTGAGCGCATGACAGACGTCTATATCTCAACAAAAACATGTTTACAGTTTATTACATCGAATAAGTTGAAAATTACAATGTTTTGGAGCTTCCGCTTTCAAATGGTATATAATATGGCATACATGTATATCTCATATAATGTGATCTGGGGGTTGAAAATTGTGGGCCTTTAAAAACCCCTACCCGAAAGTTTGTATCCAAATCACATGTCTCAGAATGGGTTAATATCTCAGTAAAAATATTGTTTAATAATACTGTTCCATAAATACAACCATGGATAGTCCTAGCCCAGTCTTGCAGACAAAATAACCACACAAAATGCCATAAGAATATGTAAAAATAAAAAAAAAATAAAAATACTGAAAATTTTTTATTTTCAAGCCTTCCTACTGACCCTAATTTGTTCTGGGTTGTAACCACAACCAGACATTGTACAGTATTGCCCTAAATAATTGACTCCTTAACCACAGCAGAATTATGGGTAATTTTTCAGGATTTAGTCAGAAATATGGCTTGTAATTGCCATTCATCGGAAAGCTCTCAGTGAGAGCTTTCCGATGAATGGCAACAAGCCATATTTCTCACAGAGCTTTCCGATGAATGGCAACAAGCCATATTTCCGACTAAATCCTGAAAAGTTACCCATAATTCTGCTGTGGTTAAGGAGTCGATTGTTTAGAGCATTACTGTACCAACATTGGGCTAGTGTTCCTTGATGTAACAGTTCATGATAATGGCTTCCCATAATTTTCCTACATAATGTTGAGATACATGTGGCAGTATATATTGAACTAAATTATAATTGCCATCCCGAGGTTTTACTAGTTCAGGTCATGTACTTTTTATAGCAGTTATTCATTTCCACTCAATTTGTATATTTTCTGAGAAAGCTTTTCCCAAAATATACCTTCTAAAACTATGATTAAAGTCATCTCTTTGACATTTTAATGGCAAAAAGCCATATTTCCGAATAAATCCTGAAAAATTACCCATAATTCTGCTGTGGTTAAGGAGTCAATTATTTAGGGCATTTACTGTATGACACAGCTACTCCATGCCAGACTGTCTGGAGAACATGAACAGTACTCTTGGGAACAGTACTCTTGGTCTTGAAAGAGAATTTTACTGTCGGCATAACATTTTCATTGTCCCCCGACATTCCGTCGGAGGACAAAAGCAAAGACCCTCGTCTATGCGTCCGCGCCTGTATTCTGTCATTTTCTAGTTAATTTTTTTTTAAACTTGGCACTTTAATATATCAACCAGCATGGGAACCTGCATTTTTGAGTTCGGTCGGACCCATTTTGGCGGAGTTATTGCCATTTTTCGACATAGAACCGTATATCCTGGGACGCATCTTTGTCCGAGCCTGTATTTCGTTATCTTCCAGTCAATATTTATTTAAACTTGGTACAGATATCAACCAGCATGGGAACCAGATGAAGCCACCATGTCGGGGGACTCTGTGGCCGAGCGGCCTTTTATTGTAGGAGAGTAATATTATTCATAATGATGTTGGATGGATAAATCTCACCCGAGGGGCCAGATATTTGGGCCGGACACGAGGCTTGGTGAGGGTTAGATTTTTCCATACCCACATCCCAGGTCATGATGAATTATTTTTCTTCCAACCCAAGAGCCTTATTCTGATTTTTTGCTTTATACCAGTCTTTGGCAAATTTCAGTAGGTTCGTTACTGTACATCTGGGGAGAAATCTGATACCATATTCGTGATTATTGTGGATGATTTTTGTATATACCAAAGGTATATATGGAAAAACAAAGCACTGGTAATGCGCAAGCAGGGTTAATACGTTAAAGTGAAATCAACATTGCTTGTGTGAAAACGACATGGCTATGTCATAACTTTGCACCTGCATGAATTCCTAGAAACGCACGTATTGATATGAAGTCTTTACAAATAGACAAACTGTTTGCCATGGGAAATATCCCAATACCGGTACCATTAGACAAGTAAACATGTTATAAAATTGTTAGTTTTACGATTTATTACAGCGATAATTTTTCAAAAGTGGAACTATTTCATTCGTCATTTGTGAAGGGTCTATTGTATGCATTTTGCTAAATGTACAAGTTCTGCCCATTTCTCTTTACTTCAGTTGTTTACTTAGGAAAATTTGCCTAACGTTTTATCGAATGTTTCACCCATATAGTTGTTTATAGTTGTTTATAGTGCATTTTTATCCAACTCTTCATTTGCAAGTGGGCTTATGATGAAGGTTCTCTGTGCTTAACCAGTTGGAGGTACATCTCCATTTTCATTAGTGTCCACAAATTCATCTATATTTGTTGATTTGAAATGTGAAGCGAAGCTATTGGTCGCCATTGACACAAGACATGATGATGGCTTTGTTAGAAAGTTGCCGCTCTTAAATAAATAGGTAAAGTAGGCATGTGGGTAGGGTGAGATAGCTGGTCATGCATCTATCTCACACATCTATCTCACATGGGCTGCCTGTGTTAAAATGTGGTGAAAGTGAAGTTACACCCAAGCAGATGTCTATCTCATATTATCGGTCATTGCTATGTCATATTGAACCATTAAGTTGTCCAATTAGCTGTGCCAAGACGTGAAATGTTTACATGAAAAAACCTTGCCAATTCAGCCGTTCGACAATGGTGCCTCGCCTAATATAATGCAAACAAACTTTAACATGCATCAGTATAGGAGGCCGCCCTGGCCCGGATCACTGAGCCAGCCCATGCCGGGCCAGCTAGCTTGCCCATATAAACACACCCTTAATTTTCTTTGACCTTATATGTTACATGCATGGTTTAGTACTATAAAACTTTTGGACATGTCATTTACAACAATGTAAAATTTTGAGTGCTGTTATCAGGAATAATGAATGCGCGTACATGATTTCTTATGATGGCGTTGTATTAATATTAACTTCGTACAATATTAATAGAAATACCATTGGATTATGAATCATTGCATTGCTTTTTGTAAAATTGTAATTTACACAAAAGACGTTTCATTGTTTGTACCCTAAATGGATGGTTCCACTTTCTAGACATTCTGACTTATATTTTTCGATAATAATGGTCCTGTATATCAGAGTTTTTAGCTCACCTGAGATGAAGTCTCCGGTGGAGCTATAGTCATCACTCCTCGTCCGTCCAATCGTCCATCCGTCCATCAGTCCCATCCGTCCGTCCATCTGTCAACAATTCTTTGAACATCTTCTCTAGTGATGGGCGGTTAACCGAGAAAACAACTCGGTTTCGGTTTTTGACAATAAACCGAAAACCGACCGACGCGATTCTGCTCAAACCGACATTACGTTTTTTTTTTATATGTTTATTTTTCACTTAAATCGACTTATTATACCTCCCCAGGTACTTATTAGTTGATATTGTTATCAAATTATCGTCCTCTCTGATCAATATTATATCGGAATGTGTCCATTTCGTCTCAGATATGTGTTGTTATAATATCGTAGGCGACTGTTTTTGTTCTTTTTCAAAACATGGCCGAACAAAATAACGAACAGGGTTCAACAAAAAGCCCTGTTTGGAGTAATTTTACGCTTCTAACTGGAGACGACTCCAAAAAATGTCGCTGCTTAATATGTCATAAAAACGTTGTATCAGAGCATGCAAATACCAGCAACCTGGCCCGACAGTCGAAAACTAAACCAAGTAAATGGTATGAACACTTTGATCGTCTGGACATTCCGATTAGAGCTGAAACGGTTAGACGGTTAACCGGTTAGCATCCGGTTAGCGACGTAACCGGTTAGAAAAAAATGAACCGGACGTAACCGCATCCCGTCGTCAGTTGAATGTGAACGTGAATAATCCTCAAAATATTAGGTTAAATGATGCAAAACTAATACTAAATCCTGTGTCACCGATAGTAGAGTGCAACGCGGTAGTATCAGATACTTAGTAGCAATTCTCGAACTGTCTGGAAGTGTCGGTGACCTTCAATCAATTCCGACCCTTTGAAGTTTTCTCTGATCTTCCGACAAAAGCACGTGTGCAGTCACTGTGTATCAAGTCTGAATGCACACAAGGAAGTGACAACGTAAAAGTGGCGTTGTGTGGCAATGCGTGCTTTCGTAACTTAAAAGTTAATACTGCACGAAGCAACATGGATTCAAATTGAAATCACACCACGACATACTAAAACTGTTTTACAGTGTGGTTTATAAAAACTATGTAAGTCGACAAAGTTTGAGGATTGAGATCAGCTGCACAATGTCTTCACTCTTCCCGTTCTTCCTCCCTGTTGTGATCTAATATGATCAATTCAATTGAGTGACCAAACAGACATCGTAGTTGAAGCAACCCAAAACTTCTTCAATGATCTTCCCTTTTATCAAGGAAATTGATGCTCCATGCTACTCTGTAACTGGTTGTGCCTGTGGGACTAATTGACACTCAATTTGGCAGTAATTTCTATATGTTAAGTGATTGCATACTAAAACCGAAACCGAGGTTTTTTTTACCAAAAAAAACCGAAACCGAAACGTAAATTCTATAACCTTCCAACACTAGTGTCCGCGATCATGATACCGACGAATAGCTCGAATACTGAATAGGACTGCGAGTCTGACCTAACTGACCTTCCTCTATAGTTATTACTTTCTTGTCTTTAAATATAATTCATTGGAGGATATACCAATGATAATGATAGATTACAGATCTTTAATATATAGATTTGTTACTCGTTTACCAATACCCATACTATTGTTACTCGTTTTACAAATGCCCAAACATATGCTGATCACGGCAAGTAAGCGATCCCTCCTGCCATTCACAAATTTCACTTGCTCATTCCCCATCACGAGAGCCAGCAAAAGAACAGTGAATTCGTGTTTTTGAATATCGTTAAATGCCGTGAATAAGGTCTTTATTTCAGCTACTATTTCTCACCTAGGTTTGTCCCTGGAGCATGGCATAATGTCGACATAATTAGTGTGAGAGAAGTCCGCTAGAAATTAGCGGTTAACCGGTTGAAATCCGGTTAACCCCGATGGTTAACCGGTTAGAAGAATGGGTCAACCGTTTCAGTTCTAATTCCGATGTGACGTAATCTGGGCAAACCATGTGCAGCTTGTAAACTATGTCGCAACATCAATCACAGACATCAAAGCGATCACACCGCAGTCATTGAATGTGGGTCAATCATGCACGTGTCAATAATTGTTACACAGTCAGGTCAAGGACCACACTGTTTGTGAATTTGCTGTCTGCGGTTGAATTCTCAGATACTATAATGCATATAATATGATAAATATGTTTTAAACATGTCAGAAAGGGATGAACATTGAACAGTGAAGATGGGGGTGTTTATTTTTTTAAACACCGAATTGTATCATCTTTATGATCTTATCGCATTGGATTCATTTTGCGTCGGCATTTTGTCCCGTTGTTTACCGGTGATCGCAGTTCCTTCCTCAAATATTCAACGTTATTGGGACATTATTGACTCTAATTACGGTTACTTTGAAAGTATATACTCAAATTGTATTATTTCAGTATAATTTCACTATCTAGTATAAAAAACCGAAAACCGAACCGAAACCGAGGTTTTTTCTCCCAAAAAAAACGAAACCGAACGTAAAAAATCAAAACCGCCCTCTAATCTTCTCCTCTGGAACCGTAATGCCGAATTGGTTCATATTTGGTGTGGATGTTCCCTAGGTGACTCATATTGAGATTTGTTCAAATGAGGACACTGGGTCAAATAGTTCCGAAGCCAGTCCCATAACTCTGTAATTCTTACATCGACTTCTTCTCAAATTTCATTGGGCGAATGGGTTCATATTTGGTACAAAGGATCCTTGGGGGACTGTTAGTCAGATTTGTTCAAATGAGGTCACTTGATCGATTGTGGGCGGAGCCAGTGACATAACTAAAAAAAAATTTTTTTTGAATTTTCACCTTACTCAATTTAACAAACAAAAAATTGATTTTTTATTCATTTTATAAAATTGGAAAAAAGTGACACCATTATAACATCTGCAGAGTTATGAAACTTTAATTTTTAATCTTCTGAAATTACAGAAATATTCCAATACCCATCCCCCTCCCACATGGCCCAGACCCACCCCACCCTGTGGTGGCCTGCACCCAATCAACATCCCTTTCAACGGATACCATTTCCAGCTGCCAACTTTAATACCTGTTCTATTAAAGTTGCAGATATCTCTTTGTGGATAGACATAGAGAAACACAGGTCATTAATCTAGATTAGAATATGTCACTGACAGCTTGTATAAACATACTGCTAGAAATTTTAAACAAACTGCCTGAATTTAGTGTGTCTGACATGGCAAATAGCATGCCTGTCATTTGCAGAATGAGGGCCCCAGAGGGTGAATTTAGTGATGCTATCCCACACAGCAGGCTAGCATCACCAAATTCACCCTCTGGAGACCTAATTCTGCTTAGTCCTCATCTTCTGGGAAGTATCTATAGTATCAAATTAACATTGTTGTTAGTTACATTTCCCTTCTAGGATGTTTCTATATCCCCTAATTTTGCAGAAGATAAAATTCATAATTGAGGTGCCCAATGGGTGAACATCAATTTCAACTGGGGAACTTCAATCTTATCCTAGGTCTGCCATAGCAGTTGAGGGCCTTAGGTAGCAGTACACGATTTCACGGGTTGTAGGTCGTCTGAAAAATAGAAATATAAGTATCTGGGGGGCATAACGGCCAGTGTAGCCTGTGTTAACTGTGTCATTACTGGTTTGAAGGTTTATTTATTTTACAAAACTGGGAAAGTTCTCAAAAAAGTGAAAAATTTGGATACGCAACAGGGTTTTCGTATTCAGTGAAGGCCAACTCTGTGTTATTGATTACAGGAAAATAGCCCGATTTCTCTCCCCTGAATTCTGTCATCTGGGCTCGCAAGACTTTTTTTTCAAATTGATACGATAACTTTTTTTCTATTTCAAATATTTCTCAGCTCTAGCATAGCTCTATCAGGTGGAAGAATCTTATTTACTGACATTCGCTCTATCATGGTCTGTTTTTGGGTTGAAAATGGCCAATTTGAGTAAAAAAATGGGTAAAATTGAGCGGTTCGTGTGTGCTAACCAAGGGGCATAACTCAATGACAAACTGTACGAAGAACCAAAAGTACATTTATATGATTACACCTAAAATTTCTGTCGAAATTAAAACATGCTCGATTGGATATATGCCAACGATAATGGCTTAGCATTGATTTGAAGTACAGTAACCCCTCCCAGGTTGGCAAAATTGCTGGAAATCGTGTATTGCTACCTTAAAGAGACATATCAAATTGGATAAATTAGTGAAAATCTACTGAAACATTTTATCTTTCCTATCTTCGTGTCTGAGTTACTATTGACAGTTTCTATTTATGACTGTTCTCGGAATTAGGTGCATTTGCTTGTAGAGTATTTGTATCAGAGGCTGTAAACTTTGATAGTATGGGTTCACATTTGGGGGGGGGGGGGGGGTTGGTTATGTGATTATATATGCATCAGTTACTCTGTACGATTCGTTTCGAGTGGTGCGGGTTTGTGTAATTACATAAAATTGACATTAATTTAATGAAACGTGTTGCCACGCAAACATTTCAACAATGGATTTCCTTGGATACCTGGTGTGAAAAGCCATATTAATGTTGGTTATTTAGTCTTGGTCGTGTTTCCGAATGACCGAGTAATGTCAATATGTATATTGGAGAGGGGGTAAAGTCAGCTACTGAGTTATCACGAACAGCGCGTGAGCACCAGCACAATAAAAATGGTATATAAGATTCCATAAATAATTAAATAGTGTGATTTCAACTTGACAATTAAGACATTGAATGTACACCGACCGGCCAAATAAACATGGTTCACATTTTGGGGGAGGGGTGATTATATATGCATTAGTTATTCCCTAAGATTTGTTTGGAATTTTGTTGCGTTCTTACATGTTTATGACTGACCACATAAAAGTGATTTGCATGTAACGAAATGTGTTGCTAAGGGAACATCCCAACAATGAAACTCCTCGGATACCACCTACGAATAGGCGTATTGATTGATATTGGTCATTCGGTCTTGGTCGTGTTTCCAAATAACCAAATACATTGTCTCTTAACATATTCGGGGGGGGGGGGGGGGGGGGGGGGGGGGGGGGGGGGGGGGGGGTGACAAGAACATTGTCTTAACATATGCGGGGGAGGATGGGGGGGGGGGGGGGGTGCTGGCTAGTAAATAACCACAGTGCATATGCTTTGGTCAGCAGAATACAGATGTAATATGTCTGTTCAGACTGCCTTTTTGACTGGGATGTTTAGTTTTAAGGTGGTGGGCATGATGTCACATTTATAATTTAACTGTTTTTTTTTTTTTCGCTATAACCAATAATTTGGGTGAATTTGGTTCATTTTTATTGAAACCACACTACTTATATTGACCTTATTTCCCATTCGCACTGAAGAAACACCATATGTGTTATATATCAAAGTTATCGGTGTACGTCAGAGACTTAACTGGACATTTGCGCGTTGAAGGGGGATAACTCTATTTTTCCTTTAAAGAGACATATCAAATTGGATAAATTAGTGAAAATCTACTGAAACATTTTATCTTTCCTATCTTCTTGTCTGAGTTACTATTGACAGTTTCTATTTATGACTGTTCTCGGAATTAGGTGCATTTGCTTGTAGAGTATTTGTATCAGAGGCTGTAAACTTTGATAGTATGGATTCCAGCTTGACAAGTCACTGAATGATCACACCGACAGGGCAAAAAACAAATTCAACGTATGTCTGCTATCGATAAAAAAAACATTCCGGTTCACATTTGGGGGGGGGGGGGGGGGGGGTTGGTTATGTGATTATATATGCATCAGTTACTCTGTACGATTCGTTTCGAGTGGTGCGGGTTTGTGTAATTACATAAAATTGACATTAATTTAATGAAACGTGTTGCCACGCAAACATTTCAACAATGGATTTCCTTGGATACCTGGTGTGAAAAGCCATATTAATGTTGGTTATTTAGTCTTGGTCGTGTTTCCGAATGACCGAGTAATGTCAATATGTATATTGGAGAGGGGGTAAAGTCAGCTACTGAGTTATCACGAACAGCGCGTGAGCACCAGCACAATAAAAATGGTATATAAGATTCCATAAATAATTAAATAGTGTGATTTCAACTTGACAATTAAGACATTGAATGTACACCGACCGGCCAAATAAACATGGTTCACATTTTGGGGGAGGGGTGATTATATATGCATTAGTTATTCCCTACGATTTGTTTGGAATTTTGTTGCGTTCTTACATGTTTATGACTGACCACATAAAAGTGATTTGCATATAACGAAATGTGTTGCTAAGGGAACATCCCAACAATGAAACTCCTCGGATACCACCTACGAATAGGCGTATTGATTGATATTGGTCATTCGGTCTTGGTCGTGTTTCCAAATAACCAAATACATTGTCTCTTAACATATTCGGGGGGGGGGGGGGGGGGGGGGGGGGGGGGGGGGGGGGGGGGGGGACAAGAACATTGTCTTAACATGCGGGGGGGGGGGGGGGGGGGGGGGGGGGGTGCTGGCTAATAAATAACCACAGTGCATATGCTTTGGTCAGCAGAATACAGATGTAATATGTCTGTTCAGACTGCCTTTTTGACTGGGATGTTTAGTTTCAAGGTGGTGGGCATGATGTCACATTTATAATTTAACTTTTTTTTTTTTTCCGCTATAACCAATAATTTGGGTGAATTTGGTTCATTTTTATTGAAACCACACTACTTATATTGACCTTATTTCCCATTCGCACTGAAGAAACACCATATGTGTTATATATCAAAGTTATCGGTGTACGTCAGAGACTTAACTGGACATTTGCGCGTTGAAGGGGGATAACTCTATTTTTCCTTTAAGGTAGCAGTACACGATTTCACGGGTTGTAGGTCGTCTGAAAAATAGAAATATAAGTATCTGGGGGGCATAACGGCCAGTGTAGCCTGTGTTAACTGTGTCATTACTGGTTTGAAGGTTTATTTATTTTACAAAACTGGGAAAGTTCTCAAAAAAGTGAAAAATTTGGATACGCAACAGGGTTTTCGTATTCAGTGAAGGCCAACTCTGTGTTATTGATTACAGGAAAATAGCCCGATTTCTCTCCCCTGAATTCTGTCATCTGGGCTCGCAAGACTTTTTTTTCAAATTGATACGATAACTTTTTTTCTATTTCAAATATTTCTCAGCTCTAGCATAGCTCTATCAGGTGGAAGAATCTTATTTACTGACATTCGCTCTATCATGGTCTGTTTTTGGGTTGAAAATGGCCAATTTGAGTAAAAAAATGGGTAAAATTGAGCGGTTCGTGTGTGCTAACCAAGGGGCATAACTCAATGACAAACTGTACGAAGAACCAAAAGTACATTTATATGATTACACCTAAAATTTCTGTCGAAATTAAAACATGCTCGATTGGCTTAGCATTGATTTGAAGTACAGTAACCCCTCCCAGGTTGGCAAAATTGCTGGAAATCGTGTATTGCTACCTTAGCAGAATGAGGTCCCCAGAGGGTGAATTTAGTGATGCTAGCCCACTGTGCAGGATAGCGTCGTAAAGTAACCCTCTGGGGGACCTCATTCTGCAAATGACAGACACACTATCACACTATTTCAAGGCTTGATTGTATAATACATTGTGTTGCTTGAGGCCAGACACATACAATGTAGGAATAGGCACACTATTTGCAGGCTTGCTCCTTTGGTGATTGTGATTCAGATTTGTTCAATCAGGGTCACCAGGTCAAGTAGGTGCAAGGCCAGCTACATTACTCTTTCTCTTTGCATAGTAATTCATGATGTGTCTTCTATGCAAGAATCAAATGGCCTATTTTGCTTATATTTGGTATGAAATTACCTTGGGTGACAGATTTGTGAAAATGGGATCACAAAGTCAAATAAGGGCAGAGCCAGAGACTTAACTATTTCACTACATAGTAATTCTTAAAATATGTTTGCAAGAACTATTGGCTTATTTAGCATGGAATGTTCTTCCTTGACTGCAATTCAGATTTTTAAAAATGGGGTCACCTGGTCAAATAGGGGCCAAACGAAGGACAGTTTCCCTCTTTATATGCTTCCTTCACAAGGACCATCAGGTCTATTTTACTGATATTTATGATATGTATGAAGGGTTCTTTGGTGTCTGGGATTCAAATTTATTCAGATGGGGTCACCAGGTTAAATAGAGTGGGACCAGGGACATAACTATATGTCTCTATAGTAATTCTTAAAATGTCTTCTCAAGAGAGGTTGGACTATTTAGCTTACATATAGTATGGAGCAATAAGGAGGATCCTTTAGTGACTGAGATTCAGATTTGTTAAAATGAGGTCAACCTGTCAAGAAATGGCGGGGCTATGGGGAGTTAACACTTTTGTGTCTAATAAAATCATTGAAATACCAAATTCATTAAAACATCTACCTTGGAACCACCTGACTGATTAATCTGACATACATGTATTGTGTTTTGGGTCCATGGATAATTGGGCCTCAAACATGTCTAAATGGTTTTATAAAAAGGCGCTTGTGAGATTGGAAATTTCCAACAATTGAGAAAGTTTAACGTGTCAGTTGTGAAATTCCAACTTAAGACTTGGGAGTCTGTAGCCCGGTTGGAGGGGACTTGTTGAGCTGGAGCAGGGGGTGATCAGTAGTGTACAGTTGGTACTTTCAAGGTGGATTTTCACCAATCTACATGTACATAGTCTCTCTAGCCACATATCCTGTTTAGAGCTATTTCTTTTAAAGTGATTATGAAAAGTTCTGACTGTTGTGGTCTCCAGAGTCCCAGTCTTATCAGTCTTTGCAGTCTGGTGAGCGACCCCAGTCATTGACTGTCTTGTTTGTCATTCATTTGGAATATAGTTTCATAATACAATTTATTGCTCAAGATATGGTTCAGCACGTAAGAATTTCTTTGGTCTTTGTTATTGCTATGTGTTCTCTGCAGACATTAGCAATAGTGCTTTAGCACCCAGCTAACTTTCTATGTAAGTTGAATGAGTGACTTGATCCTCATCAAGCCATTTCTGAAGGCTTATAAATGACTCATTGATGGATGTGTCTGCCTTTTTAGACCTATCGTATTGCACGCAGAATTGATTATTCCACTTTCTGGACATTGTGACTTCCATTTTGTATCATCTATGATATATGGCCCTGCAGGCAAATTTTTCAGTAAAATCAAATCAGCAGAGATATTGGTTTGACTAAAAGGGCTGTTTATATTATCCCTGGCAGGCAGGTTCAAGAAACATTGCTCAGAGGTCACAGAATTTTATACATCGTCAAACGGTCCTTCAGATGCAAGGAAAAGGACATTATTGCAATATTGCTACCCTTATGCGGACAGTAATTAGACCAATACTCGAGTATGGGAACTCAGTGTGTAATCTTAAACAATTGAAACACAGCAGAGCGATCGAGTGTGTCCAAAGGTGTGTAACAAAACTAATTCCATAGTTCTGGGATCTACCCTATGAAACCAGGCTACAGTAATGGCCTAAATAATTGACTCCTTAACCACAGCAGAATTATGGGTAATTTTTCAGGTTTTATTTGGAAATATGGCTTGTTGCCATTCATTGGAAAGATCTCACTGAGAGCTTTCCGATGAATGGCAACAAGCCATATTTCCAAATAAATCCTGAAAAATTACCCATAATTCTGCTGTGGTTAAGGAGTCGATTACTTAGGGCATTACTGTATGTAAAGCGAGTTTGATATCCATTAAGCATTGGTGCATCATAGGAGATATGAATGAAGTCTACAAGATAGTAAATGTACTGTATAACCTAAACTAAGAACAATTGTTTAAATGTGCCCTCTATATTGCAACGTGTGGCCATTCAGCTGAATTCCAAAAACAAAGGGTTTCTAAGGACATCCGGAAGTACTTCTTCACACAGAGAGTCGCATCCTCGTGGTATGCTTTGCCTGAGCATGTCGTTGAAGTGAACACCTTAACAGAGTTCAAAGAACAGTTTGATAATAATGTATATAATATATATTATTTATATAGCGCTTAATCCCTGGTGTAGCTCTAAGCGCTTACATTATTACCCCAGCTGTTTTTTTTATGAGTAGGCCTAATGCCAAGTCTTGTGCCTGCTGCCATTTTACAGGCGCTTCACTAGAGCGGCTTACGGATACCCAACAACCAGATACCTATTTCTCGTCTAGGTACCAGTCCTTCGAATTTGGAAAACGTAGGTGCGCGATATATCGCTCGGAGCTTTTGGAATTTGCGCGCGCCTTTTTTGCGGGAGCACAATTTAAATTAACATGGATGAAATGATTACTGAATAAAGACAAACACAATTATAATGATACACACGTGTAATTCCAAGTGTGCCTTTGGCAACTTAAAGTGAAAACAGAAATAAAAACATATGTTTATATTGTAGTACAATATCTAGTCCAATAATCCGATTATCTGGCAATCCAGGTGAATCTAATCACGGTAATGAGTCCACTTCCGCGTCTGAGAGCGCATGCTCACCAGACTCGCAGTCCCTTAAAACTTCAAACTCGGAAGTGGAATCGTTACCGCAATCAGATTCACCGGAATCCGACGAATCAACCGGGGCTCTCTTTCGTTTTGATAGAGTCGGTATTTGAGGAGGCCCCAATGTCCATTTTTCGCTTTCTCCGAGTCGAGAGATACTGGCTTCGAAGTATAGCTTCGAAGTATAGTTAAACTTAAAACCTAATCTATGGCAATAATATTCAAATGAATCGGCGAATCCCGCATGCCGAGACATCAAACGAGGCTGCCAAAGAATTGACACTGTTTTTTGCGGGAACTCGCACGTGCAGCAGTTGTGACGAGGTGTACCGGCGGCCGCTTTGATCTTTGTTATTATGTTCGTAATCAACGTCATCGCTACAGAGAAAGATACACGGTGAATAGTCTTGTCGGCGTTTAACCATTGATGTGCTGTTTGTTAAAATCTCGTTCACTGGCTGCAAATTCCGACGCGCGCTTTTAAATTTTTCGGCGTGCGCATTTAATAACTCGCTGGTTTTTAGATCCGCGTGCGCCAAGGCGCGCAAGCGCAATTGCGCGCCTCAAAATCGAAGGACTGAGGTACGACGAAGCGAGCACAGTACAAGTGACCTTGCCCAAGGGTCACAACCTGGTGCGAGATATGAAACAGCATGTGGCTATATATAGCACTGTTGTGGACACGATATTCCACCTGCTGGGCACGAACTCACGCCGGTGCATTAACACCATTACAAGTCCGACACTCTAACCACTGGGCTACCACTAACTACTAAATTAACAATATTGAGTAGAAGTCATTGCAACTTATTCCCTAAAATGATGATGATGAACCAAACAATCCTGTCTTCAACATGATTAGAGTAAAGCTCGCGACACACCTGAGCATTATTGCTAAGCGCTAAGGCAGACAATACACTCACAGTATGCAGGGTATTGTGCTTATAGACAAAAGTCTTCAAAGGCAAGTATTATGCATCAAACATACTTGATTTTTTTTCTCGCAAGGCAGAAGTCTTGCAGTGAATCTGTTTTCTGCAGTCTTCTGCAGTCGTAATTTCAAAACACGTAATTTCAAAACAGCCCTCTAGATAAATGTTAAATTTGTGTGTACATTGGACATTTTGCTTAGCACTTTTGCCTACATCTATAAATAAATCGACAGCACTTGGAACCAGGAATGTCATTTAGTGGTACATAGTGGTACATGTATATGTCAATATCATTTGTGCCAAGTTGGTACCGGTATGCTTATATACTTTCTTTCTGACCGTGGAGACATTTTTTGGTAAAATTAGGAATGTGCCATGAAGTATGAGTCAAATGCAGCAGGTTATTCATAGCTGGTTTTGTAATAGGGTAAAACCTATACTAGTCGGCAGCCAAATCTCAATTGTTTTGCTGTTGCATGTTTTTGCGTATAAAGTTTTTTTCTCTGTGGATTCCGGTGGACTGGGGTATCCGTCTGAAGAATTCACCGGCTGACCCACTGGCAGCTTTGGATAATATGAGTAATTCGTGTTAAACTAAGACGGCAGTAAAATTTTCTATTCTTGCCACAAGGAGAATGTTTCTACTGGGAAAGAGCTAGAAAAGTATTATGATATATGCTTTTAGGATCACATTGTGTTATTTCGTTCAAATTGGTGATGATTTTTTCTAAGAATGCCGTCAATATGATGGCTTAAAATCGCGAAAATCTTAGTTTGACTTAATTCCTAACAAAACCCCTTGGTAGTGGTATTTGGAGAACTATTAAGAGCCAGAAATGGGTATTTGTCGAAACTGGTGGTTCCGTCCAACAAAAATATAGCCATCAAATCTGAACCTTGTATAAATACGTAAATATGATGAAGAACAGATGGCGACACCTAATTTTAGAGTGAGTTTGATATCATATCAAGTATTGGGAATCAGACGCTACTGTGGAAAGCAAGATATCTTTTAAACTATTTGTTCATTCTGATATCATTAAGCCATCAAATCGGAACCTTAGTCGGTGTACCTGCAATGCTGAATCAGCTGCTGAAGGGCAGTTTACATACTAAAATGCTGATCAGAATATTTCGCGAACACATGTATATAACCTGCATATAGAGTCCCAAGCGCTTCGATCTACATGCTATATATTATTATGCCCCCGATCTCCGATGGAGATTTGGGGGTATATAGTGGAGCCCTCCGTCCGTCCTTCCGTCCTTCCGTCCGTCCTTCCGTCCGTCCGTCCGTCCGTCCGTCCGTCCTTCCGTCCGTCCTTCCGTACGAACGTTTCAACTCATAACTTTGGTTTCGCTAACTCAATTCAGTTGATCTTTGGTATGCTAATAGACCAGCCGGGGGGGGGGGGGGGGGGACAAGATTTCCCCATAACTGCGGTTTCGTCCGCCCATTTTTTCCAGAGTTACGCCCCTTTTTGGACTTAGAAAATTGTCGACCCGTACGAACGTTTCAACTCATAACTTTGGTTTTGCTAACTCAATTCAGTTGATCTTTGGTATGCTAATAGAACAGCCGGGGGGGGGGGACAAGATTTCCCCATAACTGCGGTTTCGTCCGCCCATTTTTTCCAGAGTTACGCCCCTTTTTGGACTTTGAAAATTGTCCGTACGAACGTTTCAACTCATAACTTTGGTTTCGCTAATTCAATTCAGTTGATATTTGGTATGCCAATAGACCAGCCGGGGGGACAAGATTTCCCCATAGCCGTGGTTTTGGCCGCCCATTTTTTCCAGAGTTACGCCCCTTTTTGGACTTTGAAAATTGTCCGTACGAACGTTTCAACTCATAACTTTGGTTTCGCTAATTCAATTCAGTTGATATTTGGTATGCCAATAGACCAGCCGGGGGGACAAGATTTCCCCATAGCCGTGGTTTTGGCCGCCCATTTTTTCCAGAGTTACGCCCCTTTTTGGACTTAGAAAATTCAGGTTTTCTGCTACTTTTTTGGTTTCCAGATGATAACTTGATTTTGGATTGTTTACTCATGAATAACATAACTTTACAAAGTGCCATTTAATAAGCATTTGCACAAAAATAAGAAAAATCCTCTCTGATTGTACAGTCGGGGGCGTTACCTCCGCCCAGCGGTGCACTTGTTATTATTTATAATGAAGAGAGTCAGTTGTAGGTTGTGTAAATGACAGGTAATCAATGGATAATATCCCAATACAGGGAGGGAACACCATTTGACTAAACACCATGTTCTTTCAGCAATTCAAAATCATGTTAAGTAGTTCATTGGCTTCAGCTCAGCAGATTCCCCAGAACAATTTAACTCAATCATACTGAAGATATTAGGTTATATGTTTGGCAAATGACTGTAATTGATGGTGTATACCTAATTACAGTGAGGTAAGACTATTTTGACTGACCTCCATCCTAGTTCAGCAGTTTAAAATCCCGTTCAGCAGTCTTATCGGCTACAGTTCAGCAGAATCGATATAACCAAATATGGAGGGCAGAATCCATTTTACTGACCACCATGTCTGTTCAGCAGTTAAAACTTCCGTTCAGCAGTGCATTTGGTGCAGTTCAGTAGTTCTCCAAACGTAGTTTAACTCAATTAAAACGGCGATCGTCCGCATAGGTTTTGCAGGTGACTTGTAATCGATTGGGTATATACCAATAGAGAGAGAACACCATTTGATCGACCTACACCCAGTTCAGCAGTTCAAATTCCCTTTCAGTAATGCATTGGGTACAGTTCAGCAGATTTCCAGAACGAGGTTTAACTCCATTGTAACAAAGATAGTCATGCATGGGTTATGCAAATGACTTGCAATTGACTAGGCATATCCAAATACAGGGAGGGACCATCATTAGACCGACTTTCAACTCAGTTCAGTATTTCAAAATCCCATTCAGCAGTTCATCGGCTGCAATTCAGCAGATTCGCCCGAACGCAGTTCAGCTAAATTTTGATGAAGATAGCCAATCATAGGTTTGCAAATGGTATGTAATCTATGGGTTATATCCCAATATAGGGAGGGAACACCATTTGATGACCCACAAACCCAGTTCACCATCACAAACTCGGTTGAAATAATACTGAGGTCCTAGGAACATAAACATAATGCTACAGCGATGATATTCTGGTTCGTTTCCAGTATAAACCGTCTCTTTGTGCTAAAAATGGCGATTTTGACCTCCATCTTGATTTCACCCAAAGTTCTCAAATTCCCCAAGGCTGTCAGCTAGCCAGGCAGTTGATTCTTCAGAACGGTGCTCTGGATCACCAGAATCCACTGAGAAAAAAACTTTATATTCGAAAACAAGCATTTGTGACTTGGCTGGCGGACTATTTTAACCCTTTCATTATGGGAGCTGGTGTAGCATTGAGTATTCTGTGCCGGTGCATTCTCTTATATATGTGAGTCTCCCAAAGGCTTACAAGGTGAAGGTAAATATTGTTAGGCCAATGTATTCTCTTATATATGCGAGGCTCCCTATGTGCGACTCGCGTATATTGGAGAATGCATTTGCACTGGATTTTCGCAAAATTTGAGGAAGCTTCAGTCATGAAAGTGTTAACATGCCCTTGTTCTCAAGCTATGGTATCAGTTGAAATACTGACTGATTTTGTGGATGCCCTTTTCGTTCTAACAAACCAATGAAGCCCCATGTTGCCCTGTCTTAAATTAACCCGAACAGACAAGGACAAATTAGCCCAAATTGTTGTTGCTTCAGGACATGTAGACATAGAAGTGGTCTTTTATTTTGCTTTTATAGAGAATATTCTTCTAATTATCTGGCAGTAGTGACGTCTTCTAATGTCACATGACTTAAATCCACTCATTGTGTGACCTGAGAAAGCCTTCTGAAGAGAATCCTTATTGTCACATGTCTCGATTTGTGCCTGGTCTCCCTCCTCAGGGGTATTCTATCCAAGTTGATGTCTCGTGTCCGGGTTATCATAGTAAATGATAATACTATTAAATAGCCATTTGGTTTTCTTCTAGATAAACCAGGATAAACTACTAGGTATCTATATGACATACACACAATAATCGTGAATTACATGGCTTTTAAAGATGGATTATCTCTTTAAATAACAAATTTGAAATAGTTGCATGGGTATTAAATAATAAATAACCACCCATTAAAGCTCAGTGATCAGATATAGATTTTTGAAGTTTGTTATTTCTCGAGATGTGTAATAACATGTGGCCCGAAACACGTGGTCAAATGGAGGGTCTCGGGACAAAATTGCAGATGAAGATGGATAACTCTAAAATCAAGTGGTAATATGGTCAAATTTCCTGATACTTTAGTGATAATATGTATTCTCTTAAATATGCGAGGCTCCCTATGGGAGACTCGCATATATAAGAGAACGCATTGGCACATGGTTTTCGCAAAATTCCAGGAAGCTCCAGTCATGGAAGGGATAATTAGTAGAAAAACCTGAGATAAATGAATAGGAATCCTATGAATATTCTACCTGTCACATATACTACATGAACATTTCTGCAAGAGATGGAGTGGTGAAATCTTATTATGTGGTTAAACCAGTGTACTCACGATAGATGAATCATGATGGATGCTTGTGTTACACGAGATATAGACACCAAATATACTGGCCCACATCAATCATGATTTCTTTGATTTTAATATCATCAGGTTCAGGAAAAGTTAACAGGGAAGCTAAACATGGAACGTCAGTTCATGATCTGCAGAGGAATAAATTGGGAGAAATTCAATACTTCATCATCATTAATATCAGGGATTGAAATATCGGAACATGTGCTTGAGATAGATAATGCCAAATATTGAAGAATGCTCTATGTCAATAATGTCCGTTAATCACTCCTTCATTCAGAGTACAGTATTATCTGGAATTATTCATGGCTACTATGGCAGTTATTAGTTATTAGTAATTGATAGTGTTCAGCTCAGTGCCTGATGTATGTGAATTTGATTGGTTCCTGTGTATTCACATTGATGGGCCAAGAATGATTGGCCTCCTGTGTTGCCATGCTATTCTTTAGGATAATAACACGGTCTAATTTATAGGATGGGGTCAATGATCGGTTATATGGGGTGTTATACAGTCATGTCCCTGGAGTTGACACGTGCCCAGTTTAGAATGTATTATACAATATCGGCCAGGACAATATAGGGCATGAGATGTGTTTGATTGAATGCATGCATATTACTGTTTATGGAATTACATATGTCTCTTTCTAATTGTAACCAACTACTATTTGCTTCAGGGACGTGGCTAGAGGGTATCACGAAACAGGTGTTTGTATCATGGGGGAAATTAGCACACTGTTGATCAGCAATAATTAAAGACTTGGTTTGTTGATATATTTAACCCTTTCGTGACGGGAGCTGAGCTGGCGCAACATTAAAGACCCTGTGCGAATGCATTCTCTTATATATGCGAGTCGACCATAACCCTGTACCAGTGCATTCTCTTTAATATATATACAAGTCACCAATAGGAAGTCTTGCATATATAAGAGAATACATTCCTTGTCCTAACAATATTTACTTTGACCTTGTAAGCCAGTGGATTCTCTTATATATATGCGATGGAGACTCGCATATATAAGAGAATGCACTGACATTGGATCATTAATACTGCACCAGCACCAGCAGTTAACCCTTTCATAACGGGAGCTGCGCTGGTGCAGCATTAAATATTCTGTGCCAGTGCACTTTTTTTATGCGAGTTTCCCATAGGGTCAAGGTAAATATTGTTAGGCCAATGTATTCTCTTATAATTGCAAGGCTCTCTATTTGAGAATGCATTGGCACAGAGTTTTCGCAATATTTTAGGAAGCTCCAGTCACGGAAGGGTTAATAGTACTGGTTATAGTAGAGGATAACAGAAATAATAGTCGTGTTCTGAATGATAATATAACACGGTAGCGTGTCAACAAGATGAGCATAAACTTAACTTTTTTTGGTTACTAAATAAATGTGGTATAATAAGAAAACATAGAAAGTAATTAACACAAGATTAATTTGCTTCAATTGGATGAGCTTTGGGGCATGTTAAAGATGCATAATCTGAATTAACGCTCTCAAATTACTGTTTCCTTGGCTTCGGGGGTAAAAAATATTTTATTTGAGTCGAGGAACCCACCCATCAAAGCTCAGAGTGATCAGATATCGATGTTTGAAATCTATTATTTTTCACCAATAATTTTTAAGTGGCCCAGTAAACAGTCGACGAGAAGACAAATTGTGGTGAAGATGGATAACTCTAAAATCAAGTGGCTTTTTTGTGTCAGATATTTGACAAACCGGCAAAATTTCGTTGAAATAATGTTGATAAATAACTGGTTTTTGGTAAATTTTATACCATAGTTGACTGTGGTTAGCATTATTTTTGGGCAATTACTCGATTCTGATAACTGAAGCGGCATTTCAAAAAACGTTGTTGATGTTGTTGGAATCTGATGATATGGGGACCATCAAATCGGATTTAGTACCTGTAATACATGGCAGACCAATACCAGCATAATGGGTGTAAATTATGAAAACCATGTATATATATGTAAATAATAAAGATTTAGGATAAAATTGGATTGCCATAGCCAGACTTTAGACTGCATTCGCATGTCATGACTCTTGGAGTAGCTACCAAAGAAAGATTGGGTATTTTGGAAATTAAAGCAGGTTCATGTTTAAAATTATAATTGAAAATAGAATATCTACAAAATTCACTCGTGATGAGTGGGTGGGTGCTTCTATTTTAGAATGCCGTCTTGTTATTCAGCTCATTAGGAATGTTTTTTCCAGACTAACACTAATCAGGCTACACATTATCTTCCAGAACGTGATTTTGCACATGTCTCCCTGTTCTGTCTGTTAATATAACTATCATTGAGATCAATCATCAAGCCACTTGTGATCTCAATGTGAGCCAATGGGGCATGCAGGGGGGGGGGGGAGGGGGTGCCCCCAGTACCCTTGAGCCCGACTGACATATTTTCAAATTCAAGTCAAGTCTGAAAATTAGTTTGTCTATCATATGCAGAATGAGTCCCCAGAGGATAAATTTAGTGATGCTATCCCTCACAGCAGGCTAGTGTCACCAAATTCACCTTCTGGGGGCCTTATCTCCTTGTAAGTATCTATAGTCTCAAATTAACATTGTTTTTGTTTACTTAATTTTTCCCTTCTGTGAAGTTTCTTTATCCCCTAATTTGCAGAAGATAAATTGCATAAATTGAGGTGACTATTAAAGTTACTCAATCCGATAAAACTCCTCTCAATTACTATTTCAATGGCTTCGGGGGTCAAAAATATTTGATTCGAGTCGAGGAAGTCACCCATCAAAGCTCAGATTTGTTAGATATCGATTTTAGAAATCTATTATTTTTCATTATCGGGAATACTATCTGAACGGATTGTTGTTGTTGGAATCTGTTGAGATGGGGACCCTCTTTACGGATTGAGTACCTTTAAATGGGTGAACATCACTTCAACTGGGGAAATTCAATCAGAATCAGAATGAGGCTCCCAGAGTGTGAATTTGGTGATGATAGCTCGCCGTGCTGAAGAGTGTTTCTAAATTCACCCTCTGAGGACTATTTGCAGGCTTGGCTCATGTGTTTATATTTGGAAAACTATCCTTCTGAAACAAATTTGATTTTTGAGACAATGCCAAATTTTTTTTTTTTTTTTTTTTTTTTTCCCCTCTCTCCGGAGGCATAAAATATATAACATTGCTGCTGTGCCGTACCTCCTATATCCTTCTGAAGGTTGCACCACCCATGCCCTTCATTCCTTCTATACTCCTGTACAGTAATGCCCTAAATAATCGACTCCTTAACCACAGCAGAATTATGGGTAACTTTTCAGGATTTTGTCGGAAATATTGCTTGTTGCCATTCATCGGAAAGCTCTCACTGAGAGCTTTCCGATGAATGGCAACAAGACATATTTACCAGTCGGTTATTTAGGGCATTACTGTATGTGAGAATAATGGAAAGATTATTATACCGTCTTAAACGAAATGAATGATGGACTACTTGCATCATATCTTCCAGCTGCATGTCTGTCCATCTGTTCGAGCAGATGTCTCAACCACTGGTTTTCAGATATGAAGTTTGGTATGAATGCTCACCATCATTTGAATTTTCAATGATGTATGAAATTGTGTTTTCCATTCTTGAAATCCACACAAAATGGGGGGGGGGGGGGGTAACTGTATTTTGAAACTTGGCACATATAGCAATTACCATGGAAACTGTGATAATGAGAAGGATTGGACTGATTTCGTAAGAGTTATCACCCTTAGTCCATTGGAAAAGACACAACTGGTTGGTTACAAACAACTCATTATTTTCCACAGGCAACAGTGTTAACTGCATGTCCCACCCGCGACGGGTTAAGCCTATTTGCACTTCAAGTGATCAATGTTCCCATCATGAGATACACCATTTGAAAACAAACGCGCCCTTTACAGTATCTTTTAAAACTTAAGTCATGCCTATCCACAACTACCCAATTTACGGCGCAAAAATCAGCAACGTAAAATAGCCAGACCCCGTCCATAACTTCGGCACCCGGGCCCACCAGACTCTTCCCATCCATCTAAACAAAAATGATCGCTTTATTTACATAGGCTATGACTTTTTGTTCCCACTCTGGGGATTTCCCCTGAAATATAAACGATTAGCGGCCAGATTTTTTATGCTGACTAGAGTTTCCCTACACAACTTCAAGAAGCGCAATTCTATATAATTAGTTGCTTGTAACCCGTTTCAGTGTTGCAAACACCAAAAAAAAGTCTATGTACTAACATATATAGACTGGTCAAATTCGTGTTGTTGTGTACGTGTATTGTGTCACGTCCCTCACATCCACCAACACTATGTATGGCTTCTATCCAATCAGCTACCTTCGTGAACTTCTGACCTGAGATTCATGCCTTCTGGGAGAATTGTAGCTTGGATTTTAGGGCATACTTCAGAACAATTTGCTTGACCATTGATCGGATATTAGTGCTATTTCGAGGCATTATACATAGCTGGGGCTATTTATGACAGGCAATTATTGTTTGGTGGACTCGATAACTTGATAGCCAATGCACAACACGGCATTTTGACCAGTCCTGGCAATTTGATTTAGCTGATATAATAATGTTCCTATAGAGTCGGGGATTCTGGACCAATAGTTGTATTAAATCATGCAATTGTTATCAAATGGTCTCAAGGCTATAATTTGGCATGTGATATTGGATCAAAATACAACACAATTAAATATTGCTATATAAGTTTTTAACAGTTATTCCTCCACAAAATGTTTATTGGAACTTTCCATATAGTTTCTGGGATATAAAATAGTAATTTTGAATTCGAGAGTTATGGCCCTTAACCCTTTAACCAACAGAACGGCCCTGTGCCAATGCATTCTCTTATATATGCGAGTCGACCATAGGTCGCCTCGCATATATAAGAGAATGCATTGGCTTAACACATTAAAAATTATAAAATTGTTAAAGAATGTAAGAAAAAATGGTAAAAAGTGTTAAAAAAAGATTTTTTTTAGGCCAATGCATTCTCTTATATATGCGAGGCGACCTATGGTCGACTCGCATATATAAGAGAATGCATTGGCACAGGGCATAACTGTAACTATCACAATGTGGTCAACGAGCCGGTTCCAATGATATCCATATTTGTATGGTTCTATTGAGACAGACCGAAGATATTTTAGGCTGTTGAAGCTTTATTTGGCCGGTTTTGGCCGGTTTGTTGGGTAAAGGGTTAAAGATGGTGTATCTCTTCCCTGAATGTTTTGTATAGAGTCAGGTGTGTAAACCAATCAACTGGAGCTTCTGTCACTGGGAAATAAATTTTTCTTTGAATTATTTTCTGTGAATCGGATCAGTTTATATGGCTATATATTTTTTAGAAGATTACTACATTTTGATTGAAAACTTATCTTTTAAGAAACTTTTATGTGAAATATTTGTAACACCGGGTGTTTCTCATGTTTGTTTTTAGGAACAGCAGTGCCAAATTAAGTTGCCTTTAAAATGAGTTTCTTAGAAATGTTGTTGTAGAGAGTGGTGCCAGAAATTTAAGCCAGGAATTTTTTGTGAAATTTGATCGCGTTGGAGCGATAACTTGAACAATTATCATCTGATTTTGTTGATATTCGGTATATGAGATTTGCTCAACAATATCTTGATCGAGTTTGAAAACTGGCTAGGTTTGCTTATTGGGGGTGGAGTTGCAGCTATTTAGTTCATTTTCGTGAATTATGATCGCGTTAGTGCGATAAGTTCAACAAAGATCAACTAATTTTGTTGATATTCGGTATATTAGACGTGTTCACACATTAGGTATTCATAAGTTGTGCAGTGGTGGTGAATCTGGTTCAATCCCAATAAGCACTGATTTATGATCGCTGTGAAACGAGGGTAACCTGGTATCAAGGCAATTCAGTTTTGTAGTCATTTTTGTGCAGTTATTGCCATTTTTCCACATAGAATCGTACATTTTGGGATGTTGTCTGAACCTGCATTCTTAGAATTTGATTGATATGGTGCCAATTTGAGGTTATATTTCAACTTTTATGAGTTTTTTCAGATTTGGTTATTTGTATGCAGCTCAGTTATAAGACAATGTACAAGTATTTATTCCATATAATATATTTCTATATGTGATCGCTTGTTGAAAATTAATATTTCCACTGCTGTAGTCACTCATGAAATAATTATGGTAGATCTGCGTATGTATTTCTTAGAAGCCACAGTGAAATACGATTTTGTTATTTCACTGTAGGCTTCGTTATATTTCACTGTAGCCTGCTTGTGGTTTACGCGAGCGAAAAATTTGAAGACAAATTCTATAACCGCGCATTATAGTAAATTGTCTGCAAACCTATTGGTTATAACCCATAACGTTATTTGAAACGAGTTATTTCTTATAATTTAATCCATCATTTCACAGGAGAACCACAATAAGTAGAGGGCAGAAGTAAAACAAGCGAAAAACTTTTCTTAGAAAATCACACGCATCCGTCCGTCTAGCCATCCGCCTGGCTGTCCATCTGTCCAATCGTTAACATTTTTGGTTTCCGATTGATAACTCCAGTATGGATTATTTGATCTGAACCAAAGTTGGTATGTGTATTCCCAGCTAATAATACAGGCCAAGTTTGAATATGTGTTCGATCCAATTATATTTACATGAGTTACGGCCCATTTTCGACTTGGAATTTGACAGTCTGTTAACGTTTATGGTTTCCGATCGATAACTCCAGTTTGAATTATTTGATCTGAACCAAAGTTGGTATATTTATTTCCCAGTTAAAGTTACAGGCCAAGTTTGAATATGGGTTGAGTCCAATTATTTTTACATGAGTTACGGCCCTTTTTCAACTTAGAATTTGACTGATTTCATAATAATTCTGGTTTCTGACCGATAACTCCAGTTTGGATTATTTTATCTGAACCAATGTTGGTATATGTATTTCCCAGCTAAAACTAGAGGCCAAGTTCAAATATAGGTTCTGTCCAATTATTTTTACACAAGTTACAGCCATTATTCGACTTAGAATTTGAACGCATTTGGGCATTGAAATTAGGGTATATCAGATACATTGTATAACTTTTTAAGCTCAAATTATAAATTTATTTTGTGGTAGTACAATTTGAAATGGCTAAAGGGTGCGATGCTCTTGTTTTTTTTTTTAACCTAATGTCCTGTTTTCTGATATGATACAAATGTAAAATTCTTCTGTAAAATTAGCACTGCTCTCAGGGGGGGTCGGAACAAATTTCCAGGCACGTATGATGGGGTGGGTGGGTGTCTCTTGGGTCCAAAAAACAGTTTTTTCCATATGCCAATTTTTTTTTCCATTCCTGCTATTGAGTCTTATTTTGATGTGTTTTGAACAGAAACAGGTCATATATAGTTAATACTAATGCTATACTACATATAGAGGTTATCAGAAGTTGGATCAGTTGCACAATGGCCAACAATAACCCAAATTCAACTTGATAGAACTAGACACTGCGCTATTGGGAAAATAAAATTTAATCAGGATTCCATCTACTGATACAACAAAATAAGAATAACTATGCAGAACTCAGCTGAAAATAAGCAATAAAATGAAAGCACACTTGACCATATGTGACTTGGAAATAAAGATATAATAAATGATGGAATAAAATAGACTTTTGACAACGTAAAACAAAATCTTAACAAATAAATTGAAGGCCAACCGGGCCAGCTTGAACAATTTCACATTGTTTTCCATGTTAATGTGGATCAGCTTGTAATGTTAATCACAGTAACGAAGATTTTATCGTCACTGATATCGTGAGCAAAAAAGAAGTAAAATTGGGCTATCCATCCATATTATTCCCAATTATTACGAAGCCTATTACTTCAGGCAGTGGCTACCAGCCTGCCATTACATGCTATAACATGTTTCCTCAGTTCTGGTTTCTGAGATGCCCCAAGAAGAGTCACACATGTATATCATGGTTATGTTTGGTATTAGCATTATTCTTCAAACTGGGATGAACAGTTGTATTTCCACATGTTTTGATAAACAATTTGATTCCAGCAATACAGTACTGCCCTAATTAAACGACTCCATAACCACAGCAGAATAATGGGTAATTTTCAGGATTTAGTCGGAAATTAAAATTAAAGTACCCATTATTCTGCTGTGGTTATGGAGTCGATTAATTAGGGCATTACTGTATATCACATAGCAAATATCAAAAATATCAAATAATCTGAAATTTGTTGTACCGGTACCAGGCCGGTACCATGTATTCTGTAGAATACTCAAATGTGATTATGTGACTAGATCATGTGACTATATATTATGAAAATGAATGTTAATAAAAACCTTGGCACTCTGCCTATATATCCCTAGAAATGTGATTATGTTGACACATTTCTTGATTATTGACACTTATATGATAAATTCAAATAGTATAGTTATCTCATTATGCACTGTTCTATTCAAATATAGCGCAATAAATTATGATAATGCAGGATAATCAGCTATTTGGTTGCTCAATTGATAATTTTTCTCAAATTTAAGGGGGGTGGGTGTCGAAAACTGACCGGAAAAAACTTCCTGAAACGGAAAAAAAAGGGTGGGTGTCCAAAATTGCCTGGAAAAAAAGGCTGGAAACGGAAGAAATTGGGTGGGTGGGTGGTCCGAGGCCGGAAAAAAAAAAAAATCATCGTACGTGCCTGGAAATTTTTTCCGACCCCCCCCCCTGCTGCTCTATCAATTTAAAGCTCTGAGATAAAGACACAGTATTCCTTTATGCATCCCATACTAGTTTGGCAGAATCGTGTCTTGAGCAATTTTGGAAGAGAATTAACCCTTTCAGTGCCAAGTCCGATTTTTGTATCAACCCATATTTCCTTGATCATTTTTCAAATTTATTGATTATAATAATGTGATACATTATTTGATCTAAGAGCTCTTTCCATCAATGTATCACATTATTATAATCAATAAATTTGAAAAATGATCAAGGAAATATGGGTTGATACAAAAATCGGACTTGGCACTGAATGGGTTAATGTTGGCCTTGAGATAGGGGTCAAAGATTTCCTGTCTTCGGAAATGATTGGTTATCACTTACCCAATACATCACTGAGTCAATAACTTTCTCATCGAGGAAACTGTAGGATATCATGTCATCCTGAGAATATAATTGATAGAATCTTAATCTAGACAGGATTGAGAATTCAATCATACACAGCATGCACAATCTATAATATGACGGACAGAACAGTCAGGTTACAGTCTGACTACATGTATGTTCTCTAGTAGCTAATTGCATACCCAAATATCAACCAAATAATATGTGATTAGATTCTATCAAACATAACATAATGTTCAGATTCTTGAAACAGTATTGAACTCAATTAAATTACCATTTGAGCCTTTTGCTAGTTCAGGTCATGTACTTTTTATGGTAGTTATTCATTTCCACTCAATTTGTATACTTGCTGAGAATGCTTTTCCCAAAATTTCCCTTCTCAAACTATGATTAAAGTAATCTTTTTGACATTTTTATTGTTATGTAATATGCTTGATGTGGTCTTCAGATAGTATAGATTCCTTCATGGGGTGTAGTACAGTAATGCCCAAAGTATACGACCCTTTAACCACAGCAGAATTATGGGAATTTTTTTCAGGATTTAGTCGGAAATATGGCTTGTTGCCATTGATTCGGAAAGCTCTCGGTGAGAGCTTTCTGATGAATGGCAACAAGTCATATTTCCTAAATCCTGAAAAATTTCCCATAATTCTGCTGTGGTTCAGGGGTCGATTATTTAGGACATTACTGTAGCTTAACAAAATTAAGTAGTTTTCTGTGTAAGTCAATTTAAACTTTCCGCCTCCTGACATAGCTCAGACTTGGACACCCCTTAAATCAGCTTGATTTACTACTTGACACATACTTGTAATTGAATGTCTTGAAAAAACTTGAAAATTACTGATGCATGGCCTTCAATTGCAGAACAGAAAGCAATGAACAACGTTGAAAATTGACTTGAAATGGCTGTGGAAGGCTTTTGTCTTCCGAAATTGTTATTATTGGTTAGGGGCATGGGTCAAGTTTGATTACGGGTGAGGTCTGCCCATTTTTACCAGAGTAATATTGTCCTTGTCATATTAGAATTTGTCCATTATTTTGGTTTCCGGATGATAACTTTAGTTTTAGTTATATTATAGTTTTCAAATTTGGTATATGGATTACTTCCATGAAAAAACAGGTCAAGTTTGAATTGATTCAGTCCACTGATTTTTACCGGAGTTATGACACTTGTTGACCTGGGTGTGTGGCCTTCTATTTTATTAGACTGACCTATTGGACTCATGTTTTCCATCTGTATGTTGAGTTTTACAGAGGGTGGTATTAAAAGTGGTAACATTTGAATGGAGAAATCAGTGTTAATTTTCGGGGAAAGATTACTCAATCCTTACAAAGTGCAGAAGATATGATATGGACACCTACGCTTTGTAACGTTTTAGTAAACTTTCCCCAAAAATTAACAGTGAATTCCCCATCCGAATGTTACTGCTTTACCGTCCTCTTAAGGACTAGGGATACTCAAAGGTTCAAATTTCATCTTGTGAAAAAAAAATCATAGGTGAGGGATTATTAAGCACTTGAGTATATGCACTGAGTTGCTGTTTGGTCAGACCTCCAGAACTGTTATTACTTTTGACCTGACCTCACAGTTTTGTGGTCAAATGAGGTCATCTAATTAAATATATACATGTCCAGACACAGTTTTGTGTTAGCTTATCTGATATTTATCCTTCATGCTGATTGCAGGTCAAGTTTATTTATCCCAACTCTGGACCATGGCACAATTTCTATTCTTATTACTTCACCTCACTGCATGCTTCCCAGAATTGCTGATGTCTTAGTTTGATAAAACTTAATGGGGAGGTCAAGTGAGCAATTTTAAATTGGGATTTCCATGCAAATCTGGATTTTTGTATTATGAATCAGTTGTCCATGGAATAAAGCAGGCATTTTAGTAACTGTCTTAACCTCTTCGCTGCTATGACGTCCGTAACTATTACTGATGTAAAAGTGCACGCCGTGTGCTATATGGTCCGTAGGTACTACGTACCTACTTCAGCACACTAGAAGTAGGCCATTATACATAACTGGAACTCAGAGATTGGTGCATCGGAATAACTATCTCCAAGTTTCTAACAGTGTATGATGTTCCACATTGTGAACGATAATAGCCTTTCAACCGAGTCAGTTTTATAGTTCTTGTGGTATTCCCGTTATAGTTTCCCATTGGAAAATGGCAATAACGTCAACAGCCCAGCACACGACGTCATAACGCTCTAAAATCAACAAAAACGAACATTAATTCCCCACCTTCTAGACACCACAGCTGGAAATTTCTCCACCAGATGTTTTCCCACCTTGGGTTGATTGACTATTAATGCTGCTTGAGTGGAGCTTCCTGAATTTTTTTGAAAACCCTGTGCCAATGCATTCACTTATATATGCGAGTCTCCCATAGGGAGCCTCGCATATATAAGAGAATGCATTGGCCTAACATAATCTTCCTTGACCTTCTAAGCCAGTGCATTATCTTATATATGAGAGGCTCCCTATGGAGACTCGCATATATTAGAGAATGCACTGGCACATGGTCATTAATGCTGCACCAGCGCTGCTCACATAATGAAAGGTTAAAGGCCCTCAAGGCATTTGAAATATGGTTACAAAGTTATTAAAATTTTGCGGATCAAATAACAGATAACAACTTTTGTAAATGATCTACAGTAATGCCCTAAGTAATTGACTCCATAACCACAGCAGAATTATGGGTAACTTTTCAGAATTTAGTCGGAAATATGGCAACAAGCCATATTTCCGACTAAATCCTGAAAAGTTACCCATAATTCTGCTGTGGTTATGGAGTCGACTACTTAGGGCATTACTGTACCTTTTGGTATTTATCACCTAAACATATCTGCATATCGAGGTTTAAAATTTTTCCTCATTACTGTATTTGCCAGAACATTTATGCAAAGTGCTGCGGGTAATATTTCCTTTTGTTTTAATTTTAATAATTTAATCATTTTAAAATAGTTTCGTTTAAATTAAACAAAATTTTAATATTAAATGGACAATGATTCTGAATAATTAGGATATATTTCAGTACACAGTTTGTCACCACCATGATTATTCCTTTACCGGTATATGATTTCCATGATTTGAAATGAAGTTATGATGATTCCAAGATATCTTTGCAAGGATAATATATATTAGCTATCTAGAGTTCACTCAAGAAGAATTCATACTTTGATGATCAATATGGTGGGGAAATGTCCGGTGGCGAAATGTCTGGTGGCGAAATGTCTGCTTGTGAAGTTGGGGAAATGGGGAAATTGATGTTAAAAGTTTTAAAGTCCATTGTTAACCCTGTTATGACTAGAGCTTCCTGAAATTTTGCGAAAAACCCTGTGCCTATGCATTCTCTTACATATATGCGATTCTACCATATATAAAGAGAATTCATTGGCCTAACAATATTTATCTTGATCTTGAAAACCAGTACATATTCTTATATATGCGAGTCTTTTATATATATAAGAGAATGCACTGACACCGGGTTTTTTATGAAAGGGTTAAGGATCAGGGGACCCTGACTTTTTCCTAGGAATTCTCTCTTGCAATATTCATCATACATGTATTTCATTGCTGTACACTGCTGAATTATTGGCCAAATTAAACCATTCACAATACAAAATGGCGACCAAATTCTGGAAGAACAACTGCAATGTGAATATAGGTTACACTGGTGTAAATGTTTTCCATAGGCCTCAGTGCTAACGTTTTAGCGTATAGTGTTGGCAATATAAATGATGGGTCCAAAATTTTCATTAAATCTGAAAAATTGACATTTTGGGAAACTTTTTGCACAAAAAAATCATGTCTGTCTAGCAGGGAATTCGCCTTTAGATCTTATGTTTTCGTAACTAGTGTCAGAACCGCATAAAAAAATACAGTCATATTTTAGACCACACCAAAAAATTCAAACTTCACTACAAAGGGTTAATTCCTGTGCCAATGGTTATTTTACCTATGGGAAATCATAGGGAAGAGGTGTGATGATTTTTTTATGTGAAAAGCACACAAGGCTATTGACCAATCAGGGCCCAGTGTCTATTTTATTCTCTCCTATATATTCCTCCCGCATCCGCTAGATGTCACTCGGAACCTTATTTACACCAGTGTAACCTAAAGCGATAGCCCGCTTTTTCGTGGAATAATTGTAACTCCCTACATTTCTTCAGAATTGCCCATCAATGGAAAAAATGTGTTCAAAAACAATATCACTTCTGTGGTTCTTTATTTATCACACACAATTTAACCCCACCCCCTTTAACTAATTATTCATCAAAAAAGCACAATTTTCCACCACCAGTCATGTTCAGGCCCCATTTTCACTCAGTTTTAGGGGTCTGGTGTTGCAAACTTGGATCAGCTATGGAAGACTGTACAATATTCTTTCCATGAGAGAACTTCTGGTGATGTGAGGTCATTGAGTCCAGATCTGATCAGCTGAGCATCAAGCGCATGACTTTATCAGCACATTGAAGAATAAAATATGACATTTTCAGGTCTGCAAGGGTGATCCAAGATAACTGGATGTGGGTGTATATTGAATTAGTTGAATAAGGATATGCTCTCTTTGAATTGCTGAAGCATTTTCTTAAATGTGTCCAAGTTTTAGTGCTATTAACCTTCAAATGACCATACCCACCAGTGGAAATGACACACTTTTATGATATATATCTGTATATCACTGGCTATAAAATCGAAAATACTTGTTAGATTAGGTTCTTATAACAATTGATATATGTGTCGTTGACATGCTCATGTTATGGGTCATTTGCATTATCATGTGACTATTACCACCTTGAAATTTTTTGAAAATACCTTGAAAAATTGGCATTTTTTATGAAAAATCTTACTATTTTTTTGGCTGATGTAAGTGAAAGAAGACATCAGCAGCAAGAATAGCCACACCAAGCATGAGATATTCATTGGACTGAAAGACCAGGTTCTGTAAAATGCATTAAAATGCTTTAAAGTGACTCCCAGGAATCAAAAATGATAAAAAGCTATTTTTCCCCTTTAGGTTACACTGGTGTAAATGTTTTCCATAGGCCTCAGTGCTAACGTTTTAGCGTATAGTGTTGGCAATATAAATGATGGGTCCAAAATTTTCTTTAAATCTGAAAAATTGACATTTTGGGAAACTTTTTACACAAAAGAATCATGTCTGTCTAGCAGGGAATTCGCCTTTAAATCTTATGTTTTCGTAACTAGTGTCAGAACCGCATAAAAAAATACAGTCATATTTTAGACCACACCAAAAAATTCAAACTTCACTACAAAGGGTTAATTCCTGTGCCAATGGTTATTTTACCTATGGGAAATCATAGGGAAGAGGTGTGATGATTTTTTTATGTGAAAAGCACACAAGGCTATTGACCAATCAGGGCCCAGTGTCTATTTTATTCTCTCCTATATATTCCTCCCGCATCCGCTAGATGTCACTCGGAACCTTATTTACACCAGTGTAACCTATAACAGTATACCAAATTCAAAAAATGAACACAACCATCAATGTCCGGGATTTGACTTTATTAATTACTATGCTACTATTTATAGGACCGATCTGGTTGGGGCGGCTTTTGCACTACAAGTACAAGAGTTAACTACTAATCAGGGATTTTCACAATTTGAAATCAATCAGATAACTGAAATTAAAGTTATCGCCCGGAAACCAAAATAAGTGGCAAATTCTAAGTCAACAAGTGCCATAACTCCAGTAAAAATTGGTGGCCCAAACCCAAATTCAAACTTTAACTGTATTTTCATGGGAACAATCAATATACCAAATTTGAAAACAATCAAGTTAACTACTATAACTAAAGTTAATTATCATCCGAAAACCAAAATAATTGGCAAATTCTAAGTCAACAAGGTCCATGTTAAACTCCGATAAAAATGGGTGGACCAAACCGAAATTCAAACTTGACCTGTATTTTCATGTGATCAATCCATATACCAAATTTGGAAACAATAATTAAACTGTAATTAAAGTTATCATTTGGAAACCATCTGGGACAGATGGATACACGGACAGACATACAGACACTGGTTATTTTTACGGGGGACAATAACGGTACATTTTCTTAAAAGCATCATTTTTCTCCACCATCATCATAGCAATTCAGCAGGACCCACCAGCATTATACCAATTTAGCATGACCACTTAACCAGGGGTGGGACCCACCAAAATCATACAAGACCAGTGGTGTGAGCCCAATCTCCTCATATAACCTTGAGAATTCTTCTGGAATACACTTCCTCGTTTATTGAGGTCATTGTTGTCAAAATATTTGCTCATTAATTCTGGACCCTACATCTCTTGGGTAAGAGTTTGTTGGTATTGGCTTAAGATGCCCATGAAAAAATATTAACACCAGTCTTTACTTTGTGTTTAATACACACTGTTTGATGAGGTTTGGTAGTGCTCCAGTGTGATATATTGATTCACCCTGATAGACTGTGTAGCTCATATCAGCTGTGTGTTATGACCACTGGGGAATGGATATATTTTCTGTGACTGTAAACTACTATAAAAACTACTGTAAGTTTATACACAATGATGTAGGTGACACATTGATATTTAGACATTATATTTAATAACAATGTTACTGTGTCAGTTGATCTATTTAAATTATATGTTTGACCTTAAAGGTCATTGATACCTATCAAATTGTCAAAGAATTTAGACATCATTTTTCATGTAATCAAGGACAGATGTGATGTGTCATTTAGCTCTCTGTTTTTACCAGGAGAAAAATCCTGCATTATTATGTTAACTCTTTTGGTGCCAGAGCCAATTGTATCGTACTTATAACAGACATGAACAGAAACCCCAGGGGCAAGTGTTTCAATCTGACCATAGGACCTGTTTTACAAGTTTATATATTTAGTGAAATTTTGCGCAGTTGGCACTTAATTTCTGCTAGTAATTACATGTACTTTTCTACCTGAACCAGGGTTTCAACATACTGTTTAAAGACTTCCCTGGTCTTCCTTTCTTTACTAAATACTCATTGATGAGAAGTTTCGGTTAGGAATATTCAACATAATATTCAACACGATTCGACACACATGCTTAGGGTCTATTCATATTGCACACGCGCTGGCGATTAATCGCAGCGTTTTTTAAGGTCGAGCGGCTCTACACCCGCATACGTTCGATTGCATTCCTTCCTCCCAGTGTTGTTTTTTTCCTCCCCAATATATGGGTGGGGGGTCTTACGAAAAAAAATCATACACAGGGCTGGGGTGGGTGAGTGATACAGTACTTTTGGTAGGGGGTGACCACATATATGTTGACACATCAACTTAAATTTCCTATGTTAGATTGAACTGAGGTATCAAGTCCACTCAGGTATGGTGAGTACCACGAGCCATGCCATCACAATGGCAGCAGATTTGGGTGAACAATTTATAATTAGCTGGATAAATATTTAATATAGGACTATCATAGAAATAGGGGGAGGGTTCAATTCCATGCAGATGGGAATAAATATGCATATTTGATTCCAACATGAAATGCATAAAACACAATACAGTACGATCACAATGCAGGAAACCAGAGTTTTATGTACATAATTGTTACTATCACTCAAACTCGTCAAAAGTGTACGATTCAAGTAGTTCGATCAGAACTTTCAAACTTCTACTTATAGTTAACCGAGTTATCTTTCTATATAGGACTCTTTTAAAACAGGTACACTTAAACATATGATATACAGTAAGAATTATGGGGAAAGAGGGGGTGGGGACCCCCCCAATGTGTTTTGCATGTATACAGGGAGGATGGTGGCCCCATGGTTGGGAGGGATTTTTATTTTCAACCCTGCATATGTACGACAACTCGTTTTCCTTTTACCCCCCCCCATAATCATCGATTGCTCCATGATAAAGCCGGTGGCAACAATTACAGAGTGGCACTAGAATTGATGAACCACCACGAGTCAAATAAGTACAAATGATAATAAGTGATGGGACTCAGAATTCGACCTTAACAGTCACACACGTCGTTTAAGGTCGAATTATGTCGCAAGGACGCTGTTCACACGAGCGTTTGATTTCAATTTGATCATCATAGGCGGCTTATCATCAGTGATCGCACATGCCACATGCCACAGATATTTGACCTATTATGTGAATGTTTTATCAGTAATAGTTGATTCAGTTGTAAAATGCAGGCCAGTCAGAGTTATCTGCAGTCGAAAAAGCGGAAATTAATTGTCTTGTGGTTTAATAGCAGGAATAGCACACAAACGTGCTTTGAGCCAAATAAGATTCTGAGTTCATCCGATTTGTCAAAAAAAAATTCCCGGCTGAATTGCCTATCAGTTGTAAATATTCGACCATATGGATTGCAAGATCTTAATATTTACAACAGTTGGACATTGTTGGTACCAGTTATAGGAAAATGGCAACATATATATATATAAGGGGATTGGGTGAATAGCATTTAAAGTGGTTTTAAAAATACCCCAAGCGAAAAATGTCAACCCATGCAAGGGAGTGGTGTGAATAAAGATTCACGCATTGTGGAATTTCGGGTTCTAATTAGGGAGTGGTGAAGATGGACATTGCACGAGACTGACAGGTAATATAATTCGATTGAATTCTACAAAAATCACCACTGATGCCAGCTATATGTTGGAAACTTCGTTCCAAGCCATTTCCTTTCCGTACTTCATTTATTATTGTGTCGCCCATCAGTTATGAGAATGACTGTACCCTGATAGTATATGCTGGCCGAGTGAACCATGCAATTCTCTGTAATGGCTATCTCGATGACGAGGTTGATTGCAGAAGATGACTGGTCACGAATAGGACGTGGTTGTTTGAGGACGGTAATAATTGGTCATGAATAGATCTGCGTTTTGTTAACACGCACCTTAAAAAACGTGGCAATTAATTGCACGCGCGCGTGCAATATGAATAGACCCTTATTCAAGCCAATCAGTTCACTGAGCTTTACAATCCATGTCTGATCATGTTGAATTTAATACCCAACTAATCTTGTCGCTGTAAAAAGTGCTATGGGGGATATCTCATTTTATAATCAACAAAATATATTAATTCGTAATTATAATGAAAAAGAGTTTATGACTCGAGTCATAAATTCATTTTCAGTATTATTACCATGTTACTTGCATTGTTCATAGGTCACGCAAGTGTATTTAGCACTAATCCAGGGCTCAAATTCATTCATTTGTTGCATAGATTCTGTTGAGTATAAAAGGAGATTTTCCCATAAATGGCCAGATTTAGTGATATGATCATCTTCGGAGACCATATTCGGTGTTCAAAAATAAATTAAATACCATTGCTGAGATAAATGAACCAAGTGATTGTAATTTTGGGGAATTTTTCTATCATTCCCCTTGTCACTTATATACTACCATGACATATAGCAGGCACGTACATGTATATATGGATGACACATGAGGGTAGTGCGGGTGGTGTAGGGGGATGCGGCAACGGGGCGAGTTACAAACCCATGTGGTTGTGGTAGGATCATTACATAACAAAAATAAATCATTCTGAAGCAGGCCGAAATATTGGGTGGGGGAGGGGAGGTGATGATAATCTAGGTATTTTTTAGCTTTATTATTAGTCAAGTTTGAGATATTGCCATGGGTTGGTGTCTGTCCATCAGCAATTTCCTTTTGCACGCCCTAGAAATTTTTTAGAAGACATGGCCACCAGCAGTCATATTGGTCTAAATCAATCGGTACACCCTGCAGCCCATATTTTTCGGATAAATTAATGTTTTGAAAATTTACAGACTTATTTTGGATCACCTCTAGATGCATTGTTCGCTCTGTTGTTTGCCAAAATGGCCAATGTCCAATTTTTGTCCCCCGTAAAATTTATTTTCGGGGGACGTACTATTGTAATCAGCTCCGTCCATCCGTCGTCCGTCTGTGCGTTCGTCCATCCGGAGTTATAACTCCAGTAATGATAATCCGATTTGATTGAAACTTGGTATATATGTAGGTGTTATTTCCCTTTTTTCAACTTTTTTTTTACTTAGAAAATTTCTCACTTTTTCGGATGATATCTCAAGTTTGGATCGTTTAATTGCAACTACCGTTTTTGTGTGGATCAGTCATATCAAGATACAGGTTGAGTTCGACTTAGAAAATTCAATTTTCTTCTATTTTCTTTGGTTTCCGGATGATAACTCAAGTTTGGACTGTTCAATTGAAAATCCCGTTTTTTTGTGAGTCATTGATATCAAAATACAGGTCAAATTCGAATTTGAGTTGCCCTTACCAAAATGTCCTAGGATATCCTAGGAATTCCTAGGATATCCTAGGAATAAAAACTTGGAAATGTTAGGAAAATTCCTTGGAAATCCTAGGATATCCTAGGATTAGAGACCTTGGAAAAGCTGGGAAATCCTTGGGGCGGTATTGGCCCGTTTCAAGTTTGGAAAACCTTGGAATACCTCAGCAAATTAAACCGAGCTTATCCAAGGATTTCCAAGCTTTACAAAATCTTAATCATAACTTTACCAAGGTTTCCAATCTAGCTTTACCTAGTTTTACCAAGCTTTACCAAGGTTCCAGCCTAACTTTACCTAGCTTTACCAAGCTTTACCAAGGTTCCAGCCTAGCTTTACCAAGCTTTACCAAGGTTCCAGCCTAGCTTTACCTAGCTTTACCAAGCTTTACCAAGGTTCCAGCTCAGCTTTTCCAAGCTTTACCAAGGTTCCAGCCTAGCTTTTCCAAGCTTTACCAAGCTTTCCAACCTAACTTTACCAAGCTTCACCAAGGTTGTAAATGACCTTGGCCAAGGTTGCAACCCAGCTTTACCAAGCTTTACCAAGGTTGCAATTGTTTTGTATTTAAAAGGTGAAAATCTCTAATGACACTGCAAAGGCTTCAACTTTGACAATATTATCATCATTAATGATACAATCTCTTGAAATTTACAACAGTCATGAACCATGCCATATAAACATTCATGATATTATTCATTCAAAGTTCACTTTTCAGTTAGAATTTTGTTATTCTATTTAGATTGAGATAAATGGTACCTTATACCCTGTAAAATGTATAGAATAATATTCACAGGTATATGTTTATGGATCTGAGGTATATGGAGTGTGATAAAACAGTTAAATTAGATAAATTAGCTGAGAATATATAATGATAGAGACAAGCCTTTGGAATGAAAAGGTAGATAGTGGTCCTGAAGGTTATTCTTGGAAATGGTAAAATAATTGTTAACATAATATCATAAATAAAAATATCACTACAACCATATTCTATGAGTCAAATAGAAAACATTAGGGCCACACAAGCAATAACTTACCTGAAGATTGTTGTGATAAAACATGGATTTAAACTCAGTGCAACAGTTAATTCAAAATGCTGCCACAGACAACAGTGACGTCTGCATAGTCATGTGACCCAGTCATGTGACCTACAACTAAGCTTTACCAAGCTTTTCCAAGGATTTCCAAGCTTTACTTAACTTTACCAAGGTTTGATTAGGATTTCCGAGCTTTTCCAAGCTTTTCCAAGCTTTTCCCACTTTATGTGCAACCTTGGTAAAGCTTGGTAAAGTTAGGTAAAATTTAGATCCAAGCTTTACTCAGCTTTACCAAGGTTTGGTCAACACTGAGTCAAGGATTTCCAAGCTTTTCCAAGCTTTTCAAAGGTTTAACTTTATGTGACAACGTTGGTAAACCTTAGATCCAAGCTTTACTTAGCTTTACCAAGGTTCCAACCAAGGATTTCCAAACTTTGCTGAAGAGTACATTTTTTCATTCAAAAAGCTTGGATCAAACCTAGGAAATCCTATGAATTCCTAGGATTCCCAAACTTCTTAAAAAAAGCTTGGATTTCTTTTTGCAAGGGTTGATCCGATGATTTTTCTGAGAGTTATGGGCTTTTCGACTTAGAAAATTAAATTTTTCTTGTTTTTTCTTTGGTTTCCGGATGATAACCCAAGTTTGGATTGTTTAATTGGAAATTCTGTTTTTTCGTGGGTCGTTCATATCAAAATACAGGTCAAGTTAGAATTTGAGTTTGATCCAATGATTTTTCCCAGAGTTATGGGCCTTTCGACTTTGAATTTTTTTTTTTATAATTTTCTGTCTAGGGTACTTTCATGGTGTAATCAACTCCTACAGTTTTGATCGTAGATATTTGAAACTTCAGAGTATTGTTACCCACATATTGCAGATGTGCAACATGTATATAGATGACGGAAAAATTATTTTTTTTACGGAATTATTAACCCTTTCGACTTAGAACATTTCAACATTTTTTTTAATTTCTTTAACAAAGCGGCCATCAACATTTTTAAAATTTCTTTAACAAAGCGGCCATCGACTTGCCACGTTGTCGGGGGACACTGTGGTCGGTAGACCTTTTATTATGCCCCCGATCTCCGATGGAGATTTGGGGGTATATAGTGGAGCCCTCTGTCCGTCCGTCCTTCCGTCCGTACGAACGTTTCAACTCATAACTTTGGTTTCAGTTTTCTGTGGCATACGAACATTTCAACTCATAACTTTGGTTTCGCTAATTCAATTCAGTTGATCTTTGGTATGCCAATAGACCAGCCGGGGGGACAAGATTTCCCCATAGCCGTGGTTTCGTCCGCCCATTTTTTCCAGAGTTACGCCCCTTTTTGGACTTAGAAAATTCAGGTTTTCTCCTACTTTTTAGCTCAACTTTACTTTGTAAAGTTTGAGCTATTGCCATGGCTTTGTCGTCCGTCGTCCGTGTGTGCGTGTGTACGTAACGCGTCAACAATAGAGGCTACAGGTCGTACCTTTGATCGGATCATTATGAAATTTGTCATAGCTGTTGACATCAACATTTGTACCGGAATGATTCATTTTGGGGTCATACGGAAAAAAAACATGGCCGCCAGCGGCCATCTTAGATTTCAAAGTTCAATCCATTAGCACGGGCTACAGGCCTTACTGTTCGTCTGATCGTCATGAAATTTGTCATGGATGTTAATATTGACATGTAGATGGGAACGAGTAATTTTGGGGTCATTCGGCCAAAAAACATGGCCGCCAGCAGCCATCTTCGATTTTACTCTTTGCATGACTAAATCCTTTAGCACGGGCTACAGGTCGTACCTTTAGTCAGATCGTCATAAAATTTGTCATGGATGTTAACAATGACATGTAGATGGGAACGAGTCATTTTTGGGTTATTCGGGCAAAAAACATGGCCGCCAGCAGCCATCTTGGATTTTACTCTTTGTATGACTAAATCCTTTAGCACGGGCTACAGGTCGTACCTTTAGTCTGATAATCATGAAATTTATCATGGCTGTTGAAATTGGAATGTAGATGGGAACGAGTCATTTTGGGGTCATTCGGACAAAAAACATGGCCGCCAGTGGCCATCTTTGTTTTCAAAATTCAATCCATTAGCACGGGCCACAGGTCGCACTGTTCGTCTGATCGTCATGAAATTTGTCATGGATGTTAATATTGACATGTAGATGGGAACGAGTAATTTTGGGGTCATTTGGCCCAAAAACATGTCCGCCAGCAGCCATCTTGGATTTTACTCTTTGTATGACTAAATTCTTTAGCACGGGCTACAGGTCGTACCTTTAGTCTGATCATCATCAAATTTGTCATGGATGTTAACAATGACATGTAGATTGGAACGAGTCATTTTGGGGTCAATCGGCCAAAAAACATGGCCGCCAGCAGCCGTCTTGGATTTTACTCTTTGCATGACTAAATCCTTTAGCACGGGCTACAGGTCCTACTTTTAGTCTGATCATCATAAAATTTGTCAAGAATGTTGATATTGGAATGTAGATGGGAACGAGTCATTTTGGGGTCATTCGGACAAAAAACATGGCCGCCAGCAGCCGTCTTGGATTTTACTCTTTGCATGACTAAATCCTTTAGCACGGGCTACAGGTCGTACCTTTAGTCTGATCATTATAAAATTTGTCATGGCTGTTGATATTGGAATGTAGATGGGAACGAGTCATTTTGGGGTCATTCGGACAAAAAACATGGCCGCCAGCGGCCATCTTGGATTTCAAAATTTAATCCATTAGCACGGGCCACAGGTCGTACTGATTGTCTGATCATCATGAAATTTGTCATGGATGATAATATTTACATGTAGATGGGAACGAGTAATTTTGGGGTCATTCGGCTAAAAAACATGGCCACCAGCAGCCATCTTAGATTTTACTCTTTGTATGACTAAATTCTTTATCACGGGCTGCAGGTCGTACCTTTAGTCTGATCATCATAAAATTTGTCATGGATGTTAACAATGACATGTAGATGGGAACGAGTAATTTTGGGGTCAATCGGCCAAAAAACATGGTCGCCAGCAGCCATCTTGGATTTTACTCTTTGTATGACTAAATCCTTTAGCACGGGCTACAGGTTGTATCTTTAGTCTGATCATCATAATATTTTTCATAAATGTTAATAATGACATGTAGATGGGAACGAGTCATTTTGGGGTCATTCGGCCAAAAAAGATGGCCGCCAGCAGCCATCTTGGATTTTACTCTTTGTATGACTAAATCCTTTAGCACGGGCTACAGGTCGTACCTTTAGTGAGATCGTCATAAAATTTGTCATGGATGTTAACAATGACATGTAGATGGGAACGAGTCATTTTTGGGTTATTCGGGCAAAAAACATGGCCGCCAGCAGCCATCTTGGATTTTACTCTTTGTATGACTAAATCCTTTAGCACGGGCTACAGGTCGTACCTTTAGTCTGATAATCATGAAATTTATCATGGTTGTTGAAATTGGAATGTAGATGGGAACGAGTCATTTTGGGGTCATTCGGACAAAAAACATGGCCGCCAGTGGCCATCTTTGTTTTCAAAATTCAATCCATTAGCACGGGCCACAGGTCGCACTGTTCGTCTGATCGTCATGAAATTTGTCATGGATGTTAATATTGACATGTAGATGGGAACGAGTAATTTTGGGGTCATTCGGCCGAAAAATATGGCCGCCAGCAGCCATCTTGGATTTTACTCTTTGTATGACTACATTCTTTAGCACGGGCTACAGGTGGTACCTTTAGTCTGATCATCATCAAATTTGTCATGGATGTTAACAATGACATGTAGATTGGAACGAGTCATTTTGGGGTCAATCGGCCAAAAAACATGGCCGCCAGCAGCCGTCTTGGATTTTACTCTTTGCATGACTAAATCCTTTAGCACGGGCTACAGGTCCTACTTTTAGTCTGATCATCATAAAATTTGTCAAGAATGTTAATAATGACATGTAGATGGGAACGAGTCATTTTGGGGTCATTCGGCCAAAAAACATGGCCGTCAGCAGCCATCTTGGATTTTACTCTTTGTATGACTAAATCCTTTAGCACGGGCTACAGGTCGTACCTTTAGTCTGATTATTATAAAATTTGTCATGGCTGTTGATATTGGAATGTAGATGGGAACGAGTCATTTTGGGGTCATTCGGACAAAAAACATGTCCGCCAGCAGCCATCTTGGATTTTACTCTTTGTATGACTAAATTCTTTAGCACGGGCTACAGGTCGTACCTTTAGTCTGATCATCATCAAATTTGTCATGGATGTTAACAATGACATGTAGATTGGAACGAGTCATTTTGGGGTCAATCGGCCAAAAAACATGGCCGCCAGCAGCCGTCTTGGATTTTACTCTTTGCATGACTAAATCCTTTAGCACGGGCTACAGGTCCTACTTTTAGTCTGATCATCATAAAATTTGTCAAGAATGTTGATATTGGAATGTAGATGGGAACGAGTCATTTTGGGGTCATTCGGACAAAAAACATGGCCGCCAGCAGCCGTCTTGGATTTTACTCTTTGTATGACTAAATCCTTTAGCACGGGCTACAGGTCGTACCTTTAGTGAGATCGTCATAAAATTTGTCATGGATGTTAACAATGACATGTAGATGGGAACGAGTCATTTTTGGGTTATTCGGGCAAAAAACATGGCCGCCAGCAGCCATCTTGGATTTTACTCTTTGTATGACTAAATCCTTTAGCACGGGCTACAGGTCGTACCTTTAGTCTGATAATCATGAAATTTATCATGGTTGTTGAAATTGGAATGTAGATGGGAACGAGTCATTTTGGGGTCATTCGGACAAAAAACATGGCCGCCAGTGGCCATCTTTGTTTTCAAAATTCAATCCATTAGCACGGGCCACAGGTCGCACTGTTCGTCTGATCGTCATGAAATTTGTCATGGATGTTAATATTGACATGTAGATGGGAACGAGTAATTTTGGGGTCATTCGGCCGAAAAATATGGCCGCCAGCAGCCATCTTGGATTTTACTCTTTGTATGACTACATTCTTTAGCACGGGCTACAGGTCGTACCTTTAGTCTGATCATCATCAAATCATGGCTGTTGATATTGGAATGTAGATGGGAACGAGTCATTTTGGGGTCATTCGGACAAAAAACATGGCCGCCAGCGGCCATCTTGGATTTCAAAATTTAATCCATTAGCACGGGCCACAGGTCGTACTGATTGTCTGATCATCATGAAATTTGTCATGGATGATAATATTTACATGTAGATGGGAACGAGTAATTTTGGGGTCATTCGGCCAAAAAACATGGCCACCAGCAGCCATCTTAGATTTTACTCTTTGTATGACTAAATTCTTTATCACGGGCTGCAGGTCGTACCTTTAGTCTGATCATCATAAAATTTGTCATGGATGTTAACAATGACATGTAGATGGGAACGGGTAATTTTGGGGTCAATCGGCCAAAAAACATGGTCGCCAGCAGCCATCTTGGATTTTACTCTTTGTATGACTAAATCCTTTAGCACGGGCTACAGGTTGTATCTTTAGTCTGATCAGCATAAAATTTTTCATGAATGTTAATAATGACATGTAGATGGGAACTAGTCATTTTGGGGTCATTCGGCCAAAAAAGATGGCCGCCAGCAGCCATCTTGGATTTTACTCTTTGTCTGACTAAATCCTTTAGCACGGGCTACAGGTCGTACCTTCAGTCTGATCATCATAAATTCTTCATGTCTATAAACTAGTATTAGACATTCAACTTTCCACATTCCTAATCGCTCCATTGACTGTAATATATTAAATTATTCCCTTTCCAAGTTGAGCTACAGTGTCATTGACACTTTCATTTGGGTTTCCAGATGATAACTTGATTTTGGATTGTTTATATGCAAAACCTGTTTTTTTGTGTATTACCAATATCGCAATACAGGTCAAGGTAAAATTTCGGTTCAATTGGATAATTTTTGTGAGAGTTATGACCCTTTTTCGACTTAAACAATTCATATTTTTTTTTAGAAAATTCAGTTTTCCTTCTATTTTTGTGGCACCAGACCAAATTTGAAGCTAATATAGAACAACATGTGGCATTTTAATAGCGCTTAACCAGAAAGTTTCTCTGATTGTACAGTCGGGGGCGTTACCTCCGCTCAGCGGTGCACTTGTTTTTTTTTAAATCGGCCAATAAAAATTTCATTTGGCCAAAAAAAAAATTTTATACCCCGAATTGGTTTGAATTCTAAATGTTGTTATTGAGTATTATCCAGAAACTAAATGTAATTTTTTGTTGATTAGGCAGTCTGTAAGATAAAATACGTAAATGCATTGTCCCATAATTGGATGTACAAGCGATCAGTACTAAACTCAATGGCATGTCAGTTATGTAATGTGTCATAAACTACCTCCTGTACACGTCTACTAATAACAACCTGGCTTCACATCATAAAGGGTTTGAAGACAATAGATATACAACAGTTATCACCTCTCGTTAATAAGCAACATTTTTTTTATCTCGGCGAAATTAGCGATGACAACTAACACAGCTTATTACTTTATTAGTTGGTGACCATAGTGTCAGCGACAAAGAGTTATTGCACTTAGTTAAGCAGATTTATGTGATTATAATTATAGAATGTTAGTTTCATGTTTGCGAATTTCGTTTCAAGTAATTTCAATTGTGAACCGCCCAGAAAATGTGGATTTAATTTGGCCAAAGTTTTTTTTAATTTGGCCTATAAAATTTTCAATAAAAAACATGGCAGCTGGCAGCCATCTTAGAATTTACTCTTTGCATGATCATAACCAAACTTCATATGGATCTTCGGGGTGACCTCTAGATGTGAGCTATTGAATTATTCTGAATGTCATTGGGAAATATGGCCATCGGCAGCCATCTTGGATTTCACATTCGGATACAACAACACACCCTGTAGTAAATTGAAATAAAAACAGATTCATCTACACAATACAATCCCTTTTCTAAAATGTTTTAACTTTCCTTAGAGCACAATCCCATTGTTGTAATCGTTCCCTGATTTTTGGTAAAGCACAACAATTCCCAAGGCTGGCGAAGGAATAGTTCAGTGATTATTCCATTGTTAGGCACATGCAACTCATAACAGACAAGTCGCACGGGCGCTTTATAGTGGGACCAGTCTGCGTTGTTTCGGACATATCTGTTCACATTCAACGGCGATCAGTACATGATAATCACGTTGTTGGGGGTGACTAACCGGCTATTGTGTCCAATCGCGGCCAGCGCACAGTTTGTGCGTTGTGGTCAAAACACGTTCAATGGCACATTTTCATTTGATTGCATTATGTGGGATCAATTGTGCTCTAAGTCGGTCAGAGCACGCGAATAGTTCTTTACCAGAATAAATCGAGTCGAATACCAGAATAAATTCTGGTAAAGAACTATTCTTGTGCTCTAACCATTACTTATTAGTTATCATTCCATTGACAGCTCAGCATATCATTAACACCTCTCCAAATTGAGCTACAATGTCATTTAGTTTTCATTTTGATAGTGTTAAAGTGATATTATGTACTTATTGACCTTCATAATATGACATACCTATATACAGTGATAAAATGGGGTCAGTCACATGCTTCTGCATCTGATCAGTCGCTGATCCACATTAGTGACATCTGTCAAATTATATTTTGTCTCTGCACTAGGAAATCAGAATGAATGCTTGACCAGGCTCAACAGCTTATGTTTAGTTCTGTTATATGTACAAATAATAGGTCATGAGTGTAGACAGTTTGCTTGAACTAACATTTTACTTATCTACAGTAATGCCCTAAATAATCGACTCCTTAACCATAGCATCAGAATTATGGGTAACTTTTCAGGATTTAGTCGAAAATATGGCTTGTTGCCATTCATCGGAAAGCTTTCAGTGAGAGCTTTCCGATGAATGGCAACAAGCCTTATTTCCGACTAAATCCTGAAAAGTTACCCATAATTCTGCTGTGGTTAAGGAGTCGATTATTTAGGGCATTACTATATTATACAAAACTAAACAAAGTTGGAATATTACTATTAACCCTTCTATGACTGGAGCGTCCTGAAATTTTGCAAAAACAATGTGCCAATGCATTATCTTATATATGCGAGTCGCCCATAGAAAAAAACATGCAATGAATTGAAATCACGATGAATTGGTGCAGCCGTAACACCATCAGAATGTCTTTTCAACAGCACAGAGAAATAGGTTGACATGTTGACATGCAGGGCAGAGAGGTCAGTTATTTTGGATGAAAGCACTGACAAATAAAAGAGCTTGTACCCATTAGCCTTTACTAGTTGGGTCACACAAATGTTACCCATAGTAAACACATTGCCACACTAAAAGGCTATGCTGTTATAGAGTAAATATGTTTTATAAATACTCTTTGAAAATTTAATAGTAACACTTTATGGAGTTCAAAATGTCAGTCATGTTATTTGTCAATTGAATGTTGCTTTTCAGCAATATGATCTGGTTCCTCGGCTGTTCTTGGATCATGTTAAGGGGTTTCCATGCCTGAGCTACAGTAATGCTATAAGTAATCGACTTCTTAACCACAGCAGAATTATGGGTAACTTCAGGATTTAGTCGGACTAAATCCTGAAAAGTTACCCATAATTCTGCTGTGGTTAAGAAGTCGATTACTTAGAGCATTACTGTATGTCAGGAGGTGGAAAGTTTAGACAGACATACACAGAAAACTTGTTAAGCTAGTACACACCATGACGGAATCTATACTATCTGAAGACCACATCAAGCATATTATATAACAATAAAAATATCAAAGAGATGACTTTAATCATAGTTTTAGAAGGGAAATTTTGGGAACAGCATTCTCAGCAAATATACAAATTGAGTGGAAATGAATAACTGCTATAAAAAGTACATATGACCCAAACTAGTAAAAGAGTGGAATGGCAATTATAATTGAGTTCAATACTGCCACAAGAATCTCAACATTATGTAGGAAAATTATGGGAAGCCATTATCATGAGCTGTTAAATCAAGGAACTAGACCAATGTTGGTACAGTAATGCTCTGAACAATCGACTCCTTAACAACAGCAGAATTATGGTAACTTTTCAGGATTTAGTCGGAAATATGGCTTGTTGCCATTCATCGGAAAGCTCTCAGTGAGAGCTTTCCAATGAATGGCAACAAGCCATATTTCCGACTAAATCTTGAAAAGTTACCCATAATTCTGCTGTGGTTAAGGAGTCGATTATTTAGGGCATTACTGCATTGTTTTTAAATTTGGTTTGTGGATTAACCACATGAAGATACAGGTAAATTTCGAATTTGGGTTTAATTGGCCCATTTTTGCCAAAGTTATTGTCCTTGTTGACTTAAAATTTGCCAATTATTTGCTTTCCGGATGATAACTTTACTTTTAGTTATCTGTCTGTTTTTAAATTCTACTAAATCTCTTGATATTTGTTACGTTATTCAAATTTCAGAAGTTAAAGGCCAAGTTTCAATTTGGTCATGGTCTGATGAATTTTGACAAGAGTTACAAACAAAAAAAGGTATTCTTACTAAAAAGCCACATTTTCGGGAGACTTGTGGTTGGCAACCTTTTATTTTTATAGTTTGTCATGATTTTATAATATATAATTCAGAAGATATCTTTCAGTTTTATGTGAGTTAAAATTATTTATCTGAAGTGTTAGATACATAGTGTCAAGGTTGTTCTAAAATGAGGTATTTTGCTTGTTCGATAAAAGTCAAAATTCTCGTTAGTTTCATTGTGAATATTATAAGATATTTTTGGTTCCATCTGCCAATTTTCATGAGAGTTATCAGGAGTTATGGCCTTTTTTGTTGGAATTTGCACTCAATTTTCGTTTCCGAATGATAACTTAAGTAATTTTGAACTGAATGGAATGATATTTGGTATGTGTGTTTCTAGTCCAAAATACAGGTCAAGTTTAAATATGTTCTGCCCGCCAAATTTCACCAGAATTATGGCCCTTTGATGGAATTACCATGGAATTGCCTGGCCCTGGCGATGCTCTTGTTTCTCATGTAAACATTTAACCCCTGGACGAGAATGATCAGCATACTAGTAGCTAATTGGACAGAGTAATGTTTCAAAATGACACACAACAACTGATAATGTTCCATTTCCAGCTAAATCCTCGGCATTCAATTGGTTAACGCTCGCGCAACATATCCCATGTTTACGGCTTTCGCGCGTGCAAAGGTTCTTATGTTGGCGGGTGACGTCATCTAATTTGCATAGAGCAAGAGGCTCCATCAGGGGGAATAACGTTACCGGCACGTAAACGTGTAAGACCGTGTTGCAAATAATTTGTTTGACAATTCAGATAACAATTGACGGCGATCGATCTGTTTTATGTAATAGGTTCACTATAAAATCATTGATTATAGAAATGAACGTTTTTTCTTATACTAAGCGGTCCCTAACTTTAGTGGATTAATCCAAATTGTAGTGTTCATCGTTTGTCAAGTTGGGTGGTTCTACTCACTCTTGGGGGGTGTTAGTATTCGCACCTGTTGTATAGGTGATGTAAACAAATTACGTCGTCTGCATTTAGTAACAAAATACGACAAAATGAAGCGCTTCGCCGATCATTCGATGGATGAAATAATTTCCAAACGTGCGAATAATATTCCTAAAAATACACAGAGTTCAAATGCGGTAGCTGCCAGAACACTAAGGGAGTATTTGCAAGAAAAAAAGCAGGACACTAATTTCGAAACGTTTGATGCTGTAAAGTTGAATGAGCACTTGTGTCATTTTTACATGGACGCTCGCTCGAAAAAGGGGGAGATGTATAAGGCAAGCCCGTTTGAAAACATAAGACATGCTTTGAATAGATATTTGAAGTCTCCACCACAGATGAAAAAAATCGACATCATTACCAATGCTGAATTTGCTGAAGCTAATGAGTGTTTCAAAACGGCCATGTCTGAAATAAAGCTTCACGGGAAAGGGGATATCACACACCATGACCAAATTGAAGATGATGATTTGAAACAAATATATAACAGCCTGTATTTATCACCGAGAACACCATACGGGTTATTCAATCGAGTGCAAATGAACATCAGATTATACTTTTGTCGTCGTGCAAACGAAAACATGGAACTCATGACCAAAGATTCATTTTCCATACACCAATATCCTGATGGCAGAAAATATGTCCTTAAAAAAAAGGACGAATTGACAAAAAATCACCGAGGTGGCGACAAAGAGACTTTTTCTGGTCACATGCCCGCAGACTTAGATGAAAATGACAACTGTCCAGTAAAAACATTTGAAACTTACCTCAGGAAATTAAATCCGGCATGTGGACGTCTCTGGCAGTATCCTAAAGACAGTTTCGAGGATTATCCTGGTGAAATATGGTACCAAAATAAGCCAGTAGGGCGTGATAAACTCCGTCTTTTCATGCCAAACCTGAGCGAAAAAATCCTCATATCCAAACGTTACACCAATCGCAGTATCCGTGTTACAGGAGTTACAATTCTGGGCAGGGTAAATTTCAGCCCATCACAAATTATGGCTGTAACCGGGCATAAGTCAGTCTCGTCTCTCTCTGTGTATCAACGAGTTTCTGACAGGGAGAAAATGGCGATGGGTGAGGCCATCGGTGGTAGTGTTTCACGTGACTCACTTGTGCCATACAATCCGCCCGTAAATCCGAGATCTGCGTGTCCGCCTCATGATGACATGAACATTCCTCAAGTTCGACCAGTAATGTCGGGAACCCAAATAACTCGGCAAATACAGCAAAAATGTTCAACAACAACACAACAAATTGAAAAATGTGCAGGAAATGGCGGTGGTGTTTTGGACAAAGTAGGCCTATCCATTGAAAACGTCCAAATGTCCCTCGACAGCACTGGACATTACATGGGAGCTCCAATGTTTAGTGGATGTACCATTCACAACATTCACTTCGGCAGTCCTCCACATAATTGATGAGAAATCAAGAGAAATCCACTTACAAATTGTGCTACGATCATTCAAAACTTCCTGTGATTTTCTTGTTCTATTTATAAAACTACATTATTGATTTTTTCGTGACGTCATTCACTGGGGGGGGCGCAACGGGTTTATAGCGTAAACATGAAAATGCTATAATATGACGCATCGGTTCCAGTATGAAACTGATTCTAGCTGTCACCACAAAATTAAAGGGCTGTCAATGGAACATATACGTTATTGTGGTTGATTGACGGTAACATGGTGTGACATTGACGGCTTGGAGCCTATGTTCAACCGAGTCGCTAGCGCGACTCGGTTGAACATAGGCTCCAAGCCGTCAATGTCACACCATGTTACCGTCAATCAACCACAATAACTTATAATGTTCTATGAATATGAGATAGACATCTGTGTGGGTGTGACTCCACTAATGAAAATGTTGTACTGACAGTCATTCTTTTTCGAGGTCAAGCAAGCCTTGAAATAGTGTGTCTGTCATTTGCAGAATGAGGTTCCCAGAGGGTAAATTTAGTGATGCTACCCCGCATAGCGACCTAGCATCACCAAATTCACACTCTGGGAACCTCATTCTGCTGAGGAGTAAGCAGAATGAGATCGCCAGAGGGGGAATTTGGTGATGCTAGCCCGCAATGCGGGGTACCATCACTAAATTCACCCTCTGGGGACCTCATTTTGCAAATGACAGACACACTATTTCAAGGCTTGAGGTCAAGTCTATATTCTGTTCTCATATGTTTATATGCTTCTGTTGTAATTCAAAACAAAATCTGAGATTTTCTTTGGAACTGATTGGCGTTCTATGGATTCAATTTATATTTTATAATTGACATCAAGTATAAAACAGGCACATCACGCACATACAACAGCACGCGTGTGCATAGAAAGAAGGCATTACGACACCATGCGATTGGCAATATACAATCCATAATTTGAATTTTCTTCAGACGTGCTCACCTTGGTTAACCGCGGGCTGGCTCAGTTGGCCGGTAAACCCGGTCGCACATAAACAGTCCCTTATATAGTGGTATATTTTTTATAGACTTATCATTTTTACACATTTACCCTCCACAAGTGCCTTGGATCCCTTTAAAGGTACTAAATCCAATTAATGCTCGTAAATTACTATTTCCTTGGCTTCGGGGTAAAAAATATTTTATTCGAGTCGAGGAACCCACCCATCAAAGCTCAGAGTGCTTTGATATCGATGTTTGAAATCTATAATTTAAATTTTAAGTGGCCCAGTAAACAGTCGACGAGAAGACCAAATTGCGGATGAAGATGGATAACTCTAAAGTCAAGTGGCTTTTTTGTGTCAGATACTTGACAAACCGGCTCAATTTCGTTGAACAAAATGTTGATAAATAACAGGATATTATTGTCAATTTTATGCTATAGTTGACTGGTTAGCATTATTTTTGGGCAATTAATCGATTCTGACAACTGAAGCGGCATTTCAAAAAAAATTGTTGTTTGAATATGATGATATGGGGACCATCGAATAGGATTGAGTACCTTTAATAGCTTAAAACCCATAGCTGTTTGAAGCCTGATATTATGCTAAACTTTGTTACATACAGTAATGCTCTAATTAATCGACTTCTTAACCACAGCAGAATTATGGGTAACTTTTCAGGATTTAGTCGGAAATATGGCTTGTTGCCATTCATCGGAAAGCGATCGCTTTCCGATGAATGGCAACAAGCCATAATTCCGACTAAATCCTGAAAAGTTACCCACAATACTGCTGTGGTTAAGAAGTTGATTAATTAGAGCATTATACTGTACCAGTCCTGATTCCTGGAATCAAAAAGATCCACAAATACATTAAATACTTTTATATGGATCTTGCGTGCCATAGAAAGAATTTTGAAGTTGGTAGGTTTATTCTTGTAGAGTATAGTTATATCTTATCACCCGGGCCCTTCCAAAATAGGTAGACATAATCTGGAGATTCAAATGAACCATGGCCATTTCAACACCATGATATCATTGGTAGAGAGAGAAGGTAACTCTCAACAAAATTGACGCTTCCGTTCATCAGCATACTTGAACATTATTCTTGCTCTGACTGTACCGATTGCAATGAACTTGACCCCATATCTCCCAACTTTGTTAACCAGTACTTAGTAGAAACTTTTCTACTGAAATTGTCATCATTTGCAAAACTCCAGCCATTTAGGATGGTTAGGTCAGTGGTTAGGTTGGAAATTTCTAACTGTTGGGGAAAACTGGAAAATTGTTAAGATTGTAAACCACAAGGAATCTATGCTATCTGAAGACCACATCAAGCATATTATATAACAATAAAAATGTCGAAAAGATGACTTTAATTATAGTTTTAGAAGGGAAATTTGGGGAAGAGCAGTCTCGACAAGTATAAAAATTGAGTGGAAATAAATAAGTGCCATAAAAAGTACATTATCTGAACTAGTAAAAGACTGGAATGGCAATTTAATTGAGTTCAACAATGCTTCAAGAATCTTAATAGAATGTGTGAGGGCTACTTATTGTCTTTTATATGAACTGTGGTAATCTGTTTCCAGTTAGGGGGTCATATGCATCAGCATCCTCATCATATTATAGCTGTGTAAATATTATACAGAGAACACTTTAAAATTTGTATTGTCTAAATATTTTTTTGACAGCTACACTGACCAGTTAATATCTCAGGTTGGGGGTCCTAGGGTATTCCAATGTTAATGTGACACTACTAGTGCAAAATTGGCACTAGGACCCATAAATTCAAATTATTTGACAATTTGTGTTATTATGTACATTTGTCTATAAATGTACTTCTTCAGTACATAATGTTCAGTATACTTTATAATTCAACATCAAAACTTATTATCCCCAAGGGTTGGGTGCAACATCTCATATTGTCTTGTTGGAACGTTTCTCTGTAAACAAGAATCTTGCAATCAACTGGAAGTCACGAAGTCATACTTATGTGTCCTCTCTGATGTCTAGAATGAAAGGATCAGCTACGTTTTGTATCACTATTGAACAATTCGGAGTCTCATTATCTGGCGCTGTCTGACAGTCCAATATAATTTATTGCCTGTTGGCTCAATTTCTCTGCTATCGTGATTGCCATATAAGACATGCATTTAATGTCCTAACCCTTATATCATATTCTGCGTATAACTGAGCAAATATTTATCATTTAGTTGAAGCTTTAAATGCTGCAGCTAAAATGCCGATTACGTCAATATTCATATTGACTTTCTGTACATCTAATTTTTTCACTCATGGTAAATCTATAGAGTAATATATATATGTTGGGGCCGGTCCTCCTTGGCTGAGTGCGTACGCATGTTGCATTTATAATAGACCAATAACAATGCTGATGCTAGTTTGGATCCTGAAAAGCATGGATTTGTTTTCCACCCACGAGGAAGGTAACATGATTCATGTATCTGGGCAAAAGCGTTCAATTTTGACAATATTTGAACCTGTGATTGATGCCAATGGCAGATTATCATATATCACATGAAACCCCTATCAGGCCCACTAAACTCGGTCACGTGATGGGTAACGAAACACTCATACAGAGAACGCTTTAAAATTTGTATTTGTCTAAATATTTTTTTTGACAGCTATACTGACCACCAGGGTATGGACTGTGTTCTGTTAATATCTCTGGTTAGGGCCAGTCCTGTGGTATTACAATGCTAATGGGACACTACTAGTGCAAAATTGGCACTATATACAGGACCCATAAATTCAAATAATTTGCGAATTTGTGTTATTATGTATATTTGTCTATAAATGTACTTCTTTAGTACATAATGTTCAGTATACTCTATAACTCAACATCAAAACTTATTATCTCTAAGGGTTGGGTGTAACATCTCGTATTGTCCTGTTGGAACGTTTCTCTGTAACAAGAATCTCGCAATCAACTGGAAGTCACGAAGTCATACTTCTGCGTCCTCTCTGATGTCTAGAATGAAAGGATCAGCTATGTTTTGCATCACGATTGAACAATATGGAGTCTCACTGTCTGGCGCTGTCTGACAGTCCAATATAATTTATTGCCTATTGGCTCAATTTCTCTGCTATCGTGATTGCCATATAAGACATGCATTTGATGTCCTAACCCTTAAATCATATTATGCGTATAACTGAGCAAATATTTATCATTTAGTTGAAGCTTTAAATGCTGCAGCTAAAATGCCTATTACGTCAATATTCATATTGACTTTCTGTACATCTAATTTGTTCACTCATGGTAAATCTATACAGTACTATATATATGTGGGGGGGGGGGGGGGGGGTCCTCCTTGGCTGAGTGCGTACGCATGTTGCATTTATAATAGACCAATAACAATGATGATGCTAGTTTGGATCCTGAAAAGCACGGATTTGTTTTCCACCCACGAGGAAGGTAACCTGATTCATGTATCTGGGCAAAAGCCTTCAATTTTGACAATATTTGAACCTGTGATTGCATGACTCCAATTGTAGATTAACATCAAGTTCAGAGTTTAGTGTGCCTGTCATTTGCAGAATGAGGTCTCCAGAGGGTGAATTTAGTGATGCTACCCCGCATAGCACAATAGCATCACTAAACTCACCCTCTGGGGACCTAAAAGATTCTGCTTCTGCCTCATCTTCTCTGGAAAGTTTCTTTATTATCAAATTTCTATAGAAACATCTTCACAAAGATTCTATTTCTTTTTTAGATTAATTTCTCTATATACCCAAATAGGCAGATGGCTCATTGCATAATCGAGGTTCCCAATGGTTGTACATAGCAATATTCACCATTTGGGAACGCCAATCTGAGTCTATATGTCTCCCATAGCAGATGAGGCCATGCAGAATGAGGTCTTTAGAGGGTGAGTTTGGTGATGCTAAATTGCTATGTGGGATAGCATCACAAAATTCACCCTCTGGGGACCTCATTCTGCAAATGACAGGCACACTAAACTCAGGCTTCATGTTTTTTACTTTTGGCTATTCAGAACCTTGCCTTAACCCTTTCAGTGCCAAGTCCGATTTTTGTATCAACCCATATTTCCTTGATAATTTTTCAAATTTATTGATTATAATAATGTGATACATTGAAAGGCACTGAAAGGGTTAAAGGTACGGTTGGCCTTGGCGGTGGGTATCCTGTGAAAATATTTCCACCCGTCAAAAACCGCCACAAACAGAAAGAACATCAAAATGTAGACAGACTTTGTCCGTATATAAATAAGAAATATCGCATAAACAGTATGTTATTCGCATATGTTTAACCATTGTTATGTAAACAAAAGCATAAAAAGTTACTTTGCTGGTGTTTGTTTATATTATGATGGTAAACATAAAGAGCGTTCTTTGTTGGTGAATTCCTGATATGGAACTAATAAAGAGCGTTTATGCCATTGTGTGTGATTAGCCAGTAGCATTGTGCTGTCCTCTGTAACCCAATCAGGCTCTTGCTTAGGTAAAATATAGTAGGTATTTATGATAACATGCGGTTTACGCGATGGTCATGGTATATATGAACGAAACTGTATGCGTTTTAATGTTTTTCTGTTTACGGTGTTTGGAACAAATATGAATATTTTCGACAATTAAGGCCTCACGTGCCTTTAACTACTTAGCTATGATCATCTGTGAGTTACTGGTGCAATTTAACTGATTTTGAAAAGTTCTGAGTTTCCAGAGCAGACACCTAATATATGTTAATTTGACACAATAATTGACTTGCAGAATTCAACTTTCAAATGTTTCACACCTGTTGCTGAGAAACTGATACCACGTTGCTACTTCTCAGCCCATGTCGTATTTTTCATGCTTTTCCACGTACGTTTGGAATGAAACGCTGTACACGTTGCACAACGTATTAAATGACATTGCATGGCCTCGACAATGACACCGGAACTTTAAAATGAAAAGAATCAACATATATGATGGGCTCTCGTGCTATCCTTAGGCCTCGGACTCTCATATTAACCAATGGCCAGAAACACACAAGTACAGTTATGTGTATTGCCTGTTATTGTGAAAATTTAATCAAGACTTGCTACCACCATGACAGCTATCCGGTTTCTTTATTTTATTATGTTGCCAGATGTGGCATGAAAAACAATTAATGGGTGTCCCAGATAATTCAGTTTGTCAAGATCACACATGGTACAGACAATACATCAACAATTTCCTTTGGCTCACCCAACAGGCTGCATCCCTCATCCGATCATCACCAAACTTCATATGGATCTTTGGGGTGACCTCCAGATGGGAGCCATAAATTTTTTCCGAAATCCTTTAAAAAACATGGCCGCCGACAGTCATTTTGAATTTCAAATGTGAATCGATCCATCGGCACAACCTGCAGCTCGCATTTATTGGAGAAATGTTTTGAAAATTTACAGGCATGTTTAAATCACCTCTAGATGGGAGCCATCAAATTTTAACAATTTTAATGAAAAACATGGCTGCCAGCATCCATCTTGGATTTTACTCTTTGCATGACTAAATCCTTTGGCAAATCCTTGGCTTCATTCATTAATCACATGCTCTGTCATGTGGGGACAGAACTGAACCCTTTCACGATGGGAGCTGCGCTGGTGCAGCATTAAAGACCCTGTGCCAGTGCATTCTGTTATATATACGAGTCTCCCATAGGGAGCGTTGCGTTTCAAAGAGAATGCACCGGCTTTCAAGATGAAGGTAAATATTGTTAGGCCAATGCATTCGTATAAAATGCAGGTCGCCCTGTTGGTGACTAGCATATATAAGAGAATGCATTGGCACAAGGTTTTCGCAAAATTTCATGAAGCTCGATCCAGTAATCAAAGGGTTAATATGAGCAGATTTCTGTCTTTTTCCTTATTAATTATCCCCCGCAAACCAAGTTTGGCAAGGTTTCTGTCCATCTGTTCATCCGTCAGTAACAACTTTGGAGCTCTCTATCTTTGATATACTCATGAAACGTGTATCTTTCATTAATTTCTTGCATAGTTATGGCCCTTAGAGTAAAAATACATCTGTTCCAACTTCGGATGTCCATATGTCAATCATCATAGGTTATGATTGAATTATCTTTAGTATGCTCATGAGGCAGCATGAAGAGAACAATATCCATGATTCCACATTTAATATGTTTTGTCCATCATATCTTTTGAAGTTTAATATGGTCCTTAGAGATACTGAGCGTGTAAAATAGGTTTACCTGTGTATCTAGGTCATTTTAGATCGGAAGTGAATGATACCCACATGCAACATGTTTTTACCATTCATCAGAGGCAGGATTAAAACACAGGCTTGTTTATTCTGGTTGATATCTCATCTATATTAAGTAAATTTGTATGTTGGTGCTCAATTAAATCATTGTCACTTCTGACAGATTTACAATCTCTCTTCTGGATCAGCCGGTGAATTTGTACACTAAATTGATCTCTTGGATTCATCAATAATTACTGTTTGCAGAGTGCGACAAATGTCTACCATTTTCAGATGAGTGTTCACAAATCGCATAGGGAAATGTCAACAATCTCAATTTGTTGCCATGGAGCCTATTATATTACGCAATGGTATATTGGAATTCTGTCTATATCAGATGGAGGTATGCCAGTGATATCTGTTGGTACTAATAGGAAATATCTGTCCACTGTGGTGTAGACATGATAACCCCACCAAACACCTCAGACAAGTCAGCTTCACATATGGCAGTTATCATAAAATTGGGATCTACCCAGTGACCTTGCGGCCACCTATATGTCCAAAGGGGTGGTGGTGTATTAGGGATAATGAAATTTGCTAAATAGTGAACTATTGGGAGTACATGTATGTGTGGGTTATTGATTGCTATGCTCATTTGAGAAACATTATAGAGAATAGTATTCTCAAATCAGCGAATCAGCCCATGAAAAGAGTTAGTTATATTCTTATAAATTAATATAATTACACCTGCTTTTGATTAAAGGTACTCAACCTGATTAGGCGCTCCTAAATTACTATTTCTTTGGCTTTGGGGTAAAAAATATTTGATTTGAGTCGAGGAACCCACCCTTCAAAGCTCAGTGATTAGATATCGATTTTTGAAGTTTGTTAATTTTTGGAGATGTGGTCCACTTCCACGTGCTCAAACAGACAAATTGCGGGTGTAAGAAGGATAACTCTAAAATCAAGTGGTTATTATTGTTATTAAATAGTAACCACTTGATTTTCGAGTTATCCATCTTACAACCGCAATTTGTCCATAGTTACCTTACCATGAAAACAAAATCAATGAATAAAACTGATCAGTGAAACTGTGAATTGTGATAATATAGATGGATTTAAAGGAATGTGTTACATGTCTATTTCCTATTAACATTTCTTCAGCTTCATTCCAATACCATAAAGTATGACATGGCATTGATCACTAGATCATAAAATGTGACAGTTATAGCATTTGTTTACAATTCGAGTTTATAGTCATCAGAAACCATAAATTTGGGTCGGGAAGTTCTTGAAAACTTCTTCAGAATTTCAATCTACTCTGAGTGTGTTGATGAAATAGATGTTTTAGTGTGGGGTATATATACTGTTTTGCATCTGTCCGTCCGTCCGTATGCATGTCTGTCGATGTGCGTTCATGTCATAATGAACAGTAGTGCTTGAATCTCAATGACATTTGGTATGGATGTTCACTACTATGAGGACATTGAAAGGAGTGTTCAATAGTTTTGATCGGGTATTCTGTTCGAGAGTTATTCATCTTTGTTATCTGGAAATGTTTGTGTTTTTTTCCTTCCGAGCAGATATCTCAAACAGGTTGTCATATCTTCATGAAATTTGTTATGGATGATGTTCACCAATAAGAGGACATTCAATGGAGTGTTCAATCGTTTTGTTCAGGTTTTTTTGTTCTAGAGTTATTATGCCCCGACCCCCATAGGATCATATAGCCGAGGGTGCCATCTGTCATTCTCTGTCTGTCTGTCTGTCCGTTCAGCCGTCCGAACATATCACCTTGTAATTCCGGTGTTAATTATCAGAGTTTGTTGTCCGTTGGAATGGTGATAGCACAAGTTGGGGGGAAAGGATACACACATACTACGGATTTCATAAATTTATTTTTACCAGAGTTACGGCCATTGTTTGTTTTGGAAATTTGTTAATTTTGTTTTCGAAAGAATATTTCAGCTTTTAACTTGGGCAAGTATAATTTGATTCAGTTGTGCTTTGGTATGGTGATTGCACAGCTTGGGGAAAGGATATCGACTTACTACAGGTTGTGTCCATTCATTTTCACCAGAGTTATAGCCCTTGTTTGACTTGGGAATTTATTATTTTGTGTCTGTATGAAAATTTCAGCTTGTATCTTGGGCATGGATCATCGGATTTGGTTGTGCTTTAGTATACATAGCCCAGTTCAGGGGGAAAGGATACCCATTTCTTGGATTTAGAAAAGTTTCCATCCATAATAATATTTGGTATTGCCCGCTCTCTAATCTGAACATTGGGGGCAAATGCGGCGGTTGGCTTTGCGCTTGTTCATAATTGTTTATCCGAAAATTCTGATTTTTGGGTCTGTCTGCCTGAGTATCTCAGTCATAGATTATAGTTATGCCCACACAAGCTGAATGGCACATGGGCAGTATGTGCCAGACGATAGTCCATCTCTTGTTTTAAATATGTGAATTTTACACAAGCAGGCATAGTTAAATAGTTTATGGGGGTAGTGCCTTTCTTTTGTGTAGTTATTTTTAGACATTAGTGTGAGGCGTAACCAGATATATGTTTTTGAGGGCTGGCTTACAGGCTGTAGCTCTATCTAATTAATTTGCACTCTTACTCTGGGTTTCTGAGAAGGTATATTTTGTCATGTTTGTCCAGTGTTTCACAGACAAAAAAAATCAAATGCATGCCCATGCTGGTGGAGATGGGAAAATTGATACTTTAATACCCACAAAAGACTAATTTTTATGTTTACCCATATCATAGTATGGAAGTGTCAACATCCGGATTGACCAACTGTCATTAGTCCATCCATCTGTTTGTCTGTAGACACTTTACGCATGGTGCGATAACTCAAACATTTTTTATCTGATCAGAACCGAATTTTGTATATGAATTTCTCAGCACAAAAGACAGATCGAGTTCGAATATGTGTTTGATCAGACAATTTTTAACTGATTTAAAAAATTCACTCTTAAAAAAAAAAATTTAGTTTGAATTCCTCTTGCCCTATTTAACATAAGCCTGTGATTTATTGACAGCTCTGCTGTATAACAGATATTAATCGGTCAGCAGTGAGGTGTTTATCTTGATTGCTGTTGTGGGTAGAATTTGATACATTATCATTATATTGGAATCTCTTGATCAAGTATTACATGTCCAGGTCACCTTTTCACATTTAACCCAAGGCTGTGGTGGTTCAGCATTACAGATCCTGTTCCAGTGCATTCTCTTATATAAATCTGAGTGACACATAAATTCCAGTAATTTGTGTTATGTGTATTGTCTATAATAGTATCTAACAGTATACTCTATAATTCAACATCAAAACTCTCATTTATAATTCCGACCAGAGTAATTTACTATCCCCAAGGGATGGGTTAACATCTGACGATCGTGATCGGCCTCTCGTTAGCTCAATGTTTTTTTTATTTTGGCACTGATATTTAGGCCTCTTTTTTTTTATAAGATGGTTTGCGAATTTTTTTCCCAGAATAGTGGGTCGGTCGGACGGAAAAAAAAACAAAACAAACAAACATGGTTGGGAAAATAAATAAATACACAAACAGTCTGAAAACATGTTTTTTTTTTCCAACACTGTTTTATTTATACTAAGGAATTGTAGATAATTCTAATATATTGCTATGTGATAGGACATATATTGGCTTGGAATCCTTGAATACAGAGAATTCACAGATGTCAGACATATGCACCATATTTTAAACTGCAGGTCGTGTGGTAGAGATGGTCCGTGTGTGGGTATTGAACTACCTGTATTGATAGTATTATTAATATTGAATTGAGACAATATTATTAAAATGTTGATTATTTTTTATTAGTTCATTTAAATCTTCCTCTTCTTGGCACTGACTTTCACGGTGTTTCGGGGATAATGCCCTTTGAGTAGCAGCCTGCACACGGTTATCGGCCTGAACATCAACTGACACGTACAGTCCAATCCGGAATATGTGTTGCCCGTTTGTAGTCATCAGACTATCTAAGCGCCACATCCTCATCCTAATGTTGAAGGCATATATCTGCCACAGTTCCATTATTGGACAACGTTCTTAACGATCGCATAGTTTCCCCTTTTCTGTTGAATACGACACAAATATATTGTTTGACCGAATTTGCGGGCGCGGCCATGTTTATGTACCAAAAGCGGAAGTTCTAAACAGTGTAGTCGCTATAGTGTAAAAATAGGAATAACAGAAACTGACGATTTATGCAGTTTATATTTCCTATTTTCGTCAACATCACGATCAACGATCAATGACCAATATTTTTATTTTTATGTCATCAGGTGGGCTTGTAAAGGATCGGCGGCTAAAAAATAACATGAAATTTCAATTATTTTTTTTTTTGAAAAACGAAAATTTGCGGTCGGTCGGATCCGCAAACCATCTTATCAAAAAAAAAAGGCCTTAGTACCATGGGAGCCTAGCTATAAGCTGCGATTATGATGTATGTTAGACTTTCTTTTTGTGGAGTTATATAGTCCCCTTTTTCGACGTAGAACATTTTTGCAACATGCATATTTTTGTCCTAGCTTTTATTCCTACATTTTTCGGTCAATAGCTTTAAGATTAGGGTTAGGGTTGTGCACCTGCTATGGGAACTGTTATTTTATTATTTTAACTAAATGTTTACTGACGTGAAACATCTTACTATTTTAAAAACACGGGGGGGGGGGGGGGGGGGGGGGGGGGGGGGGGGGGGGAAACAGAGATTTGGAAACAGAGATCAATGTGTGTGTATTTTATGAACTTCGTTTAAACTAAGTTAAAATAATCAGAATTCCACCGCAGTTGCATGAAACCGAAAGTACAAAATAGGAATAAACTATAAAATGGACTCATCTTACGGTTCAATCGCCAAAAGAAATGGACATGTTCCATCATTTTAATATTAACAGATTTTAAGAAGCAGAAACTTCATTTAAAAGAAGTAAAAAATTAACCAGAGTTACACAGCTAGGTTACAACCGGACGTGCGTCAAAACCGAAAGTACAAAATGGACCCATCTTACAGTTTTACTCGCAAATGAAATTGACACTTGACACATTCTGTTCGCATGCTTTGTGACTTAAGCGGTTATTTAACAGCTGTGTGATTATGTGTCAGTCTGGAGGCCATTAACAAATAGGTTTATTTAATAATGTAAATGCTTGAACTGTCTCAGAACAATTAATTAATAAATATATTGATGGATGCCCAAACTGAAAAAGGGATTTAGTGGCCGATGCGTGTTCTCATTTATTTGTTGACATGCGTGGCCCCACTAATTAGCCACCTTGGCAGTTAGTTGTCACATGTGGGAGAAATGGGTGATGATCCGTATTTTAGATGTTTTCACTATGGCAATCCGGGAGACTTAACAGCTCTGAAACCGGCATTAGCAGCCTCACTTTGCTCTAATGTTTCACAAGCCGATGAACTTAGTCTTAGTTCCTCTATTTAATTTCATTGACTACCAACATGTGAGAGGTTCATTTAGGTTTATTTGGTTTTTGGATGATAACTCTAATTTGGGTTGTTTGATCTCCACCAAACTTGGTATGTGGGCGAATTACTGGCCTCAATTACAAGCTTTATTTGAATCAGTGGGGGGTGGGGGGGTGATTTGTCCAAATTTTTTTTTAGAGTGTGAGCCTTTTTGTTAGTTAACTTAATTTTCAGACTGTTTTGGTTTCCTTCTGAAACTCATTTAGTAAACAAGCCAACGTGTGTACTATAGCCCGCCTCTTGCTGCTCTTGTTCTGGGGTTGAATTCTTTCCATTTTGAAATGTTGATTGAAATTATGCCAGAAGTCCTTTTAGTTTGGTGGTATATAGCCACAGCAATCCTTTTTCCCCTCAAATGCCGGCACTAGTAACCCACCTATCATTGTCTGAGTATCTTCCGGGACAGAAAATAAATGATTTACAGTAATGCTCTAAATAATCAACTCCTTAACCACAGCAGAATTATGGTTAACTTTTCAGGATTTAGTCGGAAATATGGCTTGTTGCGGCTGTTGCCATTCATCGGAAAGCTCTCACTGAGAACTCTCCGATGAATGGCAACTAGCCATATTTCCGACTAAATCCTGAAAAGTTACCCATAATTCTGCTGTGGTTAAGGAGTCGATTATTTAGGGCATTACTGTATATAAACATTAATGCTCCAAGGTTCTTGTGTTATTCTGGGATTCTTGTAGACACATCAAGTTTCTTGTTGGCATGAACAATCTGAGTTTCTTTGGGTGCCATTCACCCACTGTGTATATTCCAGCTTCCGCCCAGAGATATATCTACAATATATAAAAACGAAACAAGCGTATTGGTATCATGCCTAGTGTTGCTCTTGTTCATAATCGGGCTGATTATTGGCGAGGCTGTATACATATATACCGTAATGTCCTAAATAATCAACCCCTAAACCACAGCAGAATTATGGGAAATTTTTCAGGATTTAGTTGGAAATATCGCTTGCTGCCATTCGTCGGAAAGCTCTCGGTGAGAGCTTTATACCGATGAATGGCAGCAAGCCATATGAATATAAAATTTATGTGACTCCAGGTAAATTAGTACATTGAGAACCTGGCAAAAACGATGTTCGGTTACAGTAATGCCCGAAGTATATAACCCTTTAACCACAGCAGAATTATGTGAAATTTTTCAGGATTTAGTCGGAAATATGGCTTGCTGCCATTATTTATTATTAATATTTTTATTATTAACATTTGTAGAACGCCTATTTCACAACAGATATAAAAAAAAATGGTTAAAAAGCATTCGGAGAGAAACTCCAGATAAAGTCAGTAAAAGTTCCAGTTGAGTCCATAAGCGATTTTAAAAAGATGTGTCTTTAAAAGTTTACGAAATTCCAAACGATCATCAGTTAGCCTCAGAACGTCTGGGAGTTTGTTCTACAACGTTAGAGCCATGATGGAGAAGACTCTGTCCCCTAATGTAGGATGGTTTGAGTTAGGAAGTGCTAGGAATCTCTTCCCGTCTGATCTTCGCTGCATTGTACCTGAAGTCTTTAAACATAGTCGGGTGCCGTTCCTTCAAGAGCACAAAAGGTGATCAGTATGATCTTGAATTTGATCCTGTATTGGATGGGCAGCCAGTGAAGATTGTGCAAGACTGGACACACTGAGAGCTCTCCGATTCATTGGAAAGCTCTCGCCGAGAGCTTTATACCGATGAATGGCAGTAAGCCATATTTCCAACTAAATCCTGAAAAATTTCCCATAATTCTGCTGTGGTTTAGGGGTCGATTATTTAGGACATTACTGTAGCTGTGTTTATTGATGTCGCCTTGAGACTGGAAATTAAATTTCTGTTTTAATGGAACATTTCAAATTTTTCTGCATATATTAATTATCAAATAGAAGAACGAAGATGCAGTATTGGATTTCTGAGAGACATTAGAACTGCACAAATCACATAAAATATTAATGCATGCCCCTTGATTGTTCTCGATGGAGTCAACAAGAATGATATTATCAGCAATTTCCCACTGAAAGAATGTAGCATTCAACTAATATTAACTGAAAATCACAGCACCTTGTACCAATCATACCATTTCAGAAAACACCCAATGCTTTTCTTTACTAAATACTCATTGACGAGTCCCTTAGGAAATGTTCAGATAATAAGTTTAATACTTTGGAGAGTATCTGTAACGTCATATGCATGACGTCATGAGTAAATTTAACGTCAACGTCATAGCAATAATTATTAACAAGTTCGGGTCAAAAGGGTCCAATAATTTGTTTTAATTTATGTGCATTTTTTTTTAACGTGTGTTATCATAATCGATTGCACTTATACATTTGGGACATTACATTAATCAAAATAACTCCTATACAAATCATTTATAAATCAGATGATTTCTTGAAGTTATGTCTACATGAAATAACACTTCCTGAAACGACATATATGTCATTCTACTTGTCAACCGATAGACGACATATGTCGTTCTACTCGCCAAAGGGTTAATTGCTGTTTGTTGAACTTATTATCTAAACTATTCCCACCAATGGATATGAATCCTTCTGAAGTTGTATTATCTGTTGTCTACTTATATTTACTATTTTTTCTGCATATATTAATTGTCAAATAGAAGAACGAAGATACAGTTTTGGATTTCTGGGAGACTATCCAAAGTGATAAGTCAGATATTTTTCACCCGATCACTCTCATTATTATACCCCCTTTTCAAAAAAAAAAGAAGGGGGGTATACTGTTTTGCACCTGTCCGTTAGTGCGGACGTACCGTGTGTGCGGTGCGTCCCTGCGTGCATCTATATGTTCGTCCGATGTCTGTTCATGTCATAACTTGAACAGTTGTGCTGGGATCTCAATGACATTTGGTATGAATGTTCACCACTATGAGGACATTAAATAGAGGGTTCCATCGTTTTGTTCGGATTTTCCATTCTAGAGTTATTCATCTCTGTTTATCTGGAAATGTTGGCTTTTTGGTCTGTCGGGTGTCTGTTCATGTCGTAACTTCAACAGTTGTGCTGGGATCTCAATGAAATTTGGTATGGATGTTCACAACTATGAGGACATTCAATAGAGTGTTCCACTGTTTTGTTCAGCTTTTCCATTCTAGAGTTATTCATCTTTGTTTATCTGGAAATGTTGGCTTTTTGGTCCATCCGATGTCTGTTCAGGTCATAACTTGAACAGCAGTCCTCGGATCTCAATGAAATGTTGTATGGATATTCACTATTATGGGGACATTCAATAGAGAATTCAATCGTTTTGTTCGAGTTTCCGTTCTAGAGTTATTCATTTTTTATTTGTGTGGAAATGTTGGCTTTTAAGTCCATCCGATGTCTGTTCAAGTGATAACTTGGAACAGTAATACTCGGATCTCAATGAAATTTGGTATGGATGTTCACCACTATGAGGACATTCAATGGCACATTCAACTGTTTTCTTTTGGTTTTTTGTACTATAGTTATTCATCTTTGTTTATATGAAAATGCTGATTTTTGGGTCCATCTGTCTGAGTATAGCAGTCATAAGTTATATATAGATATGCCCACACTAGGAGATATGCCACAGGGGGGCATGCACCGGACGACAGTCCATCTCTTGTTCACATCCAGATTAATCATGACAAACTCTTCACTTGTATAGGCCTTGTTATTGATTTATCGGTTTTAACCCTACCTATAACCATAACATGAAAACATTCTATCCAAAGCATTACTTTATCTGATCACTGTACAAGAAAATGATGGAAACCTCTTAATAATATATCTTTCCAATCATCTCCACGTGATGTGTACAGGCGTATATTTAGACCAGATCAAGTTGGCATGGTAGAAGGTATGGGTTAAACATCTGCCGATCATGATCAGCCTCTCGTTCAATGATAATTTGATTGTTCCACGATTTATTTTTGGGGACTATTGAAATAGCTGGTGTCTGTGTGTCCATCCGTGCGTCCATGCAGAGTGTCCGGATGAGAACTTTATTTTGGGCTATTGAATTGAAATTTGGTATTGTGAGTTTATCAGCTAAAAACACAGGTAAAGTTCGAATATGGGTTCGGTCTGCCCATTTTTGCCGGGGTTATGTCCCTTTTCGACTTAGAATCTGTCCGTCCGTCTGGAAAGTTTCTGGATGATAACTTTATTTTGGGTTATCGGATTGAAACAAATTTGGTATGTGAGCTTATGAGCTCAAAATACAGATCAAGTTCGATTATGATTGCGGTCCGCCCATTTTTGCCAGAGTTATGGCCCCTTTTTTACTTAGAATTTTGTCGTTTTGAGATTTCCGGATGATAACATTATAGTTTGTGATCAGATCTGAACCAAATTTTGTATGTGCGGTTATCAGCTCCAAATACAAGTTAAGTAAAAAATATGGGTTCGCTCTGCCCATTTTTGCTGGAGTTATGGTCTTTGTCGACTTAGAATTTGCCAATTATTTTTGGTTTCTGGATGATCATCTTACGTTACTTTTAGTAGTCTGGTTGTTTTTAAATTCAACTGATATTTGGTACGTGGTTTCAATTTCAGAATACAAAGGCCAAGTTTGAATTTGGTCATGGTCCGATGAATTTTGACACAGTTAAAAAAAAGCCATCCTTACGAAAAAGCCACCAATATGCACAAATGGAAAGTACAATTACAAATAAATATACTATTAATTAATAGACTATACATGTTTATTGTTAGGGGTGATATAGTCATGACTGACTGTCTTCCTATCACCCCTGATATCTGATGTCATTAAGGGCTATTCAGGTTGTGTCAAGAGCAACTCATCATCTACTATTTATTCATCTGACGCTGAGTTGGGAAAAAACTATCACTGAGGCACTCATGTGGTGCATGTTCCGAGAGCCGCAATGTAAAATTGTCAAATTTGGGAAATTACTGTACTTGGATGTCACATATTTGGCAGTTAATTTTTAGTCAAATTTTTATCAAAACTCGACTATTGATCGGGCGAGGGAGGGAGGGTTCATGGGCGGGCGGCAACAAACTTACATAACATAGCTGTTGACTAATGTACGTATTCTGACAATTTTTGGAATATGAGTTAATTGTCAATTAACCTTTCTCAACAAATTCATGATCAAGTTTGAAAACCAGGTTTGTTTGATTAATGTTACCTGAGTATACATGAACACTTAGGGAAGATTAGTGGAAGACTAAACAAGTCTTCTTGTTAGGTAAGGAAATCCCCTCCCCCACCCCCAACAGATTAATCGCAGACATGTCAGATGATTAAGCACACACTTCAAGGTTTTACATAGTTGCCGCGGGCTCCACATATAAATGTGGTACATCTTTTCAATGAAAGTCTGTTATAGAAGAGTGACGGGACGGGACTCTGTCCAAAACAGCATCAATCCAACCAATATCCCAAGCTGTTGTGAGCCAAGAAGACTTGGTCTAGTAGACCTATTGGTTTATAAGTTCCAATATATTGTTGTAATATCATAATAGTCTAGGTTTAAAATATTTATACCCAGGTTCCAGCACAAATGCTAGATTCATCTTCTACCTACATATTATTGACCTTTGAATAATTTATTAAGTTGCCTGACATGATTTATACAATACAATAACATAACTTCTCTTCACCTATGATAGGAGCCTCATAATGTATTATGCATGAGCTAATTCTACTATGTCATCCCCAGGGTTTTGTGTCCCCCAATTATATTCTACTACAATTCAAAATACATATGTTGCCTTTTAATCTTTGACATCCACAGATCAGATTATAATCTGCTCTTTGTAATAAAGACAGAGATGAATTTTGTTTGCTTTGTCCTGTTATGTTGTGGCTTGTGTTTTGTTGTAGTATATATTCATTAATACAACATCTATTAGAATCATGTCAAGACGGGAATAAATTTCCAGTAATATCTTTCCTCAGTTCAAAGGTTTTTTAGAAATATTAAAATGAGAAATAGTAATGCTGCTTAAAGTCCCATATTGTGTCCGGTTACTTTTTATGTGTACCCATACCATAGTATGGTACACATAGTGTCGACGTCCGGATTGACCACTCGCCGTTTGTCCATCTGTCTGTCTGTCCATCTGTAGACAATTTTAATACGCATAATGCGATAATTCAAACATTTTCTATCCGATCGGATTGTGTACATGTATATGGGTTTCTCAGGCCAAAATACAGATCGAGTTCAAATATGGGTTTGATCAGAGTTTTTTTAAACAGAGTTATGGCCCTTTTTATACCCCCACTTTCGAAGAAAATGGGGGTATACTGGATTGACTGCCCGTCCGTCACGCTTTCTCCCTCCGTGTGTCTGTCCGTCCGTCCGTCCGACCTCATAACTCGAACAACTATGAACCGATTTCAATAATTTTTTGTATGCAATCTCCTTAGTGCCAGGGGCCGATCTCATCGGCACTAAGTTATGGTCCGTAGAGTGCCCTAAAAAAAATAAAAAAATGAATTTTTTTTTTTTGGGTTAGGCCAATGCATTCTCTTGTATATGCGAGGCGACCTATGGTCGACTCGCATATATAAGAGAATGCATTGGCACATGGTATATGGGTTGATACAAAAATCGGACCTGGCACTCAAAGGGTTAAGCTAATTGCGGTTAGGTCCGACTTTTTTTTCAAGTTAAGCCTCATTTTCGACTTATTTTGAAAATTCTGTCCGACTTAGGGAGCATGTCAAAACCTATTTCGCATATGCGAAAAAAATGCGATAAAACTGCGAAAAATGTGGCGTCATTGACGTTGTTTTTCCCGAAATTATCAGAGTTTTTTCCGAAATTATCGCACGCCGTAACGTTGTACGTTTTCGTCAATTTTTCGTCATTTTCGCTGTCTTGGTTTCGATGTTTTCGCAATTATCGCAGTTTTGTTTCGCAGTTTTGCTCAAATGTTCGCTGTTCTGTTTCGACATATTTTCGCAGTGTTTGTTTTCGTCAAGATCGCAGCATTATTTCCGTCAATATTGCTGTTGTGTCGATATGATTGGCAGGACAGTTCGTGTTCAATAAATACTCCATAGTCGCAGTTTTATACTGATGTGTCGCGAACGGGAAGATGTCGGTGTCCATGCTGAAATTTCTCAGATCAGAGTTTTTCTCATAAGAATTCCAATGATTTAATCGGAGTATTCTCCGATATGAAAACAATTCCGATTTAATCGGAGTTTATATATGTAGGCCTATTAGTAAATTTCTCCGATCTACTGAAATCTCCAATTTGGTTAATATCGGACAATTCAAACTTCGTTTAATAATGAACTATTATTAATAGAAGATTAAAGTCCCAAATAAATGATTCCCAGACCCAATTTATATAATAGGATAGGCCTACACAATCATTTCCTACGTTTTGATGTCACACGGTGGCCGCAAATCCGTGGGTTTACAGCAGTGATATCGTATCAATGGTTTACAGTAAATGTTACAGTACAGGTTGAAGTCCCCCAAAATCTCGTGCAATAATTGCTACACCGTCGCATTAATACTGCAGAGTGGTACCGTAAACAATGCAAATTTTGATTTCGAAAATCGTATTTGTGTGTGATTATGTAACTTGTCTTCATTTTGGGTAAACCGTCACCATTTAATTGTGCGAACTATTATGAATAAAAGAATACAGCCGAGGACGACAATAAATTATTCCACAACCCCGATTTATAGTATACTTTCCGTATGCCACGTAGAGTTAATTTCTACAGTTTCAGTCTGTCTTTCTAGACCAGACACATATTTTAATGTGGACACATATTTTAATGTTTACGGCATCGTTGCATTCTCGTTTTAGTCTATGGTATTCTGAAAGTACTGTAAACCCGGTGGTGGTTTTGTTGTAAACAATGCTTCCATTTTCGCAATTTAAGTATGAAATCATTGTTAGATAGATATCGGAGCGCAGCGTTATCATGATTAATTTGTCGGCGACTTTTATTTCAAATCTACACATTTTATTCAATATATATCAGCGATCAGATGCGACAAAGTTAAGTTAATACAAAACATATAGAATAGTTTGGAATTTCCACGTGTTGTGTTGTGCTATTTTTAGCACTGTAATTTCCCAGGCCAACCCTAATTTCGTCTGTGGGTAGCATCGACTGGCAGAGGAGTTAATTGAGTGTTATGTTTTTCTCGATTCTTTATTGAATGAATAATAAAAAAACTTGGATAATGATATACATACCATTATAAAACAATGAACTTAGGGGGTATGGCTCTCTCTCTCTATAGGCCTATATATATATATATATGTCTGCCATTGATACAATGTGATGAGGGCTTGTTCTATATCGGGCCTATTGCTTCAAATGCTGGATGGACGGTTGTCGCTCCCATTGTGGGTGGGTGCAGCTGGTTTCAAATTTCTGTGTGATTTCATCTTTTTTCTGTTAGATGTGTGATACCTGGGGTTGTGAAAACCATAACTTCTTCGTACTGTCGACCTGTGTAAACTGCTGGTCTAATATTTTCCCAACTGCGTGTATGTCCGCTAACGATAGATCTATTCTTCGATTTCATCACTGTTTCTAGCCATGATCGAACTGATATTATGACATCAAATCGCTTCATTTTGGAATTTCATATATCAGATGTGTTGGTTTTGTCCAACGAGTTAAACCATTGTTCACTAATTGAGAAGACATCACAACAACAACAACAACAACAAAACTGTCGCACAGTCCACGCATAGTTGTGAGGGCCGGTATACGTCATTATATGTCAATAGGCCTATATGTTTGTATAGCCTTTTGCTAAATGTCACCCCTTCACACATTTGGAATGGGTTGACTATTGTTTAATTAGGACTCGTGCGAACTCATAGCTATCAAAACAGTCGAACTGTCAAGTCATTGTACTTGTGTGATAACTGCATAGAGTTGTTTGTATGGCCTTTGGCTGAACTTTATTTTCCTTCACACAATTCAGCCAATCAAAATTCAGCTGGCATCTGATTACGCAGAAGGCAAAAATAAATGCGCGAATTTACAAAGTGCGACAACATCGTATCGATGTTTTAACTTTTCGTCGTTTGCGAATATCGATCAATGTTTCGACGTCGCGACTTTCGCGTTGTCGAAAGTTTCGACATTTTATGGAAATTTTTGTCTGTTGTGGTTTCGACGTTATCGCACTTTTATGGCCAGTCGCTTTCGACATTATCACATTATTTTTCGTCATTTCCGACATTTCGTTTTTGCACATTTACGTCAAAACTTTTTCGACATTATCGACAATATTTTCGCATATGCGAAAGAGGTTTTGACATGCTCCCTTAATAACTTTAACAAATATGAACCAATTTCAATAATTTTTGGTATACATGCTTCTCACAATACCCTTTCTACATGATGCGGCTTGGGATTGGCTCGGACTGTTTTTCCTAACATTACACTTCATTTTCGACTTATTTTGACAGAAAATTTTTGGGATTTTTTTTTTGTGGATGATATTATTAATCCAAATTTTACTTTAAAGTTAAAAATCTTTTTTGTTGGGTTTACGAATAATGCGGGTTGAATTTGCCACGGTGGGGGTATGCTAGCACTCGAGTGCACACCTCTTGTTCGACTTAGAATGCATGCATTCTGCCATAACTCAAACATTTTTTATCTGATTGGAACCAAATTTGGTATATGAGTTTCTCAGTCCAACATACAGATCGAGTTCGAATCGATCCGATTTATTTTAAAGGAGTTATGGCCCTTCTTCTTTTTTTTTTAATTGAAAAAAAAAAATTCAATTTAAAAAAAAACTTTTATAATAGAATTTTTTTTATTAAATAATAAAATAACAAATTGTCATTGACACTTTCATTTGATTTTTTGTCTTATACCATTAATTAGGTGTGATGTCCTGTTTTGAAAATATGAAGATTTTATTGCAATAGTTACATGTAATATAATGATATCAATAAATTACCATGTGAACATCCAATATCCAGAGTATATGAGAGTACATTTTATAGATGGTGTCATTCCATGTGAAATCATGTTATTAATTGAGTAATGACATATGGTACAGAGCTGTGGGTGTTTGGTTAGATGAAGTCAAAGATAAACAACAATTGTGGCTGGCTAATTGTTTATCTTATCTGTCAAATTTGATTATTTGATTAATGGCAGCATGAGCCTCTTGTTTCTCCTATTCTTGAAATTTCATTACAGGGTGTGATAAGGGACCCCTCACCTACCAGTATATAAGTGTTTTCTATATTCCATTGATCTGCTTAGAAAATAATTAACCCTTTCCCAGCTTCCCATAGACACATGCTATAATGTACATGGACTATTCCTCATATCTCTTATCTATGGTTATCTTTGCACACTATTCACAACTATCAATTATTCACTTCTATCAATTTTGATATTGACTGATTAATTGATTTTTGAAAAATATATTAACTCTTCAGACACATGCTTTCAATTTGAAATTAAAATAATGGCCCATAGCTAATATGATTTATCTATGCACTGGGAAACAGGCAGATAAATCTACATGACTATTGCAGGTGATGCCTTGTTTTGAAAATCAAGATGGTAGATGTTGTTAATATTTCCAGGAAACTTATTTTCCGTTTTGTTCATATTGTCATGGTTGATTGAAATTTAGGGGCCACAGAGAGCTTAGAAGATTAACATTGAAGGTTATGGATTTTAGTGTCCAAGCTACTTGTAAAACATTGTAATGTGTGAAACCATTTTATTGATGGCTACTTACTTTCTTTTATATGAACTATGGTAATCTGTTTCTATTTAGGGGTCATAGGGACCATTCTTATCATATTATGTCTGTATAACATTATATAGATAACACAATGTATTGTATAAACTACATATATTTTTGAGAACCATACACCCCTGTTATGAAACACTTAATCTTGCATGTACCTGACAATATAATCATTCCTTATTTAATACACAGGTCAGATCTGATCTTATCTGTCCATGTTTGATAAACAAATAACAACTGGAGAGAATGGGGTGGGGGATTAATTAAAGTACAATTTAAATATGAGATAGAATCCCATACATGTATGTTGTTTTTATAAGCAGTCTGGCTTGTCAACAATTTATAATTTGTGGCAAAAGTGGCAGAGATAAGGGTTTATCACTTTTGCTTCCAATGAGTTAACTTAAACTCCTAAACATATCCTCCGAAATCACTAAACCGTTGGATCTCACAGTGAGAGGTCCTTGGGTGAATAGGGACATAGTTATGAGATTTAAAACTACTCCTCCCCCACCCCAAATACTTTAACCCCTTCTTAAGACAAATTGTTTGAGCTTTTGATATCAAGTTGGGTACTGATATATGGATTCCTGTGATCATTTCTTTGACAAATGATCAGTTATAGCTAATCGTTATCGCCAAGATATGGGTTAAACATCTGCCGATCGTGATCGGCCTCTCGTTTTATTTTCTTTGCATAATCATTTACAATACTGGGGTGGATGACAGGCTCAATATGTAATCATATACGGATGCATTGATTTAAGATTAACTCTTGTTTCGATTATGTTTGTGCAGTTATAACCGAAAAGCTTGAAGTGAAATTCTATAATGCACATAGCACATTATATTAAATTTATCTTCAAACTCATTAGTTCTAACTGAACTCAAACTTAATCTAAACAAAAGTTTTTTCTTATAATAAAATCCATGGTGTATGTATTTACTGTATTACCTCTTGGCTGTTTTTATACCTGGAAAACAAGGTAATGTCATTTTCAATAATGTTTAAAATTTACACTTAACAGTATCTCTTCTTAGAAAATAAAAAAATTCTTAAATATTAGTGCCCCTTTAAACCTTCTATGACTGAAGCTTCCTGAAATTTTGTGAAAACCCTGAGCCAATGCATTCTGTTATATATATGAAGTGTCTCCCTTAGGGAGCCTCGTATATATAAGAGAATGCATTGGCCTAACAATATTTACCATGACATTGTAAGCCAGTGCCTTCTGTTATATATGTGAGACTTCCTATGGGAGATTCGCATATATAAGACAATGCACTTGCACAGGATCTTTAATGCTGCTCCATAGGAGCTCCATTCATTAAAGGGTTAATTAATTTTGTCAGTTGTAAACATAAGAAACAAGTGTATAACACAAAAAATATATCTCTTCTATACAGTATATTCATAGTACCAAATATACATTCTTGGTTTAGGTTTGAAGCAATTTGTTCAATTGTAATTGTGGATGTTCTATATATAGTTTGGTCTATGTGATTGATGATTATTTTCTTATTGGCTTCCATTCAAGTCTAACAGTGTTTTGACTAGCTTATATTAATTCACAATCGAGTACGGGATTTGGCTGCAAAACAGCACTTTTTCTGTGTAAATTTTATATTTGGTATGCCCCACCCTGCTGTAAAAGAGATATACTCTTCCAGCTTGCCCATTAACCTTGACTTAAATGCTATGTTGTTTCAATCAGACATTTTTTCAGCTATCCTGCTGGTGTTTTCTTCCATCACTCATACAACTCTGCAGTTCCATCCATCAAGTATGGTAATAACCTTTCCAAGTGCTGCACATAATTGCTATATCAGAGGAATTATTTTTATATTTAAAATTGTTTTCAAAGAAGTGTGCAAAATGTCTTCAACAGTATACTTTCCCCCGAAATAAACCAACAATTCCTGTGCTCTTGTTTCTCAATGAATCATTTTGTTTGAAGATGTTGACTGATTTTTGGAAGATATATTTTATAAAAATCTGTCATGATTTATATAGGCCTGCAAATTTGAGCCAAACCACCATTCAGTTTACCTGGAGGTCACCTAAAAGAAAAGAAAAAACAGGTCGTGCGAAAGTTTTTTTGTAATTTTCGCAATCACCGATTCTCACCTTAATTATTTCTCAATCAAGTCCCAAAATGGGCATATCAAATTAATACTTCAATCAGTTACTCATTTATAGGTAACTAGCTGAAACAAGCCTTTATTCAGCATCGGAGGGGCCTGTTGCCCCTGTGTGAGCTCTGGGCACATAACAGACAGATCCTACACTTTTATATACATATTTATCCTATTATTATGCTACTTCTAGATATCCCCGGGCAAATAGGTTCATATTGGACCTAAATATTGACATTGGTTCATAATATCTGGTTCTGATAGTGGACTTATACCCGTTATTCTGTTGGATGGCCCAGGCCACAGTGAAAACACATAGTGAGCATTTTTTAATATGCCCATAGTGAGCATTTTTTTAATTTATTTAATTACATTTTTTTAAATCAAAATTTTGAAACACTAATGCCATTATAACCTCCAGCAGGGTACCCCGAGTTACCACACCAAATTTGGTTGAAATCGGTCTAGGGGTCTGGGAGAAATATCTGAACAGACAGATGGACAGACAGACAGATCCTACTCTTTTATACATATACCGGTAGATAATACCAGTAGTATAGTGATATAACAGTTTGTGTAACCCTCTTGTAACCTATGGTTTACCAAGGCACAAACTAGGCGAACAACAATACAGTAATGCCCTAATTAATCGACTCCCTGATCACAGCAGAATTATGGGTAACTTTTCAGGATTTAGTCGGAAATATGGCTTGTTGCCATTCATCGGAAATCTCTCCCCGAGAGCTTTCCGATGAATGGCAACAAGCCATATTTCCGACTAAATCCTGAAAAGTTACCCATAATTCTGCTGTGGTTAGGGAGTCGATTAATTAGGGCATTACTGTAGGTTATACAAAATTATGAAATTTGCAGGCCTGTTTATATCATTGATGAAATAAATAAGACATCTTTGCCCAATGTATCCTCTTGGCTTCTATAGGTCCATACTGAGTAGACCTAATTCATCAACAGTAGCAGTCGCTTGTTATTCATAGCTGGAACTAAATAATTAGTGCACATGGAACCATTGTATCTCGGGCATTTGAGACAGTGCATGATGTTCCACGATTGTTGATGATAATAGACTTTCTACTGTCAGAGTCAGTTTTTTTGATTTTCATGATATTCCTGTTATATTTATCTACTGGAAAATGGGCAGAACATCGGAAGGCCTAGCATATTATGTCATTCAGCAGTGAAGAAGTTAAAGATTGCAATTGTTATTAAAGATGCATAATCCGAATTAACGCTCCCAAAAATGACTATTTCTTTGTCTTTGTCAAACTGATGGTCTCAGACAAAATTGTGGATGAAGATGGATAACTCTAAAATCAAGTAGTAATACGGCCGAATTTTGTGATATGAAAGTGATAATATGGCCATATTTCGTTGAACAACATGTTGATAAATAACACATTTTGGAAAAGTGTATACCATAGTTGACAGCGGTTAGCATTATTTTTTTGCAATTAATCGATTCTGATAACAAAAGCGTATTTTGAAGAAATGTTGTTGTTGTAACTTGATATGGGGATCGTCTGATCAGATTGAGTACCTTTAAAATTATATTATGATATATAGTTTTATACTGTAACCTTGTGTGTAACCCGTATTAATAAATATCAGCAGGCCATCTGTTTAATGTTTTCTTCTGCTGACTGTTAACTTTGATCAATGTTATGTTTTTCCAGGCCACTATTCATGTAGCATGCTGGTTTTTCTCCAATCACTGATCAGAGCTCTGCAGTACTTGGATACCCATCTATCAATTATGACATTTAATCATCTCCAGTACTGCACAAAATTTCTAGGGACTTGCTACATTTTACAGTGTGACCCAGTTCTACATTAGAGGATATTTGTTCCTGTTTTGGGATAATAAACTCGGGCAGTGCTCTAAATAACAAGCTGTACACTATAATAATGTAGGACTGTGTGATGGCTTGTTTCAGTGTTGATAGTAAAGAGGTGACTTAACCCTTTCTGTACTAAATGCTCATTGACGAGTACAGTAATGCCCTAAATAATCGACTCCTTAACCACAGCAGAATTATGGGTAACTCTTCAGGATTTAGTTGGAAATAGGGCTTGTTGCCATCCATTGGAAAGCTCTCACTGAGAGCTTTCCGATGAATGCGAACAAGCCATATTTCCGACTAATTAAATCCTGAAAAGTTACCCATAATTCTGCTGTGGTTAAGGAGCCGATTATTTAGGGCATTACTGTAATTCCCATAGGAAATGTTCAGATAATAAGACCATTGTTGAACTTATTATCTGAACATTTCCCTCCAAAGAAAATGAATCCTTCTGTACTTTTATTATCTTTTCGCCTGTCTATCGTCTGCTTATTTTTCCTGAACAGTGAAAAATAGACCAGATGAATAATAGACCATTCCAGTGTATACTTTTTATTGGTTTTTTTGGTTTTTTTTTTTTAACTAAGAGAGAATCATTTTAGTATAGAATGTTTTCTTCACTTCTGACTTGACATCGATCATGATGTTGTCTGCTGGGCCGATGACGTTATTGGCAATTTTCCAGTGGAAAAATATAACTGGACTATAGCTATCATGAAAACCTTAAAACATCATACACTGTTTCAAACATTGAGATACAATGGTTTCCGATGCACCAATCCCTGACTTCCAGTTGTGAATAAAGGGTGACTGTTTATAGTGTGATTGTCCATAATACAGACATTTACAGCATATATTGTGACATTTTATATTTGTATTCAGTATGGATGTATCACTGTGAATAGGTTAAAAGTCCTTGTTGTTCAGGCCTAGTGCTATTGATAGACTTTGTAATTTTTTCAAATATAAAATATTTCACAAACAAAGGTAAGTCTTCAAACTAGTGGATTCATTGAAAGGCCGAAGCACTTAACTCTTTCTATACTGAATGGATTTTCCCACTCAGTTATAAAAGTATACATTGCATGGAATGGTCAATTATTCATGTGGATGGATGTTAAGGATATATGAGCAGACAAGTCAGACAAAAGATGATACAAGAGCAGAAGAATTCATATTTATTTGTGGGAAATGTCTAGATATTAAAGTTCCCAATGGGAGACTCGCATATATAAGAGAATGCATTGGCACAGGGTTTTCACAAAATTTAGGAAGCTGCAGTCATGGAAGTGTTAACTTAGACTGTTGTAAGGAAAGTTTGATTTATTTGTTGTTCTCAGAATAAAAATTTTCATTTCTAAAAAAGCCACCAGTAAAATAAAGCCATGCAGAATGAGTTCCCCGGATGATGAATTTCTAAATTCACCCTCTGGGGAGTTCATTCTGCAAATGTCTGGCACCATAATTGTGAATCTTTAATGTTTCTATAAAGTGAAGCTCTGGGCCAGGGATGATTTTTTATATATATCCATATCATGTGTGGTACACATAATGCCGATGTCCGGATCAACCATCTGCCGTGCATCCATCCATCTGTCTGTTTGTCTGTCCGTAGACAATTGCTATCCGACACAATTACTCAAAGTAATATTTACAAATAGAATATCCAAATTGACAACACACCGTCATTCGTATATATGAATTAAATGCAGTGACACTCAATGGCGAAATCGTTTTCATTAGTTTATTGCCAATAAATGTGTCCCGAATCGAGTAGTAAATATTTACAATTGTTCTCTTTGGAGTGGTACGGTGGATTTGCTTCAAATTTCCGGCAATGTTAGTAGAATGTTACATTCCTCCAGTTGTCATAGCGCCTGAATACTAACTTATCAGTTTCACGCAACCGAACAAGTACGTAATATGTCTTTAATATCCAGGTCTATACACCCCTCACTTGTATTGATGTTCAGGTATTGATTGGTCTCTAATCTCAATGATCCCATGACTTTTTGTCCCCCAACGTTTCCGTCGGAGGACTATAGAAATGACCCTCGTCCGTCCGTCCGTGTGTCCGTCCGTGCGTCCGTGCGTCCGTGTGTCCGTGCGTCCGTGCGTCCGAGATTGGGTACCTTCATGGTGTAATCAACTCCTCCTACAGTTTTAAACATAGAGATTTGAAACTCTGGGATATTGTTCCTAACATGTTGGTGATTTGCAACATCTATATAGCTAATAAAAAATATAATTTTTTCCATATTTTTGGGGGGTTTTCGACTTAGAAAATTTGGAACATTTTTGCCTTTTGGATGAGATTGGGTACCTTCATGGTGTAATCAACTCCTCCTACAGTTTTAAATGTAGAGATTTGAAACTCTGGGATATTGTTCCTAACATGTTGGTGATTTGCAACATCTATATAACTAATAAAAAATATCATTTTTTCCATATTTTTGGGGGGTTTTCGACTTAGAAAATTTGGAACATTTTTGCCTTTTGGATGAGATTGGGTACCTTCATGGTGTAATCAACTCCTCCTACAGTTTTAAATGTAGAGATTTGAAACTCTGGGATAATGTTCCTAACATGTTGGTGATTTGCAACATCTATATAGCTTATATTTTTTTTATGGAGTTATTAACCCTTTTCGACTTAGAAAATTTCAACATTATTTTTAAATTTCTTTAACAAAGCGGCATCGACTTGCCATGTTGTCGGGGGACACTGTGGTCTGCTGACCTTTTATTAATATGCAGTTAATAAAACAACATAATATGTTATGTCTCACGTTTGAATGTAATAAGTAGATAAATAGTTATTATGATGTTATATACTTAACCCTTTGAGTGCCAGGTCGATTTTTGTATCAACCCATATACCCTGTGCCAATGCATTCTCTTAAATATGCGAGTCGACCATAGGTCGCCTCGCATATATAAGAGAATGCATTGGCCTAACAATTTTTTTTAATTTTTTTTAATAATTTTTTACAATTTTAATAATTTATTCTTATATTCTTTAACAGACTTATTTTGTAGGTTTAGGGCCGATGAGATCGGCCCCTGGCACTCAAAGGGTTAATGTGGATGTGGTAGCCCAGTGGGTAGAGTGTCGGACTTGTAATGGTGTTAATGCACCGGCGTGAGTTCGCGCCTCACTCGGTGGACTATTGTCTCCACAACAGTGGCTTGGCCGAATTGAGCGGTGTGTGTGTGCTATATATAGCCACAAGCTGTTTCAAATCTCACGCCAGGTTGTGACCCTTGGGCAAGGTCACTTGTACTGTGATCGCTTCGTCGTACCTAGACGCGAAATAGGTACCTGGTTGTTGGGTATCCGTAAGCCGCTCTAGTGAAGCGCCTGTAAAATGGCAGCATGCAGGCCCAAGACTCGGTATTACTCATAAAAAACAGCTGGGGTAATAATGTGAGCGCTTAGAGCTACACCAGGGATTATTATAAAGCGCTATATAAATGATATACATTATTAGCTCAACTTTACTTTGTAAAGTTTGAGCTATTGCCATGGCTTTGTCGTCCGTCGTCCAAGTGTGCGTGTGTGCGTAAGGTGTCAACAATAGAGGCTACAGGTCGTACCTTTGATCGGATCATTATGAAATTTGTCATAGCTGTTGACATCAACATTTGTACCGGAATGATTCATTTTGGGGTCATTCGGAAAAAAAACATGGCCGCCAGCGGCCATCTTAGATTTCAAAATTCAATCCATTAGCACGGGCTACAGGCCGTACTGTTCGTCTGGTCGTCATGAAATTTGTCATGGATGTTAATATTGACATGTAGATGGGAACGAGTCATTTTGGGGTCATTCGGCCCAAAAACATGGCCGCCAGCAGCCATCTTGGATTTTACTCTTTGTATGACTAAATCCTTTAGCACAGGCTACAGGTTGTACCTTTAGTCTGATCAGCATAAAATTTGTCATGGATGTTAACAATGACATGTAGATTGGAACGAGTCATTTTGGGGTCATTCGGCCAAAAAACATGGCCGCCAGAAGCCGTCTTGGATTTTACTCTTTGTATGACTAAATCCTTTAGCACGGGCTACAGGTCGTACCTTTGGTCAGATCATCATAAAATTTGTCATAGATGTTAACAATGACATGTAGATGGGAACGAGTCATTTTTGGGTTATTCGGGCAAAAAACATGGCCGCCAGCAGCCATCTTGGATTTTACTCTTTGTATGACTAAATCCTTTAGCACAGGCTACAGGTCGTACCTTTAGTCTGATCATCAGCTATGCATGGTGCGTCTGTCTGACTATGGTTGTTCTTTATTAGCTTTATCACTCTATAACACATATCTGTGTTGGAGTGACCTAATAGGTTGAAATCGAATGCCATATCCATGCTCCTATTGTGTTTGTGTGAGCAAGGTGCCCAATAAGGGGTCATCTCAATACTCTAATCGGTACCGATTGACATTTATTGATTGTAATAAAGCCTTTTGAATCGGAAACAATCGGTAAGTCGGATAGCGTAATTACGTTTAGAGCGTCATGAACGGAAAAATCGGTACTGATTCTACCGATCAATGCTTAAGACATCAAAAGAGGGAACGCCACAGTCGGTAAGACAATCGGTGAAATCGGTACCGATTGAGACGTTTAACGTTCGATTTCTGTTGCATGAAAGAGTGAACGCCGCAGTCGATAAGACAATCGGTGAAATCAGTACTGATTGAGACGTTTTACATTGTATCGTCGTTGTATGAAAGCAACATGCATCTGTCGTTGTTAACCCCAGAACAGAGATCCCGAAAAAATTCCTATGACCCCTACACATTTACGACAATGGGACAATCCAGGATCAACTATGTGCACTACTTTTACTTTGCACGCGCTTTAATTAAAAATATATATGTTCCAATGCGCGTCTTATATGAGATATAAAAGTTACCATTATAAAATCCACACACTGTGAATAATATTTTATTCAAAATACAAATGGATTAATGTTAAATCTACGCTAAACAGTATTTTTTCGGCACTATTTTGACCAATTCTCTCGTAATCCTCCGCGCACATTCGGAAGTTTGTTTTTTAAGTCAATGTGACGTTTTCGAAGCATTATCAATTTAATAAAGGTGAATCGACGCACATCAAACAAAATTATTATTTATATTTTATTTTTTACAAAGACAAATAGCCGTTCTGTCCTTTTGTTTTCAATTATAAATAGTAATCTAACATAACTTGAGTTTATTATATTAGGATCAGTTAGGATACCAATTTATAAACTCGATTAAACCCTTATTTTTATATGAGAGTTGACTGTAAGGAAACCTTGGTCTAGTTATTACTAGACTGAATACAGGCCTACCTGGTACCGGTATTAACTTGAAAACAAATACATAAAAAATTAAATCATGTGCTGCCAGACCAATAGTGAATTACTCAGGTGATGTGCCAATTAGCGACGTTATATTTGAGTACTGGTAACGTTCTGATATGTAGATTCGGTACCGATTGTGACCGTCACAAATTGACGTAATCGGAAAAATCGGTACCGATTGACGCGTTGTTCAAAAACGTCATTTCTACGTTGTGTAATCGGTATTTTATCGGTAGAAATGACTTCCACAATGCATTGTCAATCGGAAAAATCGGTGTTTTTGGCCATTTTACCGATTTTAGTTTTGAGATGTCCCCTAAGTCTGATTCCACTTGTGAACTATTAATTAATTGTTGAAAGTCCTGCACTCATGAAAAGGTTGGTGTAAGGTTTATGAAAATAGCTAATGACTATCACCAAGGTATGGGTTAATCATCTGTCGATCGTGATCGGCCTCTCGTTTAAAAACTTATTCAGAGCCACAGAGCGCATGCTATTGATTTTAGCATCCAAGCTACTTGTTAAACATTGTAATGTGTGAAATCATTTTAGTGAGGGCTTCTTACTGTCTTTTATATGAACTGTGGTAATCTGTATGGAGTTAGGGGTCATAGGGGCCAGAATCTCCTCATATTATGGCTGTACAAACATAAAATGGATGGTACTTTCGTATGGTCTAAACTATTTTCTTGAGAGCTATATATACTGGCGACCAGTCCATTGTATATTTTTAGGGGTGTTTTACAGACATTGCTGTTTACTGACAATGTACAGTAATGCCCTAAATAATCAACTCAGAAATATGGCTTGTTGCCATTCATGAGAGCTTTCCGATGAATGGCAACAAGCCATATTTCCGACTAAATCCTGAAAAATTACCCATAATTCTGCTGTGGTTAAGGAGTCGATTATTCAGAGCATCACTGTATCTTATCTCAGAAATAAATTAACCCACCCATTCCGTAGTTCCATCATATGATGTCATTAAAAATGATTAACCCTCTCCACACATCATGTCTTCTGATGTTTTTTTACGAACTATTTTGTGTTGATCAGTCGTTTTACTATTTTGGGAATTAATAACTCTTTCATCGACCATAGACATGATATCTGATTTGATAATTCATATTTGCTATCAAATTGTGTTTAATTTTTATGGCAAAGTTTATGATGACACACCCTGACCTGTATTGTTGTTGTCATTTGATTGATTTGCCTCAAAATTTTAACCCCGTACACACATATTAACCCAGTTCGGTAGACACATGCTATTCAAAAGCAGCCCTCTTAATTCAGATTGTTTGGCTTCAGCAATCCGCTACGGCAACCCTTTGCCGTAGCCCAGTTTGCTTCAGCAAATTGCTCCGCCATTGCTGATCATCATAGCCAATTATGAGGGCTGTTCAATGTGATAAGTCAAATATTTTTCATCCGATCACTCTCATAATTCACATCCAGATTATAAATCATGACACACTCCTCACCTGTATAGATCTTGGTATTGATTTATCGATTTTAACACGTTGAGTACCACTACGAGAATACATATAGGGTCTCTATATACATGCGGAATACATATAGGGTCTCTATATACATGCGGAATACATATAGGTTGCCACTACGAGTTATCTCGTAGTGGTTTCCATGTCAAGTAACTGACAAACGGAAGCGTGGAATAGGTCGATACACCACGAAAACCCGCCTCGGAACATCAGAAAAGTGATTTAATCAAATAAATAGTGTGGTTCCCCTTACATCGTTCAACTGAAGTGAGCACCATCAGCACATATATTCTACTCAAAATGGTCCAATTGTGAGTGAATACAGCTGACACTGTCTCACTGAGTGACCAACTTAGGCAGTCGTGTGTGGGCAATTAGACTGGGTTTTTGGTATTCAATAGACTGGCAATGTACGTGCACGCATGCAAACACAGTCAGCGGGATGGATATTCACAATGTACAAACATGCGAAGGCAGTTTCGAGGAATGCTTACATCGTTGTGTTTCAACATATTGAAACTTCGCACAACCACCCACACACGTCACACATGCCTGCCAAATATGTCCCCCCTCACTCATTTGGGAGTGGACGCATCCAACTCAAGATAAGCGGATAATCCATGACGTTACGCGCGTTGATGCTACCATTATCTCATTATTTATAGGGAACACAGCAGTTGTTTTTGGAATACACTGTGCGGCTCCATTTGGGGGCTATAGGTATTTTGTAATTTATAATTCAAGTAAATGGAACAATTATTCCCCAAAGCTACATTGTACCCTCTTCCGAATGTGTTGGACAATGGAAAGCGTAACAATTACCCTACTTTAGAAAGTTTAGACATCATGCAGTTCATCGAACTGCTCTACATGTTTGTACGGATAAATGGTTTTGTGTAGCATAGAGGTTTACAGTAAAGGGTGACTTATTTCTAGACGGATGGATTATATGGAATTGTTACATGTAGCACACTCCTGTATGTACAGGGATCTATTTGGCTACTGCTGCATGGTTGTTTTAATTTTGTACTGACAATTCTTCCTACACTATTATTTTGGGCTGTACTTTGGAACCCTAGCATAGGCCTAAATCAGGCTAAATTGGAGATAACTTACAATGCCAGAAACAACAGAAGATGCATGATCGTAGTCATTACTGGACGAAATAAACTCATCCTCACAGGAAACAAGTTCACCCGATTCCACGTCGGATTCACCGTCTGTAGCCATGCATGCTCATATAAGTAATTTGCTCCATTGTGCATCAGCCATAATATAACTATATAACGAGCTATAACCACCACAAGGACACACACACCTCCATAAATATGCTTACATCCAAAATAACTTGTTTGGGTTACTTTCTACTTCATATTTGTTGCTCAAACGTGTCCAATTGTGTCTACGAGATAACTCGTAGTTGGCACTGGTGGTGGGAATACCCAAATTCCTTCCGCCAGTGCTGGCTACGAGTTATCTCGGTGTACTATCAATCGCCGTTTCTGTCATCTAAACTCGCTACGTCATCCAATTCTTGCTTCATTGAAGCCAAATTATGGTCTACTAAGGGTATCTATCTTGCCACGATTTGGCAAACTGGCGAGATTACTAATTGATTTCCGGCACTCAACGTGTTAACCATTCCTTTAACCATAACATGAACACATGCTCTCCAGAGCAATTCTTTATCTGATCAGTCTCATATTTATACATACACAAGTCAATGATGGACATGCAGCCTATAATATATCTTTCCAATTATCTCCACAGTATGTGTACAGGTGTATATTCTGTCTAGATCAAGTTGGTATGGTTGAAGGTATGGGTTAAACATCTGCCGATCATGAACAGTGGCCTCTCGTTATTAGTCAGCATTATCCGTAAATGGGTTTCTGAGCAGCAGTGCAGTGGTTAGAGAGCACTTAAGGGGATGGTTTGTATCCACTTAATTCCAAACACCATCATAACAGAGTCTTAGAATAGCCTAATTACGAAACTCTGTTTCAGGATTTTTGCTCAACAGAAAATTGACCTGTATTAGAGCTGATTGAAATCCATCACTGTGTCATCTATGGCAGCAAAAGTGTTTATAAAGAGGAATATTTGCAGGTTTGCACTGGCCATAAAATTCTTTTGGCCATTTCTGAATTTGTTTGGCCATTTTACAGAAACTTTGGCCAAATTGAACAAACTTATATGGGGTCATTGAGAAAACGGGAACTAAAGCAAAAATATATAACTCACTCCCAAAAAATATAACTAACAAATACAGTAATGCCCTAAATAATCGACTCCTTAACCACAGCAGAATTATGGGTAATTTTTCAGGATTTAGTTGGAAATATGGCTTGTTGCCATTCATCGGAAAGCTCTTGGGGAGAACTATGGTTAAGGAGTCGATTATTTAGGGCATTACTGTATAAAAGCAGTGAATTATTGCCACTTGATTAAGAAAGGACACTGTTCAATCGGTTGATCATCATTGTTTTTGATGAGTATGCAAGTTGATAAATTGTTATCGATAGAGAGGCAAACAACTGGAGATTGCTGACTATAGCCTTGAAACTGTTTGGCCAAATGAAATTTTCTTTATCCATGTACGATAAAAATTGGCCCACAACAGCAGTAACCCTGATTATTTGGTCCTGGTTCCAGTATTTGGCTAACAATTATTGTTTAGTCCGGGAGCTGATAGGGTACCCCCTGCACTCACCCTCCCAGGACTTAACTTCACCCAACTCATGTTTGAGCTATTGCAAATATGTTCCCATTTGGTCTCATGGTTCTGGAGAAGAAGATATTTAAAGAATTATGGATGGATGGATGGATGGCAGACGGGGGGGGGGGGGGGGGGGGGGGGGGGGTGAATAAATGCTTCCAAATACTACGATTCTCACAAACATTTACTATTGCGCCAGCAATGCACTCCATTTTTGGAAACAGATTATCACTTGTTGTTGGGAATTAATGCCGCATCATCATAGAAATGAAATATAATTGCGAGATCTAGAGATGTACATCCGATCGGATTTTCGTCAGCTTTTCAAAGATACTGATAATTCTGTTTATAATGAGCAGATGAGACCCAAATTTTATTTGACGTGTGATAGGTCAATATAAATCACACACCTGCCTGAAGTAAAATTAATTTGTTGGATAAAAAACATAGCACTTCATTTCTTGAACAAAGGACCCTAACTCTGGTATATGAACAAGTAGACAAAACTCAGAGGCGCCTGAAGCAACCAACAGCAAGGGGGCATTTGTTGGGCCAGGAGGGGCAGTAAATTTCCAACCTGGCCTCTTCCCCTCTCAACCGGAGTTAATTTAAAACATACACAGACCAAAATTCTGTCCACTTGACTGAAATGAAATTATGGAAATGACTGGTGTGAGAGGTTTTTCTTGTAGGCCTACACTATTAGGTACAACCATTTCATTATGGGTGGGAGTATTTTACAATCAGCTGTTAGAGAAAAACAAGCAATTATGTCTAAATTATAGCCCTAATATATCAAAGCAATTTAGTTAATTACTATTCCTGAACTTCAATTCTTTTTTGGTCTACTAACCTGCTGTCTGCTGTTAATTCCCTGAGTTTAGATGGACGAGACTAAATGCTGATTCATCAATAACTGCATGTGGAGACTATATAGCCAAGTTTATGTCTTCCAATCAATTTATTACGAAAAAATTAGATATCCAGCTGTAAAATTAACGCACTTCCTGGAAAATATTCCATTCAACTTGAAAACCTGCATATTACCTTGTCTATCATGAACAGACTATTATTATAAAGACTGTCATCATAGGAACAGATTGAGAGATATGTCATCAGGTGAAAGCTGTAACCTGTGACAAACAAAGTATCAAGATAGGTTTATTGGGTTTTATCGTTTCATCTGCTAGGACATATCAAGATGTGAGAGATTTACAAGGTGGACTCACAGATGGAGAAACTAAAGTAAGGCCCTAAATAATCGACACCTTAACCACAGAAGAATTATGGGTAACTTTTCACGATTTAGTCGGAAATATGGCTATTTGCCATTCATCGGAAAGCTCTCATTTAGAGCTTTCTGATGAATGCAAACAAGCTGTATTTCCGACTAAATCCTGAAAAGTTATCCATAATTCTGCTGTGGTTAAGGAGTTGATTATTTAGGGCATTACTGTACATCATAAAAGGTTTATTTAACTGGGAAATCACTCCACTGAGAGTAGAAATCCCTGGAAAGCAAATGACAAACTTGCCCAGATACAAAAATTGGTTACCTATAGCTCCCCGAGTGTGGATCATGAATATCCACTTAACGGGGTTGGAATCGGCTTCACCATCACCAGGCGGCTTACATCTGTTGGTCTAATGCACTTTAGGATCTGAGCCATTGGGGGGGTCACATGTTATCGAGAAGTGCCAATCAAATACATTGAAAATTGATACTATAAAAGCCGTCTAGGTCTAGGTCTGAGAGCAAAACTGTTGTCTATAGCAATCTCCAAATGGAAATTTGTCATTTAAAAAAATCTCTTGGTACTTCATTAATTGAGTCAGCCCTATATCAGACAGTAAAGCCATTAGCGAGAGACATGGCTAATTGGTATCACACATTTAAAGACAGCTCTTATGACAAATTGTTCACAGTCAGCTCATGGTTAAATTAGATGTTTGTTGGAATATATACAGGTCAATTTGGCACTGACAGTTTAATCCCATCGTGCTAGTCATATTTCAACAAGAAATGAGCAGAACTGGGGGATGTAAGACTAATCTGCCCCGCCCACACATACGTACCTAAGACAAATAAAATACCTAGTTAGCTTCCAATGAGCAGTTGGCTGATTTAGGACCGGTGAAGGTTAGCGAGAGGCTGATCACGATCGTTGAATGTTTAACCCGTACCTTCGACCATACCGACTACAACAATCAAAACTCTCCGGCAAAGGGACTTCCTCCACCGAGGACCACTATATCCACTGATAAAAAATGGCGTTTAGCAGCCATCTCGGATTTTACTCTGCATGACTAAATCATTTGGCACATCCTAAATTCCTCATCCCTTATGCAATCATCACCAAACTTTATAATATAGATCTTGTGGGTAACCTCTAGATGGGAGCCATCAATTTTTTCCCATATTCGTTATAAAATATGGCCTCCAGTAGCCATCTTTAATTTCACATTTGAAATATCGGCACATTGACATGCAGCTAGGTCACATTTATTGGATAAATGTTTTGATAATTTACAGGCATGTTCAGGATCACTTCGAGATGGGGGCTATCAAATTTGATGATTTTTGATTAAAAAAAAAACATGGCTGCCGGTAGCCATCTTAGATTTTAATCTTTGCATGACTAAATACTTCAGCACACGTACCATACAGCCAGCATTTTTCATCCAATTGATCTCAATCTTCATATATATGGCTTTTCATGTTGACCTTTGCTATTGCTTAACATTTGAACTTTTTTCATTCCTAAGTATATCAATCCATTGAATGTAATGTTTTACATTATTCCTTTGAGTTGAGCTACAGTGTCATTGACACTTTAATTTTTTACGAGAACACTTAAGTAAAACACTTGCATGGCTGTATAATAAAAACACATCGCGATTCATATAACAACAAGCTAAAGATGTTTTATAATGAGAAGTTTGACGAATTTCGGCTAATTCTGCATTCACAGTTATCTCCTAATGCGCAAACCTTCTTGGTTGCTTTGCGCGTGCAAAGTTTATACTTATAAACTGGATGATGAAGCAGAAACGCCCAGTAAAAAGAATTCACAATATAAGACTGATCAATGATCTTTTAGCTTATAAGAGTGTACAGTGATGCAGGGCGAAAGTATCAACACAGCGCAAGAAGACCGCATGCATTTTCAGCTCAACTTTACAAAGTAAAGTTTGAGCTATTGCCATTGGTTGGCCTCCGTCGTCCATGCGTGTGTCACCAATTTCCTTTGGCACGCCCTACAGGACGCATATCCTTCATCCGATCTTCATATGTAGCTTCAGGGTGACCTATAGTTTGGAGCTATCATGAATTACCAATTTTGATGAAAAACATGGCCGCCAGCAGAGATCTTGGATTTCAAATTTGAATCCATTGGCACACCCTACAGCCCGTATTTATGGCCGGATCATTTTAAAATTTTGCAGGCAAGATTGTGATCGACTGTAGATGGGAGCTATCAAATTTGACTAATTTTGGATGAAAAACATACAGCCATCTTGGATTTTACGCTTTGCATGACGAAATCCTGTGGCACACCCTACAGACCATATCCCTCATCTGATAATCACCAAACTTCATATGGATCTTTGGGGTGACCTCTAGATGGGAGGCTCCTATTTTGTCTGAAATATCTAGCTAATTTCAGCTAATATCTAGTAATAAATAGTAATAGGATATTGACTTGACCGTAACTAAATGTTGGCTAATGTGACTGGCTAATAATTGGCTAATAATTAACTAGAATATAACTGATTTTTGGTAGGAGTAAGAATAAAATTGACACACCCAACAGATGCATCCATCATCCGATCTTCACCAGACTTCACATTGATCTTCGGTGTGACCACTGGATAATGGAGTCATAAAATATTTCCAAATTTTTGTGTTAAACATGGCAGCCAGCGGCCATTTTAGGATATTACGCTTTGCATGACTAAATCCTTCAGCACCCTCAACAGGTCACATCTCTCATGCTGAATACCAAACTTTATATTTCTCTTGATGTTGACATCTAGTATAATACTAAAGACATTTCAATTTTCCGCTTTCCAATCGCTCCATTGACTTTAACACATGAAATTAAGTTGAGCTTTTGTGTCATGGACAGTTTCATATATTTGGGTTTCATGCTGATTCTTAGGGAGCATGTCAAAACCTCTTTCGCATATGCGAAAATATTGTCGATAATGTCGAAAAAGTTTTGACGTAATCGACGTAATTGTTCAAAAACGAAATGTCGAAAATGACGAAAAATAATGCGATAACGTTGAAAACGACTGGCCATAAAAGTGCGATAACGTCGAAACCGCAACAAACTAAAATGTCGAAACTTTCGACAACGCTAAAATCGACGTCGAAACATCAACAACAATTCGCTTTTTAAAATGTCGATAGTGACGAAAAGTTAAATCGAAAGGATGTGATAAAATTTGCGCATGCGAACTGGCGCTGGGGTAGGCCTACATATATGACATATTTACGGGAGAGTGCTCAGGTGTGGCACGTAATTAGTTTCACCTGATTACAGTGATTGGGAGTGGTAATTGGGACGCTAATTAAATTGCGGTGCACGATTAACGGGGCTTATAATAAGATTATGACATGAACTGAAGAGATCCCTCTGTCAATTTAACAAATCGGTGAAATGACTGCATCAGAACACAAAAAAAAATCGTATGAGCGCAAAACATTATGAAATAACACTTGAGTGTTTTAATATTTAACTGCAGGCCTGCGTACTCGGTAGCCTACCATAAAAGTCTGCATTATGTAATTGGGCTAAAATGTTTACATCGGTGACTAATTCACAGTACTTCATGCTCCTGTGAATAAAATGACTGCATAGTTCGCTGTGAATTAAGGGGGAGATCATTCTCAGATCAAGTGACCAATTTGTAATGGGGAATTCCATGTAAATCTGCGGAGCAAAAGTTACAGAGTTGCACATACTTCTGATGGTGATTTGAGGTGGTATTGGAAACAACAGGTATTTGTCTGGTGAATCCGCTTGTGACCAGTTCCATTATAATGTTGGTGTATTTATTTTTGAATTTTATATTGATTTTTCAAATGTAGGTCATGTGATGTAATTTACATAGAAATATTCTCAAAATTTACTTATTGCAAAATTGTATAATTTACCTAGCGCACCTGCCAGTTAAATGTTATGACTGTTCAATGATGTGCCTGCTTTGGTTCCCGGACAACTGCTCCATATGTAACTTTTGCTCCGGAGATTTGCATGGAATTCCCCATTCGATATTGGTCACTTGTCCTCCCCTTAATAGTTGTGACGTACCGTGGGAATATTTTTCACATTCAACCAATCAACAACCACAATGGGAAGCCGGCTGTTGAATCTAAACAAATCACCCAGCGGTATGCTTAAACATTAACATAACTTATTTTGTTCATGTTTATTTATTTGATCTTGAAGTCGGCATGAAGTAAACACTATAGTATAACTTAAATTGGGGGAATTAGTTGTACCATAATACAAAAATGTCGATTAATAAACACAAATCCGATTCATTTACAACCAATACGCAGGGAGCGGGTCGGCGGATTTAATCACCCCCCTCGGAATACGTAAACAAACATAAATATAGACGGAAGAAATTCATGTTATTGTTAACTAAAATCTGAACTATTTTAAATAGGAATAAATATCCATAACAATTAGTTTCCGCATGTCACGGATATTTATTTTTCATGGGTGACCAGATCAAGATCCGTCGATTTTTATTTAACCACTTGAACATTTGACTTTTTGAGTCTTGCCCGCGAACTTGAAAAATGGAAAATAGTTTAGTCATTGTATATCAGTTATCACGACGTCTCGAGTTTCGTTTCAAGAAATTGTGTCGCATTCTAGCGAGACAATAATTAGAGGACTAATGATGTATTCGCCGGGAATGTACATGGCGAATGTATTGGCTGTCAAATTCACTTGATCGGTGAAACAACAAGCGAAATGTTAGCATTGTTGTTGCTTTGTTGATTGTGGCAACCAAGTTACGGAAGTGAGCTGTTGACAAGGCTGTTACCTTTCACACCCACGGAAATCACGTTATTTTTGGTCAGAGACTACGTTGCTGAATGAGTGAATGAAATAAAATCTGAAATATTTTTATATTAATTAGCTTAATGTCCGGTATAAGCTTGTTTTTTTAAATGTATATTTGATGCTTTGCTTATCTGGGATTTTTCTATCAGAAAGTTGATAATAAAGATGTAGGGCTTTGATGTTGGAATCACTCAGTGGGTGCATTATGAAATGTTGTAATTATGGTTAAGTCAGCCGTTTTCATGCCATTACCAAAGCCCAACACCATATCCCATTCGTTCTTCGATTCGATATACAATGAGTCTACTATACAGTTTACTTTCAGCACTGCAAGACACCGACATCTTACTGTTCACGAAACATTCGTATAAAACTGCAACCATGACGAAACACAAAGTGTGTTGCAGATCATATCGACACCACAGGCAATATTGACGGAAACAAAACTGCGATCTTGACGAAAACAAACACTGCGAAAATATGTCGAAACAAAACGGCGAAAATGTTGAGCAAAACTCGGAAACTGTCGAAACAAAACTGCGATAATTGCGAAAACATCGAACCAAGACGGCGAAAAATTGATGAAAACGTACAACGTTACGGCGGCGATAATGCCGAAAAAACTCTTGATAATGTCGGAAAAAACGACGTCAATGACGCCACAATTTTCGCATTTTTTTCGCATATGCGAAAGAGGTTTTGACATGCTCCCTTACCCTTGCCATGTTTTACTTTGGGGGGGGGGGGGGGGGGTATAATACTAAAGACATTTAAATTTTCCGCTTTCCTATCGCTCCATTGACGGTAACACGTGATATTAAGTTGAGCTATAGTGTCATGGACACTTTCATATATTTGGGTTTCATGCTGATTCTTACCCTTGCCATGTTTTACTTTGGGGGGGGGGGGGGGGGTGTCAGCATCTGTGGCGCAACCTCCTGTTGATATATTGTAACCCTATGTCTTAGCAAAGACACCTTTCAAATTAAGCCTGTCAGAAAATCAAGTCACATTAGCAGGGATTACACAGTAAAGTAAGGTACACTTTTATAATGTGATATCCATATTGCATTGATGTTATCTCCTACTGGTTGTCTTTATAATCTAAATGGCTAGTATAGGCATGCTTTTACTGCTCTTTGTCACAACCAGTGATAATAAATCCATATAGATATAAGATAGTGAATTGGTGCAGAAGAACTTTTTATCACCTATTTTAATGTATGGTCATAAGTCTGAACATACCTGACTTCTGTACATCAGTGGTAATGGTTAAGAACCAGTCAATAACAGATTATAATAGTTAGTCTGCTCTGGGGTCTAGCCAATAAGATATTTCACACTTATAAGAAGTCGGACACTTGTCTTCTGCTGAACTCTGCAGACCTTATTACCAGGTGTGGTAGAAACATCCAACAGCAAGATGGCAACTTTTTCAGAAAATAAGGCACCTTAAAGATTCAAAAATCAAGCATAAATGCTATTATAAAAGCAAGCCACAAATAGAGAATTTTTTGTTTTTTTGTTTTGTTTAATCTTGACATGTTGTTTTGTGAGGTCGGTTCTCGGGTGGCTGGGTGGCAGGTGTCTATAGATGCATTAGCGCAATAACTTGAACAAATATTAACTGACTTGCTCAACCATATATTAATCGAGTTCCAACACCTACCATGTCAGATTATTGTGGGTGGAGTTACGGCCTTTAATTGGTTCATTTTTGTGAATTTTTATCACATTATATATAGTGCGAAACTTTCAACAAATGTAAACTGATTTTGTTGACATTCTGTACATGAGATTTGCACAACAATGTCTTGATTGAGTTCAAAATTGGCCATGTCTGCATATTTTCTGTGGAGTTACAGACCTTCATTAGTTCGTTTATGTGAATGTCAGACTTCCTCAAAAGCATTGTATGATGCCAGTTACAATTAATGCATTTTCAATCTGGGCCCATGTTTCAAGAGGCTACTACTGCAAATCTTCCAATTTTCTTATAATTGCAAGCTATTTAAAAAAAAATTTATAATTTCTCAAATTCCGATAAATGTTTTGCTCAATTTAGATCATTGATAGATTCAGCTGTGTTGACAGTCTACAGTAATGTCCTAAATAATCAACCCCTAAACCACAGCAGAATTATGGGAAATTTTCAGGATTTAGTCAGTGAGCGCTTTCCGATGAATGGCAACAAACCATATTTCCGACTAAATACTGAAAAATTTCCCATAATTCCTCTGTGGTTAAAGGGTCGTATACTTCGGGCATTACTGTATATTACATGAGAATTGTTAATTTACTATACACTTAGGTCAAGTTATTCTTGTTTTCTAGTTGGAGAAAGCTGTTCTAATTGGCATAAACAGAGTCATTGTTATAAATGATATACATGCAGTGAATATAGTTTGCCGAATGATTGCCTTATTAGCTCAACTTACTTTGTAAGTTTGAGCTATTGCCATGGGTTGGCATCCGTCATCCGTGCATCCGTCAACAATTTCCTTTGGCGCGGGCCACAGGTCGTATCTTTGGTCTGATCTTTATGAAATTTGTCATGAATGTTGACATTGACATGTAGATGGGAACGAGTCATTTTGGGGTCATTCGGCCAAAAAACATGGTGGATATCTTGGATTTCAAAATTGCATTTGTTGACGCGGGCTACAGGTTCTACTTCCACCAATATTTATATTTTGGTCTCTCTTCACATTTACATCTTGTCTTAATTAGACATTTCAATTAGCACCTTTCCTAATTCCTCCATTTACTGTCAACCATTAAATTATTCCCCTACCTAAGTTGAGCTACAGTGTCATTGACACTTTCATGTTTCTCACCCAATAATCTGTTCCAAATAAAGGAGAAAATATTTACATTTGTGCTCAGTTCAAATGTGGTGTTCTCTGAAATGGTACATTTAATGGGATTTTTGACAATCTCCGTTGCTTGCTACATTCTTACAGTGAAGATTGTGTTTGGGTACTAACTAGTTAGTTTTATTCACTGAAATCAGTGTTATTCACTGAAATAAGTCCACTGTTTGTTGTTGATTTTGAGAAGATTGCTTTGAAAATGTAAATTTAATATTGCATAAATACTATTAACAAGGAATTTGGCTACTTTTAGGCTTCTAGATTATGAGCTCCAAAACTTATCTATTAGACAGGTAACAAAACAGCCCTATATTTGTTTTCTCCCTAAAATATTAAAATGACAGATTCTAAAGGAGTGGATATATTTTGGTATGTACTGTAAATTTCACTCCACATAATGTTTGAACTATTTCTCCAGGAATATTGTGCATCTGACTTATCTACCAGTAGGGAGCCACACTAAAAACCAATAGACCATGTACACTAGTATGATAAAGAAAGACCACGAATCATTATCTCTCTAAACATCCGACACTGCACTTATTGATAATTTCTATAGATTATGGTTGCAAGCCCATATGGCGAGCGATTTGAAAGTGTCGATCGGTGCACTGGTCTAACAGCGTCCATCCACCACGTGAGTTTATCCATCGCAGCACATGTTCCTAACCCACTGACCCTGCTGTTGGTTGCTGACCTATTTGTTTTTTTCGGGCATTCCAACAAAGGTCGGTATGTGGTTCTTTGCTTTGTGCAAATATCAATAAATTTGTTGTCTTAGTATATTTTCGCAAGGATTGTGTTTTTTGTTAGGTATTTCAAATGTTGTGTGGACCACGTGGCGAGCTTTTTCCCATGATATCTCAGCGTAAAAAGGCTTATGTAGTATTGATCTAGCTTTCTTGCAATCATTGTCTTTTAGATTTCAAATTGATTGAACTTCTGTTGTCGAAATGTGGGCTTGTTATATATTTGTTTACTGTGTTTCTCAGATCTTTCACGGCTTTTTGGAAAAGAATTTGTTTATTGATTAAAATAACATATATTTGCATAACAGAAAATACAGTAATGCCTTAAATAATCGACTCCTTAAACACAGCAGAATGGGTCATTTTTCAGGATTTAGTCGGAAATATGGCTTGCTGCCATTCGTCGGAAGCTCTCAGTGAGAGCTTTCCGATGAATGGCAACAAGCCATATTTCCGACTAAATCCTGAAAAATTACCCATAATTTTGCTGTATTTAAGGAGTCAATTATTTAGGGCATAATATTACTGTAGTATATGTAAATATTGACATTTGTTTTCTGGAGATGGCACTAATGTCAGTTGTAAGATCATTGTGTATCTACATGGATATATAGCTCTTGTCTGAGTATAGTCTTGACTCTCGGGACTTAATAGGAGTGGTGTTGATCTCTAAACACCCGCCAAAATTTTCACCAACAAGCATTTTCGGTCACAACAAGATGTGGAGGTTGTTTAATTTATAGGCAAACTGTTTGTAACAGTTTTTCCATGTGTATAATGCCACACACTTCGGACATTTATTTATTCTGTATAGTACCATGGTCGATGTTGTGGAATTAAAAATTACATTCTACATGTGAATTTCCCTAAATCGGCAGGTATCTTGCAGTAATTTCATATTTGAACAGCTTCGATATTTGCAAGTGGAATGCGATGCTGGGAAAACTTGGTATGAATGATACCCTTCACTCAAGGAAATTTGTACCCAGTCTTAACAAGTGATTGACAGGAATTTGTGGGAGTACACAACTTTTATTCCTGATTCAAACAAGGTCGCTGGATATTTAAAATTGATTATGCAGACTCAATATGCTTCGTAAAAACTTTTTGGGAAGTCATATAAATATCACTTTTTAGTCACATTTTCTCTCCTGCAGCTATATTTAGCAGGTGACTTTCAGATTATAAGACTTAACAACATTATTTTTAGGGCCATAAATATCATGTAAATTTATTTTAATATCCCTCTTCCCAAATCATGATCATGATATGGAGGATCAAATGAGTATGACCCATGTCCATCTAAGAATGTTTTTATTTTGTCGTTGCAGAAGATGTCACCAGCAAAGATAAGAAGAAACGTAGGCCTAAGTCCATGTTCCCACTTAGTGGGAAACAAGAGAATCGTGGAAAAGACCTACTGCATGAAGATCTAATAGTCCTCACAAAGCTGAAGTATAGTGAGTATATTCTCATATAAGATGACATGTTAACCCTTTTATACTAAATGGATTCTCCCCTTCAGTTATTGAAGTATACATTGGAATGGTCTATTATTTATTTAGAGGGGTGTTTCAGGTAATAAAATTAGACAACAGACAGAAAACTGATGATAATAATAGAGCAGAATGAATCATAGTCATTGGTGGGAAATGTTTAAATAATAAGTTGAACAAACAGATGTCGTTTAACTTATTATTTGAACATTTCCTAAGGGAACTACTCATCAATGAGTATTTAGTATAGAAAAGGTTAAAAGGACTCAAGGTCTTCGAAGTGGGTTCGAAATAATGTGAAATAACATTAATTTGTTAAAAGTCTGAAACAACTGTCATTTAAGAAATGAATGAGTTTGAGTGTGTTTTATTGAAGGGTATAGCGCTGTGGTCGTTTGGCCCATGGTGTGAACAAGCCTGAGTTTTATATAGTGTGCCTGTCATATTTGCAGAATGAGGTCCCCAGAGTGTGAACTTAGTCACGCTATTCCGCTTAGCGGGCTAGCATCACCAAATTCACCCTTTGGGGACCTCATTCTGCATGGCCTCATCTGCTGTGGGAGACATAGGCTCAGATTGAAGTTCCCAAATGGTGAATATTGTGATGTGCACCTATTGGGAACCTTGATTATGCAATGTGTCGTCTGCCAATTTGGGGATATAGAGAAACTAAACTAAACTAAAAAAGAAATAGAATCTATGTGAAGAAGTTTCTATAGAAATTTGATAATAAAGAAACTTTCCACAGAAGATGAGGCCTATAAAGGGACCTCATTCAGCGACCTTTTTATTCCTGAAATCTGTCGGCAGTTTGGATGTTCTACCTGTGCATTATCAACTGATTAGTTTATGGCCGCACACTTAAAAAACATGCCGAGTTATTCTAAATACTGCTTTTAGTCCTCTCGGTCAACAAGATGTGACACTTGTTCATGTTATTGTGTGTTTTATTGGTATATAAAAGACGAGACCCAATTCACAGTGGACCAATAACCGAACCGGATGTATTGTAACGTACATCGGTATGTAAATATTAACTAGTACATGTAAAATAGATAAATTTTGTTCTTATTTTCATTATTAGTATAAACGCCGATAACGAGATTTTGTTTTGCATATCAAAACATTTGTTATATAAACATTACTGTTACAGTACAGTGTTACAGTGGCATTACTATTTAAAATCCATTAGTCCAATCAGATAAAATGGTTTAATCAAAACTTGATGGCAAACTTTGGTAAAGGTCAAAACATTGATAAATATTCTGCAAATCATATATAGACTATAAATTATAATATTTGAACTTAATACGCGATTTGCGATGTTTGATGACAAATCATTGTAACACTTTTGTTACTGGGGAGCTATCAATAATTAATTATATAACAAGAATATATATCTTTCTCCATGTTCTTCTCAGTGGTAATGTTTTTTCAAACTTTTATATTTTTTGCAATTTTACTCACTGCGAAGGCCTTTGGTCTCTTTAAAAGGGGCACATAAATTAAAGCCTCAAATTGAACTTCTCATTTGATCTTGTTTCATTATTATGAATAATTTTAACAACATTCGATAAACCAACATTTATGACTTTGGAACCTGCTTACAAACATTTTTTTAAATGTACACGGCTTCCTGTGGCTTTCACCACCCTAACCTTAACCCTTCCATTACTGAAGCTTCCTGAAATTTTTCGAAAAACCCTGTGCCAATGCATTCTCTTAGGGAGCCTCGCATATATAAGAGAATACATTGGCCTAACAATATTTACATTGACCTTGTAAGCCAGTGCATTCTCTTATATATGTGAGGCTCCCTATGGGAGACCTGCATATATAAGGGAATGCAGTAGCACAGTGTTTTTGCCAAATTTCAGGAAGCTAGCGTATATAAGAGAATGCACTGGCACAGGATATTTAATGCTGCACCACCATCATGAAAGGATTAATCAAACTGTCACTGAACTTATAAATGGTCCCAGGTCAACATCGAATTTATCGGCTGAAGTAGGAAACCACCGATACTGATGATGGACATAATTGTTTGACAATGGCTTGTCCGCGAACATCAAACCAATCATGACCACTGACATTGAGACATTAGTTTTTCCTGATGTCACAACCTGTATCTAAAGAAACTTTCATCAGCCAGTTCAATATTTTTGTGCTCCCAAGCACATGAAGACATAATTCTAGAATTTGGACAAAATCGGACAAACAATGCCCGTCCATATTCTACGATATAACTCTTTCAACATAAATTCTAGTGCACACAAGCACACGCGTCGTCTCTCCAATCAATTTAAAACACTTTCATCTGTACTCAAATGAAGCGTTTACTAACAGACCAAATACACATACACTACAACAACAAACCAACATTAGGAAAAACCCACAAGAACTCCTCAATACGGGATTTTCCCATGTACAATACGTCATAATAACACGTCACACGACCACTGACCTTCACCCACACTCCCACGCAAGAACAATTAGACGAAATACAACCACATGACAAAAACAAAGGACGCCACGCGCTCCCCCAAACGAAAGGGCACACAGAAAATTAAGCTAAGTAGCCTATACACCCATTCATGCCCACAAAGGATGAACAATTCCAGAAACAAAACTTGGAAATCAAATCACGAACAAATGAACGTAAACAAAACCTTTACATGGCGGAACAATCGCCTGAATTTAAAACAATAGCTATCACAAATGTGTACAAACTTAAACCAAATTCACAGCACAGTCTCTGAACATATTGTGATGTCATAGACAAGTACCAAACCTGGAATCCCCTTGGAAGTCCCATTGACTTCTGAAACTAAATGCCAACAAAGTTTTTCTAAACTAACGGAAAGATACAAGAAACTCAACTCTTATATACCCTAACCTACTGTGACATCACAAACAAACATTTAAATGTGAATTCTCCACGAACTCTAGTTGTTGTGAACTCATGCACTTACATAAAAGTATATGTAACCTTTACTCAAAAATAAAAGTACATGTAACCTTTACTCAAAAATAAAAGTACATGTAACCTTTACCAAATAAAACTAGGTCAAGGTCAATGTCAACATAAGGTCAAGGTCAACCTAAAGGTCACCACCCGGACACCTGGAATTTCTCTATATAAACAAAACAGTACAAGACCTCGTCCCACTTATTCAGAAAAAACATCCGATTGCTGATCAATACGCCTAAAGAGCTTAACCCAAGCGAAATCAGTATTAAAACCCACTAACTATAAACATAGTACTAGTATACCAAATACTTATTACCTAAGTTATCATAATTAACAAGCAACTTACGAGAACTCATACGGACAAATGCTATACTAAGACAGTTAGGCGGGAAACCTTGCTAAACTTTAATCTCACAACCGAAATGGTTGTTTGTGAAATATAAATGTAGGTCTTGATCTATATTAGTCCAGAAGATATTGGTCGACATTTGCACCCTTATCAGGACTCGGCCTCACCCCACTAATTTTCTTCCTGAATGTCTCCTCTAATTTGTTTTGGTTTGGAAGAGGCTGAAGGTGACCTTCAGCCTCTCTTCCAAACCAAAACAAATGTGACATTCATACAGTAATGCCCTAAATAATCTACTCCTTAACCACATAATTATTGGTAACTTTTCAGGATTTAGTCGGAAATATGGCTTGCTGCCATTCATCGGAAAGTTCTCACTGAGAGTTTTCCGATGAATGGCAACAAGCCATATTTCCGACTAAATCCTGAAAAGTTACCCATAATTTTGCTGTGGTTAAGGAGTCAATTATTTAGGGCATTACTGTTGGTCTTGATCTATATTAGTCCAGGAGATATTGGTCGACATTTGCTCCCCAACCAGGACTCAGCTTCATCCCACTATAATTTTCTTCCTTAATGTCTCTAATTTTGTTTGGTTTAGAAGAGAGGCTGAAGGTCACATACATACATGTACATAGGGTCAGGGTTCTCCTGTAATTGAGGTTTTGATGCTTTGGCTTTGTCTTAATTAGTTACCAAGTGCCTGAGATCCCCTGGGCATCAAAGCATTATTAGTTGTTCCTCTCCAATTCATATTGGCTCTAACTCAGCCAATTGGTGGCTCTCTGTGTCGGAAGTCATGCTCATAAACCATTCAATTAATTGATTTGTCTGAGTCCTTGGGTTACGAAAACATGATAATCAATCATGTAACTTTCGTTAGTCGTAACACAATGATCTACTTCTTCGATAATTAACAGATCTCATGCTTGTCGTCATCTCATATATATACTCGGCTGAGATCAGGCACGTAGCTATTGATAACACATAATACACCAGCCCCCCCCCCCCCCCCCCCCCCCATCCAAACTGAAGTTTAACACAATTTTCAACTTTTGATAATTGCTAATATTATGGTTTTATAAATGGGCTACTATTGTAATGCATAATACTCCCTGACTGGGCTGGTTTTGTATTTTGAGAATTTCATTACATCCTGGAATTATGTGTTAAAAGATTGTTTCTCATCTTCTTGAGGTATTTCTGTCATCTCATTTATAGGTTCTTTGGGTATATTTATTATCCACCTCTAATCTTTAATAACTTTTCAATTTGATCTTTTTATTGGTCCAGTTTTTTTGGCGAGGTTTGTTCGTGGGCGGCTGTTTACAAATGGTGATATCTTGAACAAATATCAACTGATTTTGTTGATATTCGGTATATGAGACTTGTTCAAAAATACTTTGATCAAGTTCGAAAAATGGCCAGGTCCACTAACTTTGGGCAGGGTTACGGCCATTAACTAATTTTTGTTAATATTGATCATGATAGTGCGATAATTTGAACAAATATCAACTGATTTTGTTGATATTTGGTATATGAGACTTGCTCTACAATTGTCTTCATCGTGTTCGAAAAGCAGCCAGGTCCTCATATTTTGGGTGGAGTTTACAGAATTTAATTAGAACTTTCATTTTCGTGGATTTTGATCGCGAAAACACATTAACTTATGCAAGGTCTGGTCATGCAGGAAAATTTGGTATGTCAGATTTCCTCAACAGTGTTGTGTATGATAGCCAGTTACAATTAATGCATATTCAATCCAAGCCTATTAGAGGAGCGGCCAAATCCAAAAAGGGCCTTAGTTTTCGAGATACCCCTACCATCGGTAGAACAAGTTGAAACCAACTTTTTCTGGAAGGTAAATATATCTCATTTATGAAAATGATTCTTGGCCTTACCGGAATTGGTGGCAGCTATGTATGGTAAGACTATTTGTGAAGGTATCCTACCGAAAAATTAGCCTGTTTTCAGCGGTTGACCAGCTATACACAATTGGTTAAAAGTTAAGCACATCACCAAAAGCAGAACGTTCTATTTGTTATTATGGAGTACCTGGTGATACTGGATCGGAAAGTTCTTATTTTTTTCTGGTTTGTTTGAGATTTCACGACGTCATGGTGGAGAATGTAACGTTCTGCGTCAAAACATCATGACGATTCAGAGTAACTGTCGCCCGTCAACTCTGTACAAAACTAGCACGCTGGATTGAGCTTATCTTGTCATATACGTTTGGAAATACTGGAGTATTTTCTACCGGAAGGTATTAACTTTATTTTCCTGATCCTACAAATATTGCAATAATAGGCAAAAACTTAACCCCCCCCCCCCCCCCCCCCCCCAATGTCATAAAATGCAAAGTATAGCCATCGCCGAGGATTGGATCCCAGAATGATAGAATAGTGCGTAGTATTTCCTTTTATTTAGTGTAGAATACACATAACAAGTGTAAAATGCAAATTCCAACCATATTCACTATTAGATGTGTATCAAACTCCAAGATGGCGTCCAATATGGCATTCAGTTGTTATTTTAGGACTTAGTGAAGCGACATACGAAAATTACAGAAAAGGAACGTCCCCAGTGGTAAAATGTATAATATTTTAATGACCATATAGAATAGCATGTCATATGAAACATTAGTTTCACCAATAATACATCTTATCAATTGGTAAAATAATAGTTCAAAATTTATTCCGCCGTTCAATGTCATAAAATTCTAACTAAAGTTGTCGCCTGGGATTGGAACACGAATGATCGCATAATGCGCAGTATTTTGTTTTATTTAATGTAGAATACACATGCAAATTGGCCAGAGAAAATTTCCATCCAGATTTGTTATTTGAAGAGTATCATGATCCTAGATGGCGTTCAATATGGCGGCCAATTTAATTTCAAGACTTAGTGAACGGGCATACGACAAATTCAGAAAAGGAACGTCCCCAGTGGTATATTATATATCATTGTACTGACTATATAGAATATTTCATATCAAACATTAGATTCAGCATTGATCCATATTATCAATTGATGAAATAATTAGACAAAAACCTTAACCACCCCTACAGTCACAAACTTCCACACAAATGAGCCACTGGAGATTGGTTTTGGATTTCGTTTGTGCTGAATACGATAGAGAAACAAAAAGTTTGAAGTCACATCCACTATTGCGCCATAATTGCGGCCAACGTGGCAGTTAAGTTTAATGTCAAGACTTTGTGAACAACGATATGCGGGCAAAGAACGTCTCATATTGTATTACTTATGCGATGTATTAGCTACAATGTGTGTTTCCATTATCAAATGGCAATTTATTGTTTGCGTGATGACGGAGACCAAAATATGGTGGTCAAGTATATGAAAAAAAAATCAGGTGAGCTTTGTCATGTCTCGAATTTATAACACTTCGTGAAAACATATACGGAAAACAGGACAAATGACGTCTCCAGTGGTATATATATATATATATATATATTGTGGCGATTCATTACATTCATTTCATTACATTAGTCATATGAAATAGTAGTTCTGTCATTAACATAATTATCTTTTAATTTGCAAAATAATAAACACAAAACTCAACATTCCTCATCTCTAAAGTTATAACATTGCGCACAAAGGTACCTCTGAGAATCGTAACCAAGAATAAAACAACAAATGCGCAGTTGTAGATGTCATTTTGTGCGGCATAATTATGCGAGAACCACACTCGCTATCAGATGAATCTCAAAATACAAGATGGCATCCCATAATATGGATGTCACTTCAATTTGGAGAAGTACAACATCCAGAGAAGAGACGTCCTTTTGTGATGATTTGCGTTGGATTTGTTGTTGAAGTGCCAGACGTTTTCTACAACTGTTCAAATGGTTTGTTTGTTCGCTCTAGTGCAGGTAGTCGATAAGTTAACTTTTCAATAATAATATTTTGGAATGGAATAACATTAACATATATGTTATCTTCATAAAGATGAGCAACATTTGCTTTTATCAATCATAAAAACTACATGGCTCTGATAGCCAACCATTCAATTAACGTTCAGTGACTAAAGGTCAAACATGACTCCAGTGACGACATGTTTATAGAGACATAGAGACAGATGGATGTGAGAAATACATTTATAATTCCCACATTTTCATTGAATATGAGTCATACAATGTAAATCTATTCATTTACAGCAATGGGCACTTGAGCATGGCATCTCCAGGTTTTCTTGAGAAACGCAAATGACCTTACTGGGTGAACAAGAACACAACACTATATGCCAGTGATATTTAGTTGATTATATCACTCTGACTTACACTCAGTTACTTGTATCCCCCTAAAATACTATTTATCAACGACGAAGGTGTTATGAATCCCGATCAGCAACACTGATATGAGGTCCATGTTAAGTGAAAATAACTTTAGAGTATCTTTGCCAGTTTGGGGGGTAGGCGGCTTATGTATGGACTGAATATATTGATTCCGCGGTAAGATCGGCGCTGTCTTTCCGCCACCCATAAGAATACAATGTATCTCGTAATATGGCCTAAATCGCCATAGACCAAACCATACACACAACCTGAATCTATATATCAAGACTATTGTTTATTGTGAATTGCCTTATGCATGTTGCCATTTCAATTGTGTTTATATTTGCTACTAGCCTCCAGTTCTTCATTACGTAGCATTTTATCCATTTCAAATGACACCAAACTCAAAAGAACCGTGGATAACACAACTTTCTAGTGACATTCTGATTTGCTAGTGAGTTGCGTGATTATGATTATAATCTAACGGCAATCATAAATGTGGAGATTATCGCACTGTCACCTATGTATCAATAAAATGTATTAGCGTTAGATATATTACTATACATGTAGTCCGGACCCACGTCCATAAGAACTAATACAGATATGATATCCGCCCGAGATATAGAAGATTCAATTTTAATTAGTCTAGCCCGGAAACTCAATATCTTCTGTTTGCAACATATATGAATCCGATTGACATTCACAACAATTTAACTCACATATTAGTCGAGACTGAAATATCAATGTACAGAAGAACATGCACATCAAGCAACATATGGCGAGAACAACTTATATGCATATGTATGCGGTGTTGTTCTCTTATTTGACTATGAGCCGAAACGCGGACGATTATACAAAGCAGTGACCTCTAGATCACTATAATGCCTTTTTATACGCCCTTTTGAAAAAAAGGCCGTATTATAGTATTGGTCTGTCCGTCCGTCCGTCCGTCCGTCCGTCCGGGTGGGCGTCCGTCCGGGCGTCCGTTAACCTGTTGTCCGGATGATAACTTTAGTTCGAGTGAACCAAATTTAATAAAATTTGGTATGTGGGTTTATTAGCCGAAAAGTAAGTTCAAGTTCGAATTTGGGTTCCGCCCGCCAATTTTCACCAGAGTTATGCCCCTTATTTGACGTTTTTTGACTTAGAAAATCCTTGAAATTTGTTGTCCGGATGATAACTTTAGTATAGTTTATCGGAATGAATCCAAATTTGGTATATTACTTTCTCCCACCAAAACACAGGTCAAGATCGAACTTGGGTTCTGTCCGACCATTTTTGGCAGAGTTATGCCCCTTTTTCGACTCAGAAAATTCAGTTTTTGTTATGTTTTTTGGTTTCCGGATGATAACTCGATTTTGGAATGTTTATACGCAAAACCCGTTTTTTTGTGGATTACATATATCGAAATACGGCTCAAGATCGAATTTCGTTTTAATCCGATAATTTTTGCGAGAGTTATGGCCCCTTTTTTGACGTAATTTGACTTAGAAAATCCCTGAAATTTTTTGTCCGGATGATAACTTTAGTTAGAGTGAACCGATTTCAATCAAATTTGGTATGTGGGTTTATTAGGAGAAAAGACAGCTCAAGTTCGAATTTGGGTTCCGTCTGCCAATTTTCACCGGAGTTATGCCCCTTATTTGACGTAATTTGACTTAGAAAATCCCTGAAATTTGTTGTCCGGATGATAACTTTACTAGAGCTTATCGGATTCAATGATAATTTGGTATATTACTTTCTCCCACCAAAACACAGGTCAAGATCAAATTTGAGTTCCGTCCGCCAATTTTTACCAGAGTTATGCCCCTTTTTTACCAGTTTCCGCCGACCCAAGAGAGGGCGTATATTGCACGCCCAGCGTAGCTCTTGTTATAACCTATTTTTACGCTGATTGCATTATATGGACATTGTGGTCCCATGCTATGTCATTAAAGAGCATTTTATGTGTGTGCGATGATGAATCTCGTGTTACGTTAATAGGCAATGGCTATGATGTGTGAACTTTGATTGATCGTGGACTCATATCCCACTTTGCCAAAACCAGAGATCGATTAGATATCTTATTTGCTGGATTTCAAAATTTATGCCATTTTTGTTTTTTGCGTTACTGCATATAATATAACAGCAGATGGTGATTCTGTTATTTAATGTTTCATTTGGCCAAAACTGTTGCAAGGCTCTCTGAAAATGTTGGTGGACATTCAAAAGGACATGTTAAGGAGGGCTGCACATTCAAGAATGTCACAATATATTAATGATATATAGTCATATGTTAGCATTGACCATTACAACATCACTTCGTACCGCATCGAGTGCGTTATTATTTGTAACGGTTAATGACCATCCTCTATTATTACCAGTTGTCTATATATTGTTAATACTTTACTTACCTAACGTCTCAAAATGACATTTAAATGTGTCAAACAATAGCAAATGAGCATTGGAGATCGATACACGATACACGATCCGGCAAATTAAACTATTTAAGTCATTCTCGGAAGTGTTTTATATTTTGGTTGGTTTGTCTTTCTCCAAATATTTGATATAAAGTTCCTGATAATTGCTAAACAAAACAACCTAACATTCAACAAATGCAAATTTCCATCCAGTATTAATCCTGGCGTCACACCTGCGTCATAGCTAAGGGTGTGACATTTGGAACCTGCCGTATGATACATTTTGACCGGCTTTCGTATTCATTGTTCGCAGCGTGTTGACATTAGAATTAGCCATCGTGTTGTGCGTCATCTTGGATTTTGGTTGTTTCCTAAGAACAGATGTGGATGCAAATTAAACATTTTATGTTTCTTCGTTGTATTCAACACATTCAACACAAAGTAATTCCGAACGATTTGCTTAATTCTTTGCATTCTGGACTATAGTCACAAGTGACGCCATTATGTGGACGTTTGTGACTGGTGGTGGTTAAGTTTTTGTTTACTAATTCTCCAACTAATAAGATTGACTAATGGTGAAACTACAGTAACATATGAACTATCGCCTATGTAGTCACTTCAATGATATACAATATGCCACAGGGGACGTCCCCTTTATAGTTCGTTCGTATGTCCGTTCGCTAAGTGGTACAATTAAAATTGGACGCCATATTGGACGCCATCTTACTGTTTCATGCTCTTCTAATAGTGAATATTGATGGAAATGCATACCTGTCATTTCGTATGTATGTTGTACATTAAATAAAACAAAATACTGCGCATAATGCTATCACTCGTGGTTCCAATCCCAGGCGATAACTTTATTTCAAATTTTATGACATTGGATGGAGGGATACATTTTTACCAATTAGTTTACCAATTGAAAATATGTACTAATGGTCAAATTCATGTTTGATATGAAATGTTATTCTATGTAATCATTACAATAATATAGATTTTACCACTGGGGACATTCCTTTTCGGGATTTTTAGTATGTCGCTTCACAAAGTCTTAAAATAAAAACTGACCGCCATATTGGACGCCATCTTGGATTTTTATACTCTTCTAATGGTGAATATGGTTGAAAATTCACATTTTACACTTGTTATGTGTGTTCTACACTAAATAAAAGCACATACTACGCATTATTCTATCATTCTGGGATCCAATCCCCGGCGATGGCTATACTCAGCTTTTTATGACATTGGGGGGAGGGTTAAGTTTTTGCCTATAATTACAATATTTGTAGGGTTAGGATAATAAAGTTAATAACCCCGGTAGCAAATACTTCAGTCTTTCCAAACATATATGACATGTTAAGCTAGGTTGAGCGTGCTAGTTTTGTACAGAGTTGACGGGCGACAATTACTCCGAATCGTCATGATGTTTTGACGCATAACGTTACATTCTCTACCATGACGTCGTGAAATCTCAAACAAACCAGAAAAAATACCATGTACCCCATAATAACAAATAGAACGTTCTGTTTTTGGTGATGTGCTTAACTTTTAACCAATTGTGTATAGCTGGTCAACCTCTGAAAACAGGCTAATTTTTCGGTAGGGTACCTTCACAAATAGTCTTACCATACATAGCTGCCACCAATTCCGGCAAGGCCAAGAATCATTTTCATAAATTATATAGATTTACCTTCCAGAAAAAGTTGGTTTCAACTTGTTCTACCGATGGTAGGGGTATCCGACCACTTTTGGCATTTGGCCGCTCCTCTATATGTTTGACATAGCCACCACAACTTGACCCCGCATCTCTGATGCTATTCTTGTTTTTCTTGATAATTTCACCCCATCAATCATGTATAAGTATGGCTTAAACTATGACAGTGCTTAATATGTTAATATGTTATTTGATCTATTTTAACCCTTTCTTTACTAAAGGGAATGTCCCACTCCATTACAAAAGTATACATTGTGTTGCTCTACATTTTGTGGGGTGTTCAAGAGTTCAACAAACGACTTGAACTTATTGTCTGAACATTTCCTAAGGGATGTTCTCTACTTATCACTAATAATTTCACTGCATTGAACAATCATGGCCTCTTCACTGACATGTAGCCAGTTTACTACAGCACAACTTCTGATGGACCATTAAAGACATGTTATGGACTTGTTCGAGTGCGATAAACTTATAAGTTACTTCTCAGGCTCTATGCCAACCTGGGAAATGTAGAATTCTACTAACATCACTGTAAATTTCAAAGAAATTGACCATACCACTCCATAGAAAACACCATCTGAACTATGCTCAATTGTAAATATTTACATCTCAATTCAGGACGCAACAATCGGCGATAAACTAAAGCAAACAATTTCACCCTCTAGCATCATTGCATTTAATTAATATATAAGAATGATGATGTGCGTTGTCAATTTGGATTAATATTTGTAGAAATAAGTACATTGAGCAAGATTATTCTCCATTTCTATTTGATCACCCTGCTGGAGAGTGATTTAAACATCCAAACATTAGCAAGCGTGATTCAAATGCACGACTCCTTCCCACCATAACAAGAGAACAAGCTGATCATTGGACCACATCACCATTACTATTGTTTAATATTCATCTAACAAACCAATGAAATAATATTCACCTCCAAACTAGTCCAGACCCTCTGGTAATGGGGGTCATTCGATCTGGGGTATTAACCAAGCTAACAGTAATCACTCACGTTTTTATTTTCAAACCCTAATTATTAAAATTCCAGTCAGGTTCAGCTCTCTCATTTATGGCTTTTTCTGCTTGCTCATCAAAAATAGGTGATTAACCCTTCAATGACTGGAGGTTTATTGAATATTTTTGTGAAATCCCTGTGCCAATGCATTCTCTGATATATGTGAGTCTCCCATTGGTAGGTGCGCATATATAAGAGAATGCATTTGCCTAACAATATTTACCTTGACCTTGTAAGCCAGTGCATTCTCTTATATATGTGAGGCTCCTGTGGGAGACTCGCATATATAAGAGAATGCACTGGCACAGGGTATTTAATACTGCACCAGCTTTGTGCTGTTGTGAGAACAGTACATGTATATCCGTTCTGTGTCACACTACAAAACCATGTTCGATCAGATACACCAATACAACTCTTTAATAGTGAAAAGGCTTCCATTTTAGGATTGTCCCAACAGCTCATGCGGTTAGGTCTATAGTACCATATTAAAATCACAGTCTGGGCTAGCTGAGAATGTCATTGTTTCAATCCCTGACATGGCCGGCCCATGGGCAAAAATGGGGACCAACCTTCAAACTTGTTCTCAGTTGATAGACATACATTATATACTGAGCCAGTATCTCATATATTCAGATATAACATTTTACTGTAATGACTGCTTGGATCAATTTTTATCTATCACAAGAAAAGTTTAGTAATGCCATAAATAATCGACTCCTTCCACAGCAGAATTATGGGTAATTTTTCAGGATTTAGTAGGAAATAAGGCTTGTTGCCATTCATCGGAAAGCTCTCAATGAGACCTTTCAGATGAATGGCAACAAGCCATATTTCCAATATCCTGAAAAATTACCCATAATTCTGCTGTGGTTAAGTAGCCGATTATTTAGGGCATTTCAGTACCATGCATGTAGATATTCCTAGACATCATTTACCATCCATTGCTATTGTGCCAACTCTCTATATGCTAAAACTCCTTTATTTGTTATCCAGGTAGAAACATCTCATCTGTGAAATCATGTAAGGTCTTTGTGATTGGAGTTCTTCAGCAAAGAGAGATTGTTATTATTGTTGATGTGTTTTTCTCTGTGATAAGAATTGAATAACGGTTCAGCGCCCTTGGCTACTTGGCTGTTGCTATAGAAATATTAACCTTTTCGCTGCTAAATGACGTTATGATGTTGTGTGCTGGGCTGTTGACTTTATTGCCATTTTCCAGTGGAAAAACATAATGGGAATATCACCAGAACCATAAAACTGACTCGGTTGAAAGGCTATTATCGTTGACAATCGTGGAACATCATACGCTATTTCAAACTTCGAGATACAGTTTAATATTACGATGCACCAATCTATGAGTTCCTGTTATGAGTAATGGCCTACTGCTATGGACCATACAGCACACGACGTGCACTTTTATGCCCATAATAGTTACGGATGTCATAGCAGCGAAAAGGTTAACTTACTGGTAACACTAATAATTTACTTGCTTCAAGATATAAAATAAATCGATTGTATCCAGGAACCAATGCTATAATAACTTTTTTGCTCTCATAAATCATACAAACTTGCAGAAAAATCTAAGAGATACATGTAATAAACACAGTAAAACTGAATTCTTCGTTGTCTATTAATTGGTATTTTAATTATTACCAGATTTTGGTTCAAACCTTGTACATGCTAAAAGGTGATCGTTATCTAACACTTAAAATCTTTTTGGCCAAATTGGAATTTCTTAACCATTGAAAAAAATTTCATTGCCATAATTGTCACTGACCTTGTGCTTTGTGGTCTGGGTGAGAAGTTGTGGTATGAGCAAAACAATGGCAGTGTGAGAACAGTGGAAGGAATATTACTACTAGATGTTTGTAAATATATGGGTTTAGATAATAATACATAGCTCTGTAACTATTGAAGCACTGACATTTCCAAACTGCATGTTCATTGAAATTGGAAGTTGAAGAGTAAAGCATTGTTCCATTCATTAACCCTTTCATGATGGGATTTGCACTGATGCAACATTAACGATCCCATAGGGAGCCCCGCATATATAAGAGAATACACTGGCTTACAAGGTCAAGGTAAATATTGTTTGGCCAGTGTATTCTCTTATATATGCGAGGCTCCCTATGGAATGCATTCGCACTTGGTTTTCGCAAAATTTCTGGAAGCTCCAGTCGTGGAAGGGTTTTTATGTGTGGAATGCTTTTGCATTCCACACTAAATGTCAGACCAACTTGCATCAATACTCTATGGAACGCAACAAAATAAACATCCATTTCTTAAGTAGACTGTTTTATTCCAGTTCGCTTGTACCTGATCATGAACAGCAAAAATATAATACATGTCATCGTTAACCCTTTATCTACTAAATACTCATTGACGAGTAGTTACCCTTTAGTAAATGTTCAGATAATAAGTATGGCCGGTGTTCTGATCTTTATTTGTCTCTCAGATGTGGCAGCGGGAACTGGAAAGCAGGAACACCAAGTTATTAAACATTTATATACTAAATACTCATTGACGAGTACTTAGTAGTTCCCTTAGGAAATATTCAGAACAAACACCCCTCGAAAGGAATAATAAACCATTGCAATGTATACTTTTATAACTGAACTGGAGTTTTCGGCAGGGAATATAGGAATGAGTTTTGTCTGTCACGAAAAGTTGTCCCGGATTTATTTTGAATAAATATCAATGGATTTCAAAGATTTTTGGTAAATGAGTTCACAAAGGGAATATCTGAAACGAGTTGCAAATTAGGCCCGACCAGACATTTTCAGCAGAGTTATGGCCTTTTGATTGTCATATTTTGTGTGTTTAGATGGGGGGTATTTTGAACGATTATCAACAGATTTCAAAGATTTTTGGTATGTGAGTTCACAAAAGGAGTATCTGAAACGAGTTTAATAGCAATCTAGGTGCAACCATACATTTTTACCTGAGTTACAGCCTATTGATTGTAATTTTTTGGCATTGCAATTAAAATGTTAAGCCCAAACTAAAACAAATATTAACAAATCAATTAAACAAATATTAAACTGATTTCAATTATTTTTTCGCATATTTTGAAAACTCTCATCCCCAACTTTGTCCACCTAGGTGGGGGGATACCGCCATCAGTGACTGGTTATATGTCCGTTGACGTATTATGTTATTGGTATGTCCATCTTTCCATCCATTGTATTAAACGTCTGTCCGTCAATTCCACATTATATCTTTAGAATGGACTAATATTTGGTATGTGGGTTAATTAGCAAACATTGCAGCTCAAGTTCAAATTCGGGTTCCGTTCGCCAATTTTCACCAGATTTATGGCCTTTTTTTTGTTGGAATTTGCACTCAAATGTTCGATTCCAGATAACTTTAGTAAATCTGAACTGAATGGAATAAAATTTGGATGTGAGTTTACTAGCCCAAGATACAGGTCACATTCAAACTTGGGTTCCACCTGCCAATTTTCACCAGAGTTATGGCCCTTTGTTGGAATTACCATAGAGGTATTTTGCCACGCCCTAGTGATGCTCTTGTTATCTTTTCACCTGTATGTCATAAGCTCAATTTTCTTGATCAGCACTCAAAATGAATAATAGACCATTCCAATGTATACTTGTATTACTGAGTGGGGAAAATCCATTTAGTATAGAAAGGGTATTAAAATAAACACAGTAACACCTGTGAATCTCATGGTTTGTTTGCTTCCCAGGAACAACACCTCTATCACAAGTACCTGCGGATAACCCACACGCTGCCATTGTGCTGCACATGCTGTACCCCACGTCCACAGCATGAATGCAAATATTTGTGCACTATTTATTACCCATTGACTGATAGATGGTTCATTCCAATATCTTTTTTATCAAGTGTCAACATTTAATGTGTCAAGGATGATAACGATGAAAGGGCTCGATGCGATTTCCAATTTCTGCTAATCAATTTACAAAGAAAAACATGTATTGGTATAAGGGAATGTTATACACAATCTTACCAGTGCTGCAAAATACTATACAAATATAAAACATTAACCCTTTGAACCCTGGCTCCCACAATGATGGACAGGGTTTTAGGCGTATGGTGTTGTTTATGTTCAAGTGGTGTCACATGTCTGAAACTTTAGAGGTATGTTCCCCATGGACCACTGATTACTTTAATATCTCATTACATTGCCACCTGGTCACTCCCTCCTGGTAACGGTTTCTAGGCAACTATCCAGTATTGGAAATATAATACAATTTTAGTGAACCTAACTTCTATTTAAGGGTAGCAACAGTTGCTAAGCAAATACCCCAAATGCTCGAATGACACAATTGCAATGTGCATTCAATTGTATTATGCCCCAATTTAGACATTCCTAGGCATGCACATGGTGATGGTTATGCATGTTCAAATGGTTCCAAAGGTCTGAAACTGTACAGATATGTTCCCCATGGACCACTGAGTATTTTTTAAATCGGGATACTTTGCCACACGATCACTCCCTGGTAACGGTATCTATGCAACTACCCAGTGTTGAAAGTAAAATGCAGTTATAGCTTATATTGTTGTAATTTCGTGCTAGGAAACTGCGTTTTCAATGCAGTCAATACAATATTATGAAATTTGAGATAGATCTGGTCTGAAGAGTGCACCCAACTTGTATTTAACGGTAGCAATGGTTGCTAAGCATATAGCCCAATTGATCGAAAGACACCACTTCCCTCTGCATTCAAATGCATTATGCCCCATTTTAGACATCGCATGGTGATGGTCATGTTCAAATGGTGCAACAGGTCTAAAACTACAGAATTGCTCAATAATGCACAATTTGACACATGTTTGTAATGTGATCTACGCGCAAGTAGATCGACTATAGTCGGTATTGTGACCATGCGACCCCTTTCCACAGGACTACTCTGGTACAAAATGTGCAACTGTATAATGCAAATTATTATATACTATGGGGACCATTGACGTGATTGTATCATTACGCAAAAACCCATACATTTATCATTGCATACTATGGTCATGCGCGAACAAATTGACTCAAATAAGTGTCTGCGCCTTCATCACCTAGGCCAGAACACTGATTATGTATACAAGAATAATTTAAACCCTGAAGAGTGATCAAAATTGTGTCATTCTACAATCCTGCGAACCGCACAATAATATATAGTGTTACACGAATCGCTTCAAATAATGTACGTTTGTTGAATTCTGCGCTGTGCGCATGTGCATATTTTCCTACCCCAAACTGCTGAAGTTTCTGGGGATCATTTACATAGATATAAGTGGATATGCCAATGGTTATAACATATATAAAATTGCCAGATAGGTTTATGACGTCACTGAATTCTACTGGCCGCAAAAGCGGCCAGCCGGTATATGAATGTTTTCTGGCTGGCCGATTTTGCGGCCAGTCGGGTTCAAAGGGTTAAATCGACCCCTGGTTGATTAGCGTGCATACTGCCACACAGTCATTCATAACATTATTCAAATGCATGAAGTCATATTTATCTGTGCCTTAATTGTTTAAAATGCTGATATTTATATACCCTCATGACCGAAGGAAATGGTGGGTATACTGGATTAAATGCATCAGGTCCTCCATCTGTCCATATGTCTGCGAGTCCATTCGTCTGTCCGAGCAGATATCTCAACCATAGGTTGTTGGATCAAACGGTGCTGTTAATCTGGAAATATTTATTTTTTGCCTGTTTGCTTGAGTATGAAATTTGGCATGTATGTTCACTACGGCAAGGGCTTTCAATGAAGTGTCAACCGGTGTGGTTTGCATTTTCCATTCTAGAGTTATCTCCTTCAATTATCTGGAATGTTGATATTTTGTCCGTCCTTGCAAATATTTGAGTCACGGGTTTTCAGATCTCAATGAAATTTGTCATCCAAAAATTTTAATTAGTTTTGTTTGCATTCTGTATTCAATGGTAATTTCTCTTTGTTTATTTAGATATGTTGATAGTTTGTCTGTCCGCATGAATGTCTCAAACATGGGTATAATCAGATCGCAATGGAATTGGGTGTAGATATTCGATACAAGGATAGCTTTCTTTAAAAAAGAAGAGAGGATCTGTTGATGTGATTGAAGATGGTCATGGTCCTGTGACTTCTACTTAGGGTTTGCCCACCCCAGATGGTATGCCTCTTTGGGGTATGCACCGGGCGACAGCCGGGCCCAGCTCTTGTTTAAATACATTTTTTTTATCAAGTGTCAACTCTTATTGTATCAAAGATGATTACCCGATAAAGGCATAGTGGCCCACATTCAAATTACCCACTAATCCCAATAGAGCTCTTGATGTCTCTTAACCCTTCCATGACTGGAGCTTCCTGAAATTTTGCAAAAACTCTGTGCCAAAGCATTCTCTTATATATGTGAGTCTCCCATAGGGAGCCTCGCATATGAAGAGAAGACATGTATTGGCATATCAATATTTACCTTGACCTTGTAAGCCAGAGCATTCTCTTATATATGCTTAAATAAGAGAATGCTCTGGCCCAGGATCTTCAATGCTGCACCAGTGCAGCTCCCGTCATGAAAGGTGGGGGGAACACTGCATCTTGATATTTTAACCCTTCCATGACTGGAGCTTCCTGAAATTTTGTGAAAACCCTGTGCCAATGGATTCTCTTAAATATGCATGTCTTCCATAGGGAGCCTCGGATATATAAGAGGATACATTGGCCTAACAATATTTACCTTGACCTTGTATATAAAGTGAAATATGGGAGACTTTTTTTTAGATAATGTGCTGGCACATGATCTTAAATGCTGCACCAGAGCAGCTCCTGTCATGAAAGAGTTAAAGGCCCACTTAATTTTCGAACCCCCAGATCACATTATATAAAATATAAGCCATATTATATACCATTTGAAAGAGGAAATAACTATATATTTAGATATAGAGTTATTCCCCTTCCATTTAAAATAAACTATAGTTTGAATTCTGTTGCATTCTGGGAACCACAACAGGGAAAATGTTTATGATTTCAAGCCATTTTCTATTTCTCTATGAGCACCTTCTGAGACACAGATGTTCCAAATGATGATAGTATTTTAATCATATTTTATGACATAGATTCTTATTAAAACCATATATCAAGGCACTTTAAAAAAAAATAACCGATGACTCAAAAATTAAATGGGCATTTAAAAACAGTGTATGATGTTCCATGATTATATTATGATAATAGCCTTTGCATAGAGTGTTTGTGTTTTCACCACAATCCTGCTATATTTATCCACTGCAAAATGGCCATAATGTCAATGGCCTAGCAATGAAGTGGTTAAGACACCAGGCACTTATAAAATGGCTCTTCACTCGTGGGCATCACTCCCATTCAGGGCAATGATACAGATAGCTATCAAAACAAAATAAATGTTTACTGGGATTAACACAGCAAAAAATATTAACACAGTGTCATAATTCTCGTATTTTTTTTGACACCCTTCCACCTTATTTGCCCTCTACCTGAGTTTAACCTCTTGTTATATTGATGATTTTCATAGAATCACCATAGTTGAATCAAATAATTTGATCTGGCATCTAAATATTTTGCTGCAATGCCATGTCATTGAAAGTTTTACTTGGGGCAGCAGGATGACACTTTGATCCATCCTATTTTATCTTTCCGATGTGGAAAAATTATCTATAATGCAGTCACCAAGGTCAGTATTTCTTACTGAATTGATCTTACATCATATATTGATTGGTATGGAAGAGGGAGTAAAATGCTATGCAAATTATAAGAATGAATTGCAATTCAGTCATTTTGAAGGGCAGTTTTATTTACTAAGAAAATCAATTGCTGAACGAACATTGTACTTTTAGCAACATGTACTTTTAGCAACAAACAACATACAATGAAGTCAAAGCTGGCTGATTTCCATAACGAAGATGATTGAAAATGACAGACAGAAATATGACAGTGCCGATCATTGATATGCTTTGATCGGTCCGTGTCAGGCCTTTTTATTATATCCAGGCTTGACAGTGAAGTGTTGCTCCCCTTGTCCTTTAATGCTAGTGGCACCCCTGGTTCATCGTGACTGTTATGGTAATTTCCACTAACAAACAACTGCTGATTATCTATTGCGAGTGCAACGCCAAGGGTTTCATCACGATATGGTGATGGCCTTGAAAATAAATATATAGAAAGACTCAATTAGTGTGTGGACTGATGTTTGATTTTTACTTCGCAACATTATTATGTTAAAATTTTCACTAAACTGTGACAAACACGTGCAATAACGTTAAAATGTTCACAAAACTGTTGATTACTGATTTGCTAAAAATGAATCAACGGGAATTGTAACTTACCCATCAGTGAGTATTCAGGTTTCAAAGGGTTATCACTTTCCATACTAAATACTCATTGATGAGTCGTTCCCTTAGGAAATGTTCATATAATAAGGTCAATAAATGACCCATTTGGTCAATAAATGACCCATTTGATGAGTTTATGATCTTTTCGTCTGTATGCTCTCTGCTCTGTACTCCCCTCCAAGTGAATAAAAGACCAATTTATAACTGTGGGATAACCCATTTAGTAAAAGGGCCAAACACGATGTATCTTCTCCTTGAACTTAACCCTTACATGACGGGAGCTGCGCTGGTGCAGCATTAAAGATCATGTGCCAGTGCATTCTCTTATATATGTGAGTATCCCAAAGGGAGCCTCTCACATATAAGAGAATGCACTGGCTTACAAGGTCAAGGTAAATATTGTTAGGCCAATGTATTCACTTTTATATGTGAGGCTCCCTATGTAAGAGAATGCATTGGCACAGGGTTTTCGCAAAATTTCAGGAAGCTCCAGTCATGGAAGGGTTAATGTATTTGGGGAATAAAATAATACTCTTGAGTCAGATTTTAGTCATTAGGAGCTTCTGTCACCAGGAAATAGTTTTTCCCCACATATTGGAACAGGTAATCTTAATATTTTTAATTGCCATATTTTTTATTGAAAATCTATCTTTTAAATTACTTTTAAGTGTAATATTTGTAATTCCAGATGTTGCTGCTGCCGGTTGGGGGGGGGGGGGTAATAAAGCCAACATTGTTTTAGAAAGTTTTATAGAAATGTTTGTTTTTGTTGTTGGAAATTATACTGGGAAAAGACAGGATCTTTTACAATTTAGCTGCACTGATGCAGATGATTCTAAATAATGCATCCTATGTACGTCATCCCTGACTGGTTAAGTGGTCCTGCTAATTCTATATGATGTTGGTGAGACCTTCTGAATTGCTATGATGCTGGTACATGTAATGCAAACTGATGCTATTAAGAGCCGTTATTTGTATAAAACTTACAAAAACACATCTGTTATAAAACTTTTTAATGATGTGTGCATGTTGGTTGTTGCAATCCGACCATAATCAAGATGGCTATTTCTGTTTCGCAAACACCAGCACAGCCATTATATGGAAATATTTTAAAGGTACTCAATCCAATTAAACACCTCTAAATTACTATTTCTTTGGCTTCGGGGGTAACAAATATTTGATTCAAGTCGAGAAACCTACCCATTAACGCTCAGTGTGATTAGATTTCAATTTTTGAAGTTTAATATTTCAATTGTATATGGCCCAGAAACACGCCATCAAAAGGATGTTCTCGGTCAAAATTGCGGATGAAGATGGATAACTCTAAAAACAAGTGATAATACGGCGATATTTCGTCGAACAAAATATTGATAAATAACACATTTTGGGAAATTTGATACCATAGTTGACAGTGGTTAGCATTATTTTGTTGCAATTAATCGATTCTGACAACTAAAGCGTATTTTGAAGAAATGTTGTTGTTGTTGTATCTTGATGATATGGGGACCCTCTGATCGGATTGAGTACCTTTAAAGGATATCTGTTCTTGAACGTTTCATACAGGCACTGGCTTTTCTTTGGTTCAGATTAGACAAACGACAACTTTAGAAAAAATAAAGCTGCATTTTCTTTACAGCATCAGTTTTTCATACCAGCATCATAACAATTCGGCAGGACTCACCAGCATCATAGAAAATTAGCAGGACCTCTGTATCTATACAGCAGCATAAGAGTTAACATTTGAGACACCATTTTTTAACAGTGAGACGCTCAGGCAGGATAATACACCTTGTATCATATGCTTTACTGTGCACATTTATCAGTTTACTGTAACACTTCCTAGGGTCAAGGGTACCTTACTCTTTATTTTCCATGACCTACTATCTTACTCTATGCACAGCACATGTTATAACACACATAATACTAGAGGTCCTATTCCACATGAATTAACAAATCGGGCAGTCTGTTTTTTAGTTAGTTGCGATTTATTAGCATTCTGAGCCAGTGAGTACATGCAGTGTCACCCACTTAGGAGGCATTAACCTCAATTAGTGTTGATATATTTTCAGTTTTAGCTGACACCTCATGGAAATGACTTATTTTTCACTGTTTTCCAGGGTGGGGGTAATTTTTACTGACCGAGCAGAATTGAACTTCACCAACTTTTTAGTTTTCCATACTATATTGATAATATTTTGAATGTTTGTTTTGCTTTAAGTCTGTATTTTCCTAAAATGCTCCATTCCAAAATACACCCATCAATCTCCATAGATGCTCCATTATGGTGTAAACTTCTTGAAAGGATATAGAAGACAAAGCCTACGACAGCAGGTTTTTGATTGGTATAAAAAAAACTTAACACATTTGTCATAATATTACAATGCTGCGTGTAGGGAAAATCATGCTACCTTTTCTTTGAGAAATCCAACAATCTACTGGATAAAAATCAGTTGAATTCTCCAAGTGCAATAAACATTGGGACATCCAATAAAGAGCTCCCTTTTGATTCTGGGGTTTAACATGAATATACAAAATTATGAAAGGACAAAAATGTTATTATAGATCTTCTGTTCGACATGGATTAACAATCACACTGTGTTATGTAGTTCTTTTGGGATTTATTATCATTCTGAGCTAGTGAGTCACAGCATGACACTCACTTATGATGATCTACTTTTAGTTTTACTGACACCTTGTGCATCTGACTTATTTTGCACTGTAAGTTGGCTATCCCAGTCTCCTATAAAAACACATGTTAAAACTTGTTTGCATTTTATATGCCTGTTTGAAAAAAAAATTGCTTTATTATGTGATTGGTCTGTCCATCTGTCCATGCCAACAAAAGGGGTTTATGCAGTTTGGACTTTGGTTTAAATGTGGTTTAGGGGCTTTTTGGGTTTAAGACTTTAAGATACGGGCGGCGTTGGTGGCGGGTATGCTGTTAAAATATTCACCTCCGCAAAAAAAATGCCATAAACAGAAATAATAGTAAAATATAGACAGACATTGTTCTTATACCAATCAGAAATATGGCATAAACAGTGTGTTATTGTCAAATGTTTTTCCTTTGTTATGTAAACAAAAGCAAAAAACGTTCCAGAATCTGGCTTTTGTTTAGATCCAGATATGGTAAACATATTGAGCGTTATTTGTTACTGTTTTCCTGATATGGAAATAATAAAGAGCTTTTATATCATTTGTGTGTGATTAACCAATAGAATTGCGCTGTTTTATGTAAACAGAAGCAAAACTTCTGTAACACAAGCAGGTTCTTCTTTACGTACACCATCGTACGTCTTGATGACAATATACTATATACGCGCTGATTATGTTTGGCATATGGACAAAACTATTTATATTTTAATATTTCTTCTGTTGATGGCAATTTGAACAAATATGAATATTTCTCCGACGAACTCCGCTCGTGCCTTTAAACCCTTAAACCTTTTTGTTTTTGCCATATTAACTGTTGTTTGGGGTCTATAAATCATTCTAACACAAATTTCTAAAAACCACAAAATTTGGACAAAATTTATGTCCACACTGTCCTTGCATTCAAGGAAAAGGATTGAGGGCTCAAGCTCATTAACCCTGAACATTCATAATAATATATCTGCAAATAATTTTTAATTTTATCCAGTACTGAAAAGTTTACATAACACATAGACATATATACATCAAGTTACTAATAACAGTTAACAGAGATAATGTATATTGTATATGTGGTATGCTAATATCAATATTCAAAGTAGCCCTTAAACTTCTTTCATTGGTGCACTTTTTGATGCCTCATTTAAGCTTGTTAATATGGACCCTCAGCACGTAAACCACTAACATGTATCCACTTAAACACCCTTTCATTTGTCTAGTTGTCTGTCCGTCCATTAGCAATTTTGGTTTCCGGAAGATAACTTTAGTTTGGGTTATTTTCTCGGAACTAAATTTGGTATGTGAGTTTTCCAGACCAAATTACAGGTCAAGTTCGAATTTGGGTTCATTCCGATTATTTTGTACTGACTTATGGCTCTTTTCGACTTAGAATTTTCAATATTTGAGGTTTCCGGATGATAACTTTAGTTTGGGTTATTTTATCGGAACCAAATTTGTATGCGAGTTTTCCAGATCAAAATATAGGCCAAGTTCAATTATGGGTTTGGTCTGAATATTTTGTATTGACTCTTTGCTCTTGTCGACTTTGAATTTTTAATATTTGAGGTTTCCAGATGATAACTTTAGTTTGGTTTATTTTATCAGAACCAAATTTGGTATGTGAGTTTTCCAGTCCGAAATAAAGGTCAAGTTCGAATATGGGATCGATCCGAATATTTTTTTACTGACTTATGGTTCTTTTTTACTTAGAATTTTCAATATTTGAGGTTTCCAGATGATAATTAAGTTTGGTTTATTTTATCTGAACCAAATTTGGTATGTGAGTTTTCCAGACCAAAATACCCAGTGTAGCGCTTGTTAATATATTAGGCGAGCTAGCACTGTCAACCTAGCCAGCTCGGTTTGACAGAACGAGCTAGCCTGCTTAACCGGGCCAGCTTTTTCCATGTAAACACTTTACCTCCTCTTACCCCCCCCCCCCCCCCCCCCCCCCCCCCTCCCTTCCCAGGCTGAGAAAGAATGATGGTGTAGAAGAGTAATGAACCGATAATCTATATATAAAACAGGTCTGTGTGTGTGTGTATAACTTGGTCACGCTTTTGGCGCATTTATAACTTTTCAACCATGCGCCCAAATTTGTAACATACAGTCTGACACATTTTAGAATACGACACGCAAATTTTCACGCTGATCGATTAAAGACGGCCTGAGATATAGCCCATTTTCCAAGGGTTGCGGTGGCAAAATTTATGTCGATATATGAGTGATGTAGCATAGGAAAGTACGGGCGTCGCTGAGAGAACTCTATAGCGATTTACATGTATGTCATGTGCTAAGTAAACTGACCAAACTCTTTTCACAGGTCATTTTTGATGGACAATCCCCTAGTATTCTGTGGTATGAGATAGACATATGTGTGGGTGTGACTACACTCTCTGCTAATGAAAATGTTATGCTGACAGTCAAATTCTCTTTCGAGGCTAAGCATACTGTTTTCAATGATTAATGATGCTTCTTTTGTATTTACATGTACATGTATAACAAAATTATAGTCCATTGCTGAACTTTTTAAATTTTGTGTCCGTCCGAACATATCACCTTGTAACTAGGGTGTTAATTATCAGATTTTGTTGTCCTTTGGCATGTGTTAGCACAGGTCGGGGGGAAGGATACCCACAAAATACGGGTTTCGTCCATTAATTCTTACCAGTGTTACGTCCTTTGTTTGACTTGGAAAAGTTTGAATTTTGTGTCTGAAAGAACATTTCAGCTTGTAACTTTGGCAAGGATCTTCTGATCAGTTGTGCTTTGGTATTGTGATAGTACATGTTGGGGGGGAAAGGATACCGACTTACTACAGGTTTCGTCCATTAAATTTTACCAGATTTACAGCCCTTGGTCGACTTGAAATTTTGTATGACTTTTGTCCCTGTACAAACATTTCAACTTGCAACTTAGGCATGGATCAGCAAATTTGGTTGCACTTTAATTGGTGTATTGATAGCCCAGTTTAATGGGAAAGGCCAGATACCCACTTCTTTGATTTAGAAAATAACAAAAGGGGGGGGGGGCAATGTGATGCTTGGCACGGCACTTGTTTAATTTGTGTGCTGTCAATTTTAATGAAAAATTTATTGAAATACAGTAATGACCTAAATAATCAACAAGCCATATTTCCAACTAAATCCTGAAAAGTTAACCATAATTATGCTGTGGTTAAGGAGTTGATTATTTAGGGCATTACTGTACCTGCTTAGAAAGTTTGTTTTCTGTGAGCTGCAACCCACTTTATATATAGCTTATCTCATCCTGTCTTCATTCACTGTGACAATATAACACAGTGATGCTTCCTTCACTGCTGCATATATAGATTCCAGGGTGTTAATTCAAACCTTGAGTCAAGAACAGCCATTGCAAATACTAACTTTGTTAAATATTTATTTTTGTCTTTCTGTTTACTTTACCTTGTTTGAAGACTTAATTATTCGGTCAATGTAATGAATCCGCATTTTTTTTGTATGTGATGATCACTTATTTTTGTATTTATTTACAAATCGTGTTCTTGTGATATACCTTTTGGTTCATTCGTTGTAAGGGATCAGGGTGGTGGCATTGGTCTGGCAGGAGAGGGGCTATTTTATTTAACCGTTCCATGACGGTAGCTGCGCCGGTGAAGCATTATATATCCTGTGCCCTTGCATTCTCTTATATATGTGAGTCTCCCATAGGGAGCCTCACATATATAAGAGAATACACTGGCTTACAAGGTCAAAGGTAAATATTGTTAAGCCAATGTATTTTCTTATATATGCGAGGCTCCCTTTGGGAGATTGACATATATAAGAGAATGTATTGGCACAGGGTTTTTCGCAAAATTTCAGGAAGCTCCAGTCATGAAAAGGTTAAGAATGTGAATTCACATTGTGTATGCTGAATGCTCACCGACATACAATGATGTAATATGTACTTTAATACCAGTTTGTCATATAGAGTGAATAGGTTAATACAGAGTTTAGAGAAGAAGATTAATCATGTCATGTTAAAACCAACTGTCATCAGTTAGGCGAAACATTTTTCTGCTTGTTGCACATTACCATATTAGACATCAAAATAATGTAAGATATATTGCTGATATAGTCAAAAAATATCTGACAAGTGAAATGGATTAATGTTAGTGATGCAGTGATGCAGTGATCCAGAGCACATGTTTTGGGCCTGCTGGTCTCATAACATCATTGTGTGATCATATCATGGGTTAGAATCCCACACTGTCATTCAACATCAAGTGCTGTGTTGGATCCCTTTGGCAAGTGATTTCAACCATATGATACTACAGTTGTCACATGAGGGGGGGGATGACATGCCTATTAACCCTTCCATGACTGGAGCTTCCTGAAATTTTGCGAAAACTCTGTGCCAATGCAATCGGTTATATATGCTAGTCTCCCATGCATATACAGTAATGCTCTAATTAATTGACCCCTTAACCACAGCAGAATTATGGGTAACTTTTCAGGATTTAGATGTAAGCAAGGATTCCCTCAAAATTTTAGCAGGACTTCTGTAAATATTCACATCGGTGCAGGTCTCTTCTGGCAACAGCCCCATGACAACTGATTTGAATTTTAAATACACAGGTCTTGTGTAAATATAAATTATAAAGGTAACAAATGTTTACAACTTCAACGACCATTTATAAGCTTATGAAATCTATTTATGAATGAAGTATATATTTCTATCAGTTTTTTCCGTTCGTCTGTGTCCGTCCAGGCAGATATCTCAAACACTGGTTGTCAGATCTTAATTAAATTTGGTATGGATGTTCACTGCTATGTTCCACGGATTGTTCAATGATTTCCCCCCCCCCCCCCCCCCCCGGATTTTCCGTTCTAGAGTTATCCGTCTTTGTTTATCTGCAAATGTTTTTTTTTTGTCTGCGAGCAGATATCTCCACCACCGTTTAATGAATCTCAATGAAATTTGGTATGGATGTTCACTACTATGAGCACAATCAATTGAGTGTTCAATCGTTTTTTTTTTCCGGTTTTCCGTTCTAGAGTCATTCATCTTTGTTTATTTGGAAGTGTTGTTTTTTTGTCTGTATCTCCACCACCGTTTGAAGGATATCAATTAAATTTGGTATGGATGTTCACTACTATGATGGCAATTGTGTATTCAATTGTTTTGTTCGTGTTTTCCATTCTAGTTCATCCTATTTCACTCTTAAGGATAAAAATAGATCATAAATGTATGGTTTACTAAAATAACTCCATTAGGCTTTAATATAGTGTCAGATGTTCCAGGAAACTGTATTGTAATATCCTTCACACAGGGTAAGTTTTCTGGTTTATATGACAAGTGCTTTGTATGTTTTCAAGCACCGCTGGCTGCACAATGAAGTAATAATGTCAACAGCTCAACTCATGAAACGAGTTTATAATATCAGTGAAAAGATGAATGGATGTACATGGACTATTAAGCACTGACTATTAATCACGGATACAGTAATGCCATAAGTAATCGACTCCTTAACCACAGCAGAATTATGGGTAACTTTTCAGGATTTAGTCGGAAATATGGCTTGTTGCCATTCATCGGAAAGCTCTCCCCGAGAGCTTTCCGATGAATGGCAACAAGCCATATTTCCGAATAAATCCTAAAAAATTACCCATAATTCTGCTGTGGTTAAGAAGTCGATTATTTAGGGCATTACTGTATGTACTTTTATACCAGATTGCATCCACTGCGCAGATTTATAGCTTTGTGTGCATTGTGTGCATTGACTGGAGATGGATCATTGTGCTCCAAAGCATTAATCCTGTTTGATATTCCCATTTTAAAAATGTGACTTATTTAACATGTTTTGTTATGTCTGTACAACCGTCCATTAATATTTCATTTTCGATGATAACTTTAGATCTATCAAACTTAATGGCATTAAATTAAGTATTGAGGTTTAATTACTAACACAAGATACAGATCAAGTTCGGTTTCGGGTTTCGACCGCCCATTTATGCCCTTTGTCAGAATTTGGTCTCTATTTCATTGCCGGATAACTTCATTAATTGTTAATTTAATGAAATGAAATATGGTGTGCAGTTGACAACCATAAAATACATGTCAAATTCGATTTTGGGTTCCTATAGCTCCGTCCTTTTATACCAGAGTTACTTACCTCATTTGTTATCACCACCAAACTTGGTATGTGGCTAAATTTTCTTTAAAAAAATGCAAGTTGTGAATGCTGTGTGAATCGGACAATATCTAATTACTTTCAACAGAGTTATGTACCTCTTTTGACTTTGAATTTTTTTTTATTGGTTTCCAGAGCTGGAAGATGGAAGTTTGATTCAATTATATTTTTCCATATTTTAATTTACTTCTTTCAAAAAAAGGCAACATTGACATTTCTCAGATCATAATTTATATAATTTGCACAGTTTCATATGGTATTCTACCTGTTATGGTGGTACGAGCTCATTGACTAGTTTCACATACTATTGTAAGCATTCATCAAAAATTTCATTGCCTTCTATAACATCTACATAATTCCATGTATCCCATTGGGTATTCCAGTTTTTATGTTAAAATTGACGTTCAAGACAATTATGTTTATAAATCGTGTCTATTACCCTATTTTTTCCGCGAGGAGCCACTAAATTTCTGCCTATTTGCATAATGCACAATTAACGTCATATCTATATGACAGATATATGAGAGTGAAATCAAAACAAGATAATTTTGTTAACTCTCCGCAAGCTAACTTAAAATGTTCACTTCCAGGGCATCCTCTGAATTTATTTTAATATTAACACGTTGAGTGCCACTACGAGTTATCTCGTAGTACACAACCTTCGCAGGTTGCCACTACGAGTTATCTCGTAGTGGTTTCCATGTCATGTAACTGACAAACGGAAGCAGTGGAATAGGTCGATGCACCACGAAAACCCGCATCGGGACATCAGAACAGCAGTTGTTTTTGGAATACACTGTGCGGCTCCATTTTGGGGCTAGGTATTTTATTATTTATAATTCAAGTAAAGCGGAACAATTATTCCCTAAAGCTACATTGTACCCTCTTCCGAACGTGTTGGACAATGGAAAGCAAACAAAGCATAACAATTACCGTACTCTAGACTTCATGCTGTTCATCGAACTGTTCCACATGTATGTACGGATAAATGGTTTTGTGTAGCATAGAGGTTTGGGGTAAGGGCAGTGTTCGCGCTGGACCGAAAAAAACTTTAGCCAAAAGTTTAGCCAAATGAAAATTTCATTAGCCAAATGAAAAAAACTTTAGCCAAATGTTTTTTAGCCAAATTAAAAAAAACTATGGCCAAATTAAATAATCGTTTTCTGGTCGGTTCACAATTAATGACTAAAACGTCAAATCTAACAGACACAGGTAAAATACACAATAATTTAACTAATTTTTATGAACTAGAAATAATTTTATATATATAATTTATTAATCTTTATGTGAAAGAGTGATTGGGGGGGGGGGGGGGGGGGGGGGGGGGGTAACCAGGGATTGTCCTTCTTAATGTCATTAAATTTTTGTTTTATATCAATATCTTTTTTTAAATCATTAAATATTAATTATTCTTGCGAAAATATTTAAGTGACATCTGGAAACTAATAACTTAATATTGTTACGACATTATCAAATTGCAATCTGTCATAAAAGCATGCATATTATTTTGAATGTATCGGTATTGACGACAAATATCTGTCGTGATTCACATTTGGCTGATTAAGCTATTGTCTTACACTTGGTGCTCATAAACCTTGGCCGTCATAAATACAATGTCATCATACACATGCATTGTGCAGGAGTCCCGTGAGTGACCAGACAGACAATGCGGGATTAGCGGATTAAATGTAAAATAATGATTTTTTGCTGTTTCGTGCAGAGTGACGGGTTTCCCTTTGTACTGTCCGCGATCGGGTTTCCCTTTATACAGTCGGCGATATATTCCCACTTACGATGTTTTCGGACTAGATCGTTCACATCACAGAATTGAAAACCCACTTGCCAAAAATTCATGCTTTCAGTCTCCATTTGGGGTCAAAAATTTTAGCCAAAAGTTTAGCCAAATGAAATTTTTATTAGCCAAATTCGAAAAAGATTAGCCATTGGCTAATTTGGCTACCGACAGCGCGAACACTGGGTAAGGGTAACTTATTTCCAGACGGATGGATTATATGGAATCGTTACATGTAGCACACTCCTGAATGTACAGGGATCTATTTGGCTACTGTTGCATCGTTGCTTTAATTTTGTGCTGACAAATCTTCCTACACTATTATTTCGGGCTGTACTTTGGAACCCTAGCATAGGCCTAAATCAGGCTATATGGGAGATAACTTACAATGCCCGAAACAACAGAAGATGCATGCTCGTAAATTTGCATGCTCGTAGTCATGGATGAAATAAACTCATCCTCACAGGAAACAAGTTCACCCGATTCCACGTCGGATTCACCGTCTGTAGCCATGCATGCTCATATAAGTAATTTGCTCCAGCGTGCATCAGCCATAATATAACTATATAACGAGCTATAACCACCACAAGGACACACACACCTCCATAAATATGCTGACCACCAAAATAACTTGTTTGGGTAACATTCCACTTCATATTTGTTGCTCAAACGTGTCCAATTGTGTCTATGAGATAACTCGTAGTTGGCACTGGTGGTGGGAATAATCAAATTCCTTCTGCCATTGCCGGCTACGAGTTATCTCGTAGTACTATCAATCGCCGTTTCTGTCATCTAAAGTCGCGACGTCATCCAATTATTGCTTCATTGAAGCCAAATTATGGTCTACTACGGGTATCTATCTTGCCACGATTTGGCAAACTGGCGAGATTACTAATTGATTTCCGGCACTCAACGTGTTAAACTGCATATTTACTTATTGGTACAGTAATGCCGTAAATAATTGACTCCTTAACACGTTGAGTGCCACTACGAGTTATCTCGTAGTACGCAACCTTCGCAGGTTGCCACTACGAGTTATCTCGTAGTGGTTTCCATGTCATGTAACTGACAAACGGAAGCAGTGGAATAGATCGATACACCACGAAAACCCGCCTCGGAACATCAGAACAGTGATTTTATCAAATAAATAGTGTGGCTCCCCTTACATCGTTCAACTGAAGTGAGCACCACCAGCACATATATTCTACTCAAAATGGTCCAGTTGTGAGTGAATACAGCTGACACTGTCTCACTGAGTGACCACCAGAGGCAGTCGTGTGTGGGCAATTAGACTGGGTTTTTTGGTATTCAATATAGAATGGCAATGTGCACGCATGCAAACATGGATGGATATTCACAATGTACAAACATGCGAAGGCAGTTTCGAGGAATTATTACATCTTTGTGTTTCAGCACATTGAAACTTCGCACAACCACCCACACATGTCACACAGACCTGCCAAATCTGTCCCCCCTCATGCACTCATGTGCGAGTGGACTCATCTAACTCAAGATAAGCGGATAATTTAATCCATGATGTTACTTACGTTGATGCTACCATTATCTCATTATTAGGGAACACAGCAGTTGTTTTTGGAATACACTGTGTGGCTCCATTTGGGGGCTATAGGTATTTTATAATTTATAATTCAAGTAAAGCGGAACAATTATTCCCCAAAGTTACATTGTACCCTCTTCCGAACTTGTTGGACAATGGAAAGCATAACAATTACCGTACTTTAGACGTCATGCAGTTCATTGAACTGTTCTACATGTATGTACAGATAAATGGTTTTGTGAAGCATAGAGGTTTACAGTAAAGGGTGACTTATTTCCAGACGGATGGATTATATGGAAACATTACATGTAGCACACTCCTGTATGTACAGGGATCTATTTGGCTACAGCTGCATGGTTGTTTTAATTTTGTGCTGACAATTCTTCCTACACTATTATTTTGGGCTGTACTTTGGAACCCTAGCATAGGCCTAACTGAGTCAGGCTAATCCGTGGGAGATAACTTGTAAACAATACCCGAAACAACAGAAGATGCATGCTCGTAGTCATTACTGGACGAAATAAACTCATCCTCACAGAAAACAAGTTCACCCGATTCCATGTCGGATTCACTGTATGCAGCCATGCATGCTCATATAAGTAATTTGCTCCATTGTGCATCAGCCATAATATAACTATATAACGAGCTATAACCACCACAATGACACCCACACCTCCATAAATATGCTTACCACCAAAATAACTTGTTTGGGTTACTTTCTACTTCATATTTGTTGCTCAAACGTGTCCAATTGTGTCTCCGAGATAACTCGTAGTTGGCACTGGTGGTGGGAATACCTAAATTCCTTCCGCCAGTGCTGGCTACGAGTTATCTCGTATTACTATTAATCGCTGTTTCTGTCATCTAAACTCGCGACGTCATCCAATTCTTGCTTCATTGAAGCCAAATTATGGTCTACTAAGGGTATCTATCTTGTCACGATTTGGCAAACTGGCGAGATTACTAATTGATTTCCGGCACTCAACGTGTTAATCACAACTTTTCAGAATTTAGTCAGAAATATGGCTTGTTGCCATTCATCGGAAAGCTCTCACTCGATGAATGTCAACAAGCCATATTTCCGACTAAATCCTGAAAAGTTACCAATAATTCTGCTGTGGTTAAGGAGTCAATTATTTAGGGCATTACTGTACTTGATTTTAGGCTGTCTATTAACTCTTTCCTTACTAAATACTCATTGATGTGTAGTCCAAGTCTTCTCGTACTAAAACTAGCTAAGATTTTGGGATGGAGATGCTAGTGTTTAGTCCGAGTTCCAGGCCCATGCATTTCTATGACACGAGTTACGCCCAGGATCTGTGGCGGGAATCTGTGGTGTATTTTACTCGATTTACCTAACAAAGCAATACATGATGCTATATACATCGGAAAGAGTGACATCTTATGGTCATAATGGTGTATAATAATCTAACTTTAATGTTAAATTACACATAGAATATTCCGGTTGATTGCCACAAACATCGTTGTTTTTTCTGTTTGTTTACTTAACTGAAAGCCGAACTCAGGTTCCGAAGAACTTCGGCATTGTCCGGTGTTTGTTCTGAGTATTCTAGTTTCCGTTTCTATATATAGCGCGGGGTTTTCCGAACAAAATGGTGAAAACCGATCGCCGCAAAGTCCAGTTTCCAATGTGCTTTGAGAACAATTCCCGCACTAAAAACTTAATGACATAATGGAGGATCAGAAAGGTAGTTTTGTTGACAATTTTCGCAAGCAACTTGTCAAAATTGGAGCAAATTAGAACTCTTGTGTCTGACTTGCCATGCGTGTGATTTTCATCCATGTGCATTTTGACTTTTGTGTTGATAAAATAATCGGAGAACCGAATCACACAGTTTCGAAATATAGTTCTTCCGTTTTAGTGGGACTTTTCAAACTTAAGGTTAAAAATTTATACAAATTTTGTTTGATTTTTTGTGTGCTTAACAAGAGCAGTATATTGCTCTGTTCGCTTAGTATATATCTTAATTTCGCTGAAGTCCACCAAATGTGGGAAATGTAGCACCATATTATTTATTCTAATGTTCGTTGTGTTTACACTGTTTTAAACTTTGAGAGGGTTGTAATTCCCCGTAATTTATTTAATGTATTACATTTATATCTTCAATGTTTAATTAATCTATTTATTTTTCATTTATTGACACACATAATTACGATTACAATGGAGAATTCATCGTAATTTGCGTTGTCAGTCGAAAATCTACGGAATATTTTCAACGGAAAATGCCGAACACAGTTCGCGAGGTCAACTGAGTTCGCATACTTTTAAAAATTTGTAAACATTGCGGTAAATGTCTCTTTTCGCATTAAATTACCGCTTTCAATTCACAACTGATGTGGGGTTCAGATCAAATAGCATGTCTTCTGCGGAAAATATCTTTTATTGTCACAATTGTGATATTTTATTTCATATAATTGTGGTTTTATTTGAGCGGGTCATTAACGCTTAACTCGTGTCATAAGAAGGCTATGCGCGCGTTCTCGGACTAAACACTAGCATCTCCATCCCAAAATCTTAGCTAGTTTTAGTACGAGAAGACTTGGACTAATTGATGTGTAGTTCTCATAAGAATTGTTCAGGTAATAAGTTCAACAAACAGCGTTCATTTGTTGAACTAATTATCTGAATATTTCCGACCAAAGCATATGAGTCCAGACTGTTCTTCTGCACTATTGTTCGCTTTATTAACATAAATTAGATATGCAATAATTGCTACATTATCTAGAGGCCTGTACATTGGCTGTATTTACATGTATCTATAATTCCACAGGCTCTTAGGGCCTGTTTATATGATACTGAGCCAGCCCAGTTAACTCAGCTGAATGTGATAGGTGATTATTTGACATAGATCTAGCTCGGGTCACGCAGCTTAAACTCGATCTGTTCCAGCCCGGAATGAAGCATTTACATAGGCAAAAAGCTGACTCTGGTTGACATGGCTCAGACTCGCCTAATATAAATAATCGCAAATAATTTTAACATGCACCATTATAGGAAGCATGAGCTAGTCTGAAATTACTGCGCCACTTTGGTTAGCCAAAATACTAAAATACCAATATAGACTTTACCAGTGACACGGTTCAAAAGGTCGATTTTGACTAAAACCACACCAACTATCAAAACCCTCATAAATTCTAGAAATATAAGCCTGTTTGAAAAAACGGTCGTATTATGTAAATGGGTTGTCGACCGTCCGTCCGTCCTCTCGGTTTCCGGATAAGTTTAGATTGAATCAAGTGAACTGAACCAAATTTGGTATATTAGTTTACCACCCCAAAATACAGATCAAGTTCGAATATGGGTTTCGTCCGAATGATTTTGACTGAGTTATCGCCCTTTTTCGACTTAGATTTTACCTGATATGCGGTTTCCAGATGATAACTTTAAATTAAATCGAGTGAACTGAAATGCGGTTTCCAGATGATAACTTTAAATTAAATCGAGTGAACTGAACCAAATTTGGTATACAGGTCAAGTTCAAATATGGGTTCTGTCTACATGCCCCACTCTACTCCAGAAACAGGTGTATTATGCCACGCCCCGACGGCGTGCTCTTTTTTCAGCAAACATATTCTCTGGTCTGTCTTATTGGCCATGAAATTCCCTTTTATTTGACATATAGCATTGCGAAATTGAAGAAAGCGAAGTCGAGATCTTATCGGTAACTACTTAAATTTGCCGAAGATATCGGATCGTCATCTTTCCTGTCTGCTGAGATGCCTTTGACCTAGTTATAAAATCAATATTTTTTAGCAATAATTTGTTGCGAACGTGTACTTAAATGTGATGACATCATCTATAAAATGCTCATATGCGTTCTGCCAGTCATTCTGAAGCCACCTTTACCTTTTTTATTTCACCCGATGTATTTGGCTCCATTGTGCAGACAGTCTTGTTTCTGGAATTGTTTGATGAATAAAGTTGAAAAATTTGGACACAATTTTAAACACATCGGGTGAAATAAAAAAGGTATGGGTGGCTTCAGAATGACTTGCGGAACATATATGAGGTTATATAATCGCGTTTAAGTACACGTTCGCAACATAACATTGCTCCAAAATATTAATTTTATAACTGGGTCAAAGCCCTCTGAGCAGACAGGGAAGATGATGACCCGATATCTTCGGTATATTTCAGTAGTTTCTGATACGATATCTCGACATCACTTCGTTCAATTTCGCCGATTTATATGTCAAATGAAAGGGAATTTGACTGCCAATAAGACACGCCAGAGGATATTATTTCTGAAATGATAGATTTCTAGAATTTATTAGGGTTTTGATAGTTGGTGTGGTTTTAGTAAAAATCGATCTTTTGAACCTTGTCTCTGGTACAGTAATGCTCTAATTAATCGACTCCTTAAACACAGCAGAATTATGGGTAACTTTTCAGGATTTAGTCGGAAATATGGCTTGTTGCCATTCATCGGAAAGCTTTTTCCTAACAGATCTTTTAACAGTAACAATAGCTGCTTATAGTTGTACAGGTGTGTGATGACTAACCGGCAAACTAGGGCAGCCATTACATGTATGTTTTTTTTATGTGTACCGTATACATATATACGTATATACATATCAACATCCTGATTGACCACTCGTCGATCGTTCGTCTAGCCATAGACACTTTACGCATGGTGCAATAACTAAAACATTTTCAATACGATCGGAACCGAATTCTGTATATGGGTTCTCTGAGCCCAAAATACAGATTGAGTTCGAATATGGGTTTGAACCGTGATTTAAATAATTTAAGGACTATAGAAATCTGCAGTGTCAGTCTGTGTGCGATCATTCATCCGTCCCAGATGTTTTCCAGATGATAAATTTTTCCAGATGATAAATTTTGTATGTGAATTAGTGACATGAAAATACAATTCATGTCCGAATTTGGATTCGGTCTGCCCATATTTACCGGAGTTATGGTCCTTGTCGATTTAGAATTTGCCAATTATTTTGGTTTCCGGGTGATAACTTGAGTTTAGTTATTGATTGTTTTCAAATTTGGTAAATCGATTACTCATATGAAAATACAGGTCAAGTACGAATTCTGTTCCGTCCGCCTATTTTTACCGTAGTTATGGTCCTTGTTTACTTATAATTTGACGATTATTTTGGTATCTGGTGTTATATAGCTTTATCGTTACAGTTATCTGTTTGTATATGTATATCGATTACTCATATGAAAATACAGATCAAGTTCAAATTTTAGTTCGGTCTGCCATTTTTACCACAATTATGGTTCTAGTTGACTTATAATTTTTCAACTTTTGTTGATTTTGTGCCAATTTGAGGTTATATTTTGACTGAGTCTTTTTCAGATTTGGTTATTTATATGCAGCTCAGTTATGAGACAGTGCACAAGTATTTAATCCATGTAATACATTTCTACAAAGACCCCGCTCCAAATGAAGCCACCTCTTCCGAAGGGAGCGTGTTTCAGCTATTACTATATAATTCAACATCATAACTCTAGATTATGATTCTGTTCATAGCTATCACCGAGGGATGGGTTAAACATCTGCCAATCATGATTGGCCTCTCGTCTTAAAGCTGGGATACCAAGATTTGAAACACTAGCAGAATTGCGAAGTCAAATGTAGTCCTATTCTCCGCTCTGTATCTGCTTCTCTTCATCATAGTATCTTATGGTTTGAGTCTGTTATGATTAACCCTTTGAGTGCCAGGGTCCGATATTATCGGCCCTAAACCTACACAATAAGTCTTTTAAAGAATATAATAAAATATATTAAAATTGTAAAAAATTGTAAAAAAAAACAAACAAAAATGTTAAGCCAATGCATTCTCTTATATATGCGAGGCGACCTATGGTCGACTCGCATATATAAGAGAATGCATTGGCACAGGGTATATGGGTTGATACAAAAATCGGACCTGGCACTCAAAGGGTTAAACTAAATGCTTATTGATGAATAGTTATCAGGTCGTTTGTTGAACTTATTGTCTAATCATTTCCCTCCAATAAATAGGACTCCTTCTGCAAATTATCTGTCGTCTGCTTATTTTTACTGAGCACCCATATTGTGGGTATTCTTTTTATTATATGCGGATTATTTAGGCTCAAAGTTGCTAAGTTAAGTCTTAATTAATTAAATAATTAATTGTACATAAGTAAAGAGCACACGTGTCAGTGTTTACCAACAGGAAAGAGCCTAGTCGTAAAGTTAAATTTGACACGATGTGACTCAAACATAGAATTATCTATTGATCACGCTCCGTCATAAATTTGTTGCTTTTGATTGGCTAGTGGACAGTGTGCACGCATTGAATGATCACTTGATCAACCTTGACAGCTTGTGTTAGTTTCAAGCCCTACAGTGAAATAACACTATCTGGAGTGAAATAACGACATTGTATTTCACTGTGGCTTCTAAGAGATAAATACCACGATCTACGTTTTGGTAATTTCCTGATATTTGATAGGCAATCATATAATAATAGACCATTTCAATGTACAGTAATGCCCTAAGTAATCGACTCCTTAACCACAGCAGAAATATGGGTAACTTTTCAGGATTTATCGGAAATATGGCTCTCAGTGAGAGCTTTCCGATGAATGGCAACAAGCCATATTTCCGACTAAATCCTGAAAAGTTACCCATAATTTTGCTGTGGTTAAGGAGTAGATTACTTAGGGCTTTACTGTATCCTTGTATAATTAAAGTCAGTTGAGAATTAATTATGTATAGAAAATAGGTTAAAATAAACTTTCTATTCTACCATCTGTGATGATTTGTCCTTTAACTGATTCACCCATTTTTATCTTGGCTCCAATTTCATAGAATCTGATCAATATATGGAGTGTCCATAAACAGCTTAAGGTCATTGAACATTTGCTTAAATTTATACCTTTATCTTTCATCAGGTATAAGTTGCTCCTTTCATTTGAAGTAAACTTTTGCATCTAATGTTACCAATGCAGTGCATAAATGACTCTGAGAAAAATGGTTTGAAAGAAATGCACCTGCTGCTCCCTACATAATATGATAATATGATAATAGGATATTCAATTTTACTTCATACAAAACAACAATAAGGCATTCATGTTTCCCTGACACCATTTATACTGGTCTTTAACCCTTCCATGACTGAAGCTTCCTGTGCCAATGCATTCTCTTATATAAGCGAGTCTTTCATAGGGACCCTTGCATATATTAGAGAATGAAATTGGCCTAACAATATTTACCTTGACAGTGTAAGCCAGTGCATTCTATTATACATTCAAGGCTACCTATGGGAGACTCGCAGATATAAGAGAATGCACTGGCACAGGATATTTAATGCTGCACCAGCACAGCTCCCATAATGAAAGGGTTAAATAGGACCATTTTCTGCATGAGACCCATTAAGTTTTAACTTTTCCACAACTTTTCGTTTCATTGATCGACCATTCTAAGTAGTTAAATTATATGACCTGGCCGGTGTGTTTGTCAATGTCAATATGCGAGTCTGTCATTTCTATTAATTATACTTCAATGGTGTAACCAAGGAAGTATATTGTTTTTCTACTGAGGTCGTTTTCCGTTTATTTCGAAATACTCAGAAACTGATTGCAGTAGGAACGCGAAATCTCTAGCGAATGTAGGCATCGAAGGTTTACTAGATATAATGGTATCCGGATTTCCGCCCAATGTTTCTTGGCGGAGTTATGGCCCTTTTGCGATTATTTTTCATTGTTATTATTATTATTCTTATTATTATACTTGACACTTTTGTAATCACTATTACTCGAAAAGTACAAGAAGTAGGACACTAAAACTTGGTAAGTAGGTTGGGGTACATGAGTTCTATGCCTATGGCCCATAACGATTTTGTCCGCGCTTTCACCGAGGAGTTATCTCCCTTTATTTGAAAAAATGTCATTTTATTATCTCGGAAATTATAAGAAGCAGAGCATCGAAAATTAGACCGTATGCACATCTCGATATGCACTACTGCCCACGGCCATAAAAACTTGTGTCCGCGCTTTCCCTGAAGAGTTACCGCCCATAGTTGGCAAACCTCTATTTTATTGTACTCTGTTGTCCTCCCGTATCATTCCAGATAACTGTATTTGGGTTTTGTAGTCGTGTTGACCGTTGTCAGCTTAGTCCGAAGAAGAAAATTGGACAGGGTTGGACATATATTTTTACACTGGGGTGGGGGCAAAATTTTCTCAATTTTTTTTTTTATTGACATTCATCTATTTAAGTATGTAGATTCCTTGAACGAAAACAAACCCATACCGGAAAGGATTTTTGTAATCCGAGAAGAAATGCAAGAGTTACGGGCCCTCAAAGTTTGCAATTTGGTCCCATGTGCTTGTGATCACATCTCCTCCGAAGATGTCGAACTTTGGATGTCATCTGATATCCCAGTGCGTGCGGGCTGAAGAGAGCACGCGATGTGCCAAATTTTGCCAGTGTCGGTTCAGTGTTGTGGATCAGGGGAGGGGCGGTCCGGGGTACAAATTTTTTATTCTTCTCCGAATCAGATGAAACTTGGAGTGTAACATCTACACCGCCAACCGATCTAGAAACTGAAACAATTTCGAAAATCCATTGAAAAATGACGGAGTTGCGGTCCTTCAAACTATGCAAATTTGGGCCCATGTGCCTGTGACCTCATCTCCTCCGAAGATCTCGAACTTAGGATGTCATCTGATATCGCAGTGCGCGCGGTCTGAAGAGAGCACGCGATGTGCCAAATTTTGCAAGTGTCGGTTCAGTGTTGTGGGTCAGGGGAGGGGTGGTCCGAGGTACCAAAATTTAGTTCGTCTCCGAATCATATGAAACTTGGTATATAACATCTACCTTACACGTTGATCATAAAACTGAAAACAGATCGTAAATCCGTTTAAAAATGGCGGAGATTTGGGCCCTCAAACTTTGAATGTGGGCCCGTATTCTTTCCAATAAACAAAATGTTATTCGTCTCTGAATCAGACAAAATTTATAACAAATAATCAATGTAACTAGCTGATCACAATACTCAAAACAATTTTAAAATCCATTGGAAAATAACGGAGTTACGGGCTCTCAAAATTCGCATTTTGGGCCGGGTTTGACTATTTCCCAATCCCGTCACCCAATTTCGAGGCAGGGGTGGGGTCACTTCCAAACACTTGAGATCAACCCACACATGTTAACCTCTTCGCTGCTATGACATCCGTATCTATTACGGACGTAAAAGTGCACGCCGTGTGCTATATGGTCCGTAGGTACTACGGACCTAGTTCAGCACACTAGAAGTAGGCCATTATACATAACTGGAACTCAGAGATTAGTGCATCGGAATAACTGTATCTCGACGTTTCAAACAGTGTATGATGTTCCACGATTGTGAACAATAATAGCCTTTCAGCTGAGTCACTTTTATGGTTCTTTTGACATTCCCGCTATATTTTCCCATTGGAAAATGCCAATAACGTCAACAACCCAGCACACGACGTCATAACGTCATTTAGCAGCGAAGAGGTTAAGGGAAAGATATAATCATTCTACTTCATATTTTCCGTCCCTTAACTGCGATTTATTGAGCTCATGATTTGCCCTATTATTATACTTCCATGGTGTAACCAAGGAAGTATATTGTTTTTCTACTGAGGTCGTTTTCAGTTTATTTTGAAATACTCATAAACTGATTGCAGTAGGAACGCGAAATCTCTAGCGAATGTAGGCATCGAAGGTTTACTAGATATAATGGTATCCGGATTTCCGCCCAATGTTTCTTGGCGGAGTTATGGCCCTTTTGCGATTATTTTTCATTGTTATTATTATTATTCTTATTATTATACTTGACACTTTTGTAATCACTATTACTCGAAAAGTACAAGAAGTAGGACACTAAAACTTGGTAAGTAGGTTGGGGTACATGAGTTCTATGCCTATGGCCCATAACGATTTTGTCCGCGCTTTCACCGAGGAGTTATCTCCCTTTATTTGAAAAAATGTCATTTTATTATCTCGGAAATTATAAGAAGCAGAGCATCGAAAATTAGACCGTATGCACATCTCGATATGCACTACTGCCCACGGCCATAAAAACTTGTGTCCGCGCTTTCCCTGAAGAGTTACCGCCCATAGTTGGCAAACCTCTATTTTATTGTACTCTGTTGTCCTCCCGTATCATTCCAGATAACTGTATTTGGGTTTTGTAGTCGTGTTGACCGTTGTCAGCTTAGTCCGAAGAAGAAAATTGGACAGGGTTGGACATATATTTTTACACTGGGGTGGGGGCAAAATTTTCGCAATTTTTTTTTTTATTGACATTCATCTATTTAAGTATGTAGATTCCTTGAACGAAAACAAACCCATACCGGAAAGGATTTTTGTAATCCGAGAAGAAATGCAAGAGTTACGGGCCCTCAAAGTTTGCAAGTGTCGGTCCAGTATTGTGGGTCAGGGGAGGGGTGGTCTGTGGTACCAATTTTTAATTCTTCTCCGAATCAGATGAAACTTGGAATATAACATAAATATGTCTATCCAAATGTAATTCGAGAACTTTGAACGAATGTTGTACAAGCTGACATCTCATTCCCCAAACTATCCGTTACTTATTCATAAAAGTCATATTATGCTACACGCGAAACGGAGATAACTTTTGGGGAATGCAGAGTCCAAAACGGATCGAAATCGCCCTGTTCCAGAAAAGTCGTTTTCACTTTTTGAAAAAGGCTCCAATATTTCAACCAAAACTTTTGGACTTAGAACATTATTTTTTTCTCAGTCAAGTGAAAAGAGCTCTTCAGAATAATTCCGCTTATATATATAATATATATTATCTATATATACGCCAAAAATTTGTAACTCCCCTCTCTCCTTCCTCCGGCTACCCCATCTCCCGTGGGATGGAACCTACCTCCGATTCGAATACACCCTTCTTGCCGCGGGCCAGTCTCAATCCTCTACCAGAGAACTGATACAACGCCCGTCGAATTCCAACAATTATTTCCAGAGTGGTATATTGGTATGAGTTTATATGGGAGCCGTTATAAAGCAAATAACTTGGATTTTAATATAAACCCACCTATTCGTAAATTGTGTAGCCCATGGTGTGTGGTAAATTATCATTTTATCGTGTAGAGTGTGTCATGAGCTATCTGCGTGCGTGCATTTCACTTTTGTATTTTCTTTCGCATCTTCAACGCATTGCATATCATATACAACCAAACAAAATACAAACATTACATTAATTTGATCAAACAAGCCTTCGTTATATGGTGTATATTTCTACTAACGTAATGGCGACGTATAGCCAATTATTAACGATAAACACATAGAAACATGCAAACATCATCATTTTCGTAAGAACAATTTGTATATTGTTATAAACCGTAGTATACTGCTAGACATTCAATTCTTTCCGTTAGTATATGTCTGCTGAATTGGAAATGACTCCTTTTATACTTTCGCAAAATAAAACACCACTGATAGTTTCGTACACCGTCATTTAAGTCTTGTCAAAAAGCAAACGTGAAACAACCGCTTATTATTCCTACCATAAAGGAATCTACTTATAGAGAACGCTCTTTTCTGTTCGATACGTTCAAACTCTTTGTGTGTTGTTGTTAATCACTCATTATATTCTTCGGACCGAACGTTCATTAAGCGCCCTTCATGTTATATATGCGAAAACCGACCCACGTGTTTATTGTTTTATATCCGATTCAATAACACATCGACGTTTATATTCTAGTTATTTGTCGAATATAAAAAGCATCTTTACATTATCTTTAGTTTGGTATTATTCGTATTTGATGATTAAAATACACCAAAGCATGTTAAAAATAAAAAAAAATAGTAGATAATTTGACGGGATTCGAACTCACGTCGCAATAAAACACAAACTGAAGGTTTGACGCTCTCACCACTCGGCTACGCACTGTGCTGTTAATTTATAAGAAAATATATTAGTATTAAATATATAGGCATATAACTGTGTATATTTAAACTTTATATCCAAACTGATTGAAATGCGTGACTATATATACCCCTTTCCGCTATACGGGGAACGGGAAAATGCACCTATTCTTCCCACCAAATCCAAACGGGCTAATTAAAGAGCAAGGTAATGCCGTAGCAGGTACATTTGGATATTCTATTCACGCCCCCCCCCCCCAAATCTTGACCGCTATACTTTAAAAGTAACCTACCCAGCGGAGAATGCAAGATGGGGTGGGTTGAGACTTTTGGTAAATTCCACCGAAAATCGCAAATGGGCAAAATTCAAACATCGAGATAAAAACATTTTGACGAGTACATCTGATGGGTAGTTTTCACGCGCATCTAAAGTGCCATTTTCGAATTTTCAGATGGATCGGTTTACTCGTGACAACGCTATCTACTACATATTTTGGGACTTCTGTCTGTTTGTCTGTTAGGTATGGCCGGGAAAACTGCCGGACGGATTTCGACGAAATTTGATATCTAGGGTTATTTTTGTCCGGGGAGTGTTTTTGACCCCGACCTGGTCATGACTTTAAAAATGGTCAATTCAATGTCAAATCGTGTAAAACGGATGGATTTCTACGAAATTTGATACCTATGGGTACGCTTGTCCGGGGAGTGTTTTGGACCGGTAAAACTGTGTCCCCGATCTGACCTTAACCTTTAAAATGGTCAATTCAAGGTCAAATCGCGCCTTTCGACGGGATTTTGACGAAATTGATACCTAGGGGTAATTTTGTCGTGGGAATGTTTTACACGGGTCAAATCGAGACCCCGACCTGACCTTGACCTTCAAAATTGTCAATAGGGAAAACAGCACGGACGAAGTCTGGTCACCCTGCTAGTATAATATAAATATTTATACTTAAGTAGTCTATCACTAACCTAATTGTAGCCCCAAATCCAAACGTGCTAATAAAGATCTAGTTTAATGCAGGAGCATGTACGTCGGTATACTGTAGGTACGCCTCCAAGATGTATGCTCAGCGGAGAGCTTGCGTCGGGTGGGTTCAGACTTGGCAAATTCCACAGGAAACAAATGTGGAAAATTACTTAAAAAATAAAACTTTGAGACAAAAATGTGTTGACGTGGTCAGAAGTATCCAGGTGCAACTTTCGAACGATTGTATAAGTTTTAGAGTGGACCGTTTAATCCTGGTAGCGCGTAACATTGTTAACGGGTGAAATATATTACTCAAATTAATATGATTTGCACCCTTTTGATGTATATATACATGCCGATTACTCTATAATCAGACACACATAATTAGCCATAAAATGTATCCCTACTGAATACAAATGAACTGATTGGCTGGCTGGGTGAATGGTGACTCAGTTGGTCAGGACCATGATGCATTAGACAGTCATTAATCATCATGACATAAACCTTTGGAGTATATTTATTATTTAGAAATGTCAATGCAAGTCCACCATCGGATCATTAAGCACCAATATGCATTCGCATGAAAAGGAACGCATAACACTCACATGGGATGGGATGGGATACCATGGAAGTATATCTGATTCCATGGAATCTGACCTCTAGTTTGCATTGGTACCATATCAGGCATTCTCATAAATTTCCATAGATGTCTCACATTTATGGATGCTCTGGCTTGGGATCGTTTGCATGTAGCAATGTCATTTTCAGAACTATAGGATTGAACATAAATTGTTTGTTAACCCTTTCAGTGCCAAGTCCGATTTTTGTATCAACCCATATTTCCTTGATCGTTTAAGAGCTCTTTCCATCAATGTATCACATTATTATAATCAATAAATTTGAAAAATGATCAAGGAAATATGGGTTGATACAAAAATCGGACTTGGCACTGAAAGGGTTAAATGTGGTTAACAAGCTAATTATTACAATGTCATTTGTACTATTCCTCGAAATAAATAGGACAAAATACGGGAAAGGTTTAAATGGAAATATCTACCAGATATCTCGTAAAAGTAATGACATTGGTCGTCGAGATACCTCAGTGCAGGTAACCAATGAGTTGATATGCCTATATGACCGTATAGATATTTTCAACTATCTACTATTAATCCATCTCAGAAAATAAATTGACAAAACAGGATTTTCCATTGGACGATCTCTGAATCTGGTTGAATGGCCGAAATTAAATTGGTCGAAATTGACAACAACCAAGCGAACTTTCAGAAAATATATACACCTCAATTTCAATTTTCTTCAATAACCTATATCCATGATCAAGACAATGGTTCTGTTTGGCTACTACTAACATTTAAAATGATGCAAAAACTTCTTAATAATTATCAACAAACAGAGAGTCGAATCCGAAGCGATGGTTCCTGACTGGTTAGCGAACGATCTCCGGTAAAATTATTAACTCCCGATGTAAACAAATGCTCTGGTCACATTGTGACAAATGACATGCCAGTATTATTAGTATAATAGGGTCAAAATAGGGTTGTAATCTGGTAAAACATTTTATAACTATTCCCAATCAAATTATCTATGTTCATCATGCAGCCCCATCATCCAACAGCCAATGTGGCACAAATTATTAGCGTTCAGTTGAGCATTACAAAAACATAAATACGACTGAAATGTAATGATAGATCAGGTCGCGTGATAGCCTCTTGGCCAATCAAATGTGCGCATTTCAATGAAATCGAAAGTAGTTGTAATTATAGAAATATGAATGCATCAGATGAGTAGATGCCTACAGCAATGCCCTAATTAATCGACTCCTTAACCACAGCAGAATTATGGGTAACTTTTCAGGATTTAGTCGGAAATATGGCTTTCCGATGAATGGCAACAAGCCATATTTCCGACTAAATCCTGAAAAGTTACCCATAATTCTGCTGTGGTTAATCCTTTGAACCCGGCTGGCCGGTATTCCGGCCAGAACGTAATTGCATATATACGCGACTGGCCAGTTTTCCGGCCATGACGTAATCGACTTGCCACTTTTTCGGGGGACACTGTGGTCTGCTGACCTTTTATTTTTTATATTTCGATAAATACTCAATGTTAAAAAAAAAAAAAATAGTATTTCATAAAATTCATATTATAATTGTTTTAGCTGTCCAAAAAATATCGAAGTTGTGTTTGGCATAACGAAGTATCAGCCGATTAAAAACTGGACACAGTCTCCATTTTATCACATTTATGCAATTACAGCGCCGCCATATTGCTTCTCGCGACCTCTCATTTTGCGTTAGGTCATATCGCCTTATATGGCCCATAAGAGATCTAAAAATATATAATTATAGGTAGAAACTTTAGTGACATATTCTTGTGGTATTTATAACTCCCAATGTGTGAAGAAATTCCCGCTAAATTATATAATTCGCACTAACGATTGTCGGATATAAACGCATGTCATACGAGTTTTGTTCAAGAATATGCAAACTTCTGAGTTCATAACTATATAGATTTACACGAGAATAAAGCTCAGAATCTTGTCTTTAAGATGGCATAAGCCAATACACCGCACAATGTGCGCATTTTAGTTATTGGTGGGGTATTCAGAGAACACCCAGAGTTTGTTTTGGCAAAAGCTCATATGACGTCATGTATTTACGTTGGGATTGTGACGTTACATAACATTTTTGGCAGTTTTTATATTAAATCCGATAAAGTTTTCAATTTTTTATAACTTTTTCTGGATTTAAGATATTGAAATATATTGTGATGTGCTGAATTCAGAATTTAATAATCTTTCCAATGGTGTAAACAATATGGTAGAAGAGAATGCATACAATACAGCACCATGCGCCTGAACACAAGTCTACAATAAGTCAAAATACCCCTGGGAGCCCAGGGTCAGGGCGTCGATCGTTGTAGGGAGCCAGGGTTCAAAGGGTTAAGGAGTCGATTATTTAGGGCATCACTGTATTTACTGACGTTCAATTTTTTGCTTCAGCATTGTGCTGACCAAATTTAAATTAACTCTTTGAAAAGACAAAAATTAAGTCTTTTGTACATTAATGCCCGAAGTATATGACCCTTTAACCACAGCAGAATTATGGGAAATTTTTCAGGATTTAGTCGGAAATATGGCTTGCATGTTGCCATTCATCGGAAAGCAATCGAGAGCTTTCCGATGAATGGCAGCGAGCCATTTCCGACTAAATCCTGAAAAAACTTCCCATAATTCTGCTGTGGTTTAGGGGTCGATAATTAAGACATTACTGTATATTCAGTGCAAGGGGCATAACCATAAGACCTAACACCAGCAACAAACTCTCAGCGAAATGTGTCCTCAGTCCATTTCTGTCAAAAAACTCAAATGAACCATGGGGCCAATGCCAAGGAAAATGACTTGGCACACAGCATTTTAGAAGCTCACCAGTGAAATTGCTATTTTCCAGACTCATATATCTTCAGCCACTTTTCTGCAGTTAATCTCACCTACTTATTGAAAGGAGACATCCACTGTACTCTATTTGTAAACACTCTGTGCACTGTTTGTTGTTAATAGAATCATCTCTGTTCAACAGGATGTTACTTTGAATGTAATTTATGCTTTACCTTGTGGCAAAGTGGAGCTATAAATCATTAGTAGTCCTTCCATCAGTCAGTCAACAACTCGGTGAACAAATTATCTTGGAACCCCAAGGTCAAATGTGCTCATATTTGGTTTAAGTGATTATTAGATGTCTGTAATTATACCCCCACTTTCGAAGAAAATGGGGGGGGGGGGGTAAACTGGATTGACTGTCTGTCCGTCACACTTTCTCCCTCTGTGTGTCCATCCGTCCGTCCGTCCGACCTCATAACTCGAACAACTATGAACCGATTTCAATAATTTTTTATTTGCAATTTCCTTAGGACTGCCTCTCCGCATGATGCTAATTGCGGTGCGGTCCAACTTTCTTTTTTTAAGTTACGCCTTACTTTTCGACTTATTTTGACTTAGAAAATTCTGTCCGACTTAATAACTTTAACAAATATGAACCGATTTCAATAATTTTTGGTATATATGCTTCTCACAACACCCTCTCTACATGATGCGGCTCAGGGTTGGCTCGGACTGTTTTTCCTAACATTATACTTCATTTTTGACTTATTTTGACTTGGAAAATTTTGGGATTTTTTTTGTGTGGATGCTATCAAGTTAGGATATTTTTCGGAAGTTTCTTCGAATACGGGTTCGGAACAATGATTTTTACCACAGTTAAGTTGCGTTTCATTTTCTACCCTTTTTTGGGTTTCTGCAATCATTCGAACAAATATGAACCAATTTGAATATTTTTTTCTGTACAAGCTTCTTGCGACACCATATCGATATTATTAATCCAAATTTTTTTTTAAAGTTACAAAACTTTTTTGTTGGGTTTACGAATAATGCGGGTTGAATTTGCCACGGTGGGGGTATGCTAGCACGCGAGTGCACACCTCTTGTTCACATTAGATCAAATAAGTTGAATATGTTGGAGCCAATGTAGTCAAATTGTGTAGACATCATCTTAGAAATCAGCCTCTTTTAAAAGCCTATGATAATCTTATCAGATTTACATCTCTGGAACTCGACTTATATTTTATTTCTTTGATGAGGCCGCTTTCACAAGATGAAGTTATAAATTGTTTCCAAATATGGAGCGCATGCCAAGTGCAGTAAAATTTTGTGCAAATAATTTTATTCAGTAGTAGTTTATAAAAACAACAAGATTCAAATGAATAATCTATATGCAGTATAATGCCATAAATAATCGACTCCTTAACCACAGCAGATTTATGGGCAATTATTAAGGATTTAGTCGAAAATATGGCTTGTTAACATTCATCGGAATGCTCTCTATTTTGTATTCTGCTGTTGTTAATGAGTCGATAATTTAGGGCATTCGTGTAGTTTCACCAGTTGCATGTAGATTAGATCATGGTCCACATGTAGATATGAAACCCGATGACTGTGTGTATGTGTCACTCTGTTCACTCTTACAACCATTTTTAGACCAGTCATTTTTGACAGGCAATCCCCTATGGCCAAACAAAAATAATATTCTTATTACTTTTCATATGCGTATTTTACTCTCCAAGATTGAAATACAACTACTTTTGATTATTTTTGTATAAATTTTAATATTGCACCATATTACTAAGAAATCAACCTATTGTGAGATGCTGAAATGTGTTTTTTGTGTTTTATGAAATTATTTGAGAAAAAATTCAATAGATTTTCTTGAAAACCATGAAAAACATTTAGGGTAGGGGGTTTAAAATAGGGTCGATAGGGAAACCCAAACCACAAATATTGTTTTCTTTGACCTAGTCTATATTTATTAAACCTGTCGTCTGTGTGTTTGTGTGTGTGACTCTCTCAAGCTTTTCATATGTTCATATCTTTTCAACCATGTGTCGAATGTAGCCCATATTTGGAACACAGCCTACAATGTTTCGTAAATGACGACTCACCAAATTTCATACCCATTGGTCAAAGAAAACCTGAGATCAGAATGGTCCACAAAGGCTGTGTTTGCACTCGAGTAGACACTTATTCTTATGGCGTTTGTTGAAATGACGTCACACACAAATCCATACTTGCTTCGCTATTGTATGTACAAAACTTCCATGCATGCTCTATAACCAAAGCATCATTGGAAATGGGTGCTAAATTAATTTGTCAGTTCAGGTTGAGTGTGAATATAAACTGGATGTTGATTTAGACGAGGAAATGCATAGTGTGTAGAGTTGGAAGGAGTGTATGCATATATTCGAAGATGGCTAATTAAAGGATGCAGTTTGATTGTCACCCAGTGGGTACCGTTCTGCAAATTTACTGGAAATCAGATAGAAAAGCCACATTTCTTGGCCGACCAGGACTAATATAGTCATATAAACATAAATTTGGTACGGGGTTTAGAGCAGTATACAGTAATGCCCTAAGTAATCGACTCCTTAACCACAGCAGAATTATGGGTAACTTTTCAGGATTTAGTCGGAAATATGGCTTGTTGTCATTCATCGGAAACCTCTCAGGGAATTACTGTACTTTAAAAAAAAATACATGCCTGCCTGATGTGATGACCGAGACTAATACAGTTACAACACAACCAACAATATAAATTAGAATTTGTTCATGTCAGCACATACCATGCAGAAAGTAATACAGAGCATTTATAAACCTGTCATTTTTGACATGCAATCATCTGGTCAGTAACAAGAAAACCATAGTCAGAAATGGTAACGCGCTCAAGATCATGTATTATATACCCATGATTGTATTTGTAATTATAGAATATAAAATATATTGGTTTCACGAATGACCAACTCAGAATTAATCACCTTGCGCTTCTTGGCATCCGAATAACAATTGAAATAGAAATTTAAATTCCCAACTACACCTTTTACCGGACTTGGCCTCCGGGTCGCAGTTCGACTTTTAATCCGTCCAAAAATTCCCATTCTATAAATAAAACACCCATGCGCCCACTGTATACCAAGAAATAGCGAAACATTATACACGTGGAGCATGGAATAAATATTATTGACTGATAAAAACTCGACAGATCAGGGATTAGCCTGGAAGACAACTTGGGAGACATCTTCTCCCTAAAATGTGTCACTTCTCCCTATTTTTTTATATTTTTTGCCCCAGTGAAAAACAAATGCCCGGCTCACACAAAGTGTGTTTTGTGGAAATATCGCATTTATACTATCATTATACTATACTATTACTATATTCTTGAGGAAATATTCATAATTAAGAAACTGTTAGTTCTAAATTATAACCTTATAACGAAGGCCATTCGTGCTACTAGCTACCTTTGAATCTCTGTCTTGAAGTATAATACTGCTGATGAAGTACTGTTTACCTCATCCCCACATAGCCTGGAATTAGTGTCTCGGTTAACTAAGTGCGGTTGTATATAACAATAAGGCTAATGACTTAATGATAATCTCTTTGCAGATCAGCCAGTGGAATCTGAATTATTAGAAGAGTGCTGGCATCTAGGTTTCTTCCTTAGTCGCCAGGACGTCTATAAAATCATCAGTCTTGAAGGTACGTTTGTCACTTAAAGGTACTCAATCCGATCAGAGGGTCCTATATTACTATTTCTTTGGCTTTGGGGGTAAAAAATATTTGATTCGAGTCGAGGAACCCACCCATCAGAGCTCAGAGTGATTAGATATCGATTTTTGAAATCTATTAATTTTCGGATATGTAGCCCACAAGTTGGCAGAACACGTGATTAAAACGGACAAATTGCTGGTGTATTATAAAGATGGATAACTCTATAAAATCAAGTGGTTATTATTGTTAATAGTAAGCACTTGATTTTAGAGTTATCCATCCTACACCCACAATTGGTCCATTTTCATCACGTGTTCTGCCAACTACTGGGCTACATATCCGAAAATTAATAGATTTCAAAAATCGATATCTAATCACTCTGAGCTTTGATGGGTGGGTTCCTCGACTCGAATCAAATATTTTTTACCCCCAAAGCCAAAGAAATAGTAATATAGGACCCTCTGATCGGATTGAGTACCTTTAAAAGGCTGTACTATTGTATATAGCAACTTGCATAGGACAGAAAGTTGAGACAACATTAGACTTTGGAGCTCTGTGGTCTGGTAGTTAGCGTGTCGGACTTGTATTCGCTGTAAACACATCGATATGTGTTCGCATCACGTCGCCTGTCATTGAGTCTTCACACAGCAGTGGCTTGGCCGCTTTGAGCAACGTGCAATTGTCAGATTTCTCGCTGTTTCAAAACCTGCGCCAAGTTGCGACCCTTGTGCAAGGTTGCTCGTACTGTGTCAGCTTCGCATCGCTCATGCGTTAAATGAGTACCAGTCAACTTGTCATATATCAGCATGTTCTGATTAAACTAGAGCAGCGCCTGCTGGCTGCAGCCGGTTCATTGTTGGCTTGTAGAAATGACTGGGGTAATATTGTACCAAGCGGGTTAGAGCAAGAAATTGGTTAATCACTATATAAAACTGGTCGTTATTATTATATTATTATTATTATTATTAGATATGTCTAATTTTAGTCCTTCAAAAATTGTCGGATCATTTGTACCCAGAGTTTCTGCTACGGGTTGGGGGAACGTGACCCCTATTGCCACTGGGGGAAAATATCAGTCTATTCAACCATCTGCAAATATCTTGTATAAGTAAATCAGACCATATGTTTTAAAATTCTGCAGGCATGTTTGGGATCGTCATCATCTCTAGATGGGAGCTATCAAATTTAAACAATTTTGGATTAAAGACATAGCTGCTGACAGCCATCTTGGATTTACTCCTTGCATGACTAAATCCTTTATCACACCCTACAGGTCACACCCCTCATGAAAAATGTGGCTGCTGGTAGCCATGTTGGGTTTTACTCTTTGCATCACTAAATCATTATCCCATTGATCATTAACGATATGGATCTTCATGGTTGGAGCTATTGAATTTCTCTACATTTCGTTTATAAACATGGTTGCCAGTGGCCATCTTGGATTTCAAATTTGAATCTCAACACACCTTATAGCGCACATTTATGGCTGAATCTCTATGAAATTTCAAAGGCATGATTGTGACCATTCATTTTTGCATCAATCCAATCCGTTCATTATATTAATTTAAGTTTTTAGACTTCACTTATTTTTAACCGTCCCATTTATATATAATGCATAACATTCTCAAAATTATTCCCTCTGCAAGTTGAGCTACAGCACTGCTCAAATTAAGCGACCTGTTTTAACGAGGTGTACATGCGTTAATACCGCGGTGCAATACCGCGACATACCGCCGATTCGCGGTTGCACTACCACGCGCGTACCGCAGTACCACCACGACGTTCACGGTAACGAATGTTGGTAGCGCGGTGGCATGCGGTAATGCACCGCACAAACGCGGTGACATTACCGCTACGCGGTAGCATTTTTGTAACGAGGTTAATGACGGGATTCGATGGCTGACCCACCGAGAACTACAAGTGCACGCCCTCGCCAAAAGTTGCAATTTCACATCAAACGATGCCGCCCGACACGCAGTCGTGAGCTCAATGAATGTTCACGTAACAAAATCAAAGACTGATTTGACAACGTTGTGTCTTTCAATGTTTGGTGTTTTGCGTGTGTCTTTTGTCGCGCACATTGGTGATGATAACAACTTTACTTTGCTGCAGGACATGTGCCACGCTTTCTTAGTTATACATTTTATTCCCACCGACAAGAAATCTTCAGGCTCAAATGTTTGTAAATTGCTTTACTATTTCACGCATGCGTACAATCATACGTCTTGGCGACAATATACTATTTACGCGCCGATTATGTTTGGCATGCATATGAACAAAACTATAGATTTGAACGAATATGAATATTTCTGCAATGATCGCCGCCCTGTCCTCTAAGACTAAAATCGGACTCAGTGTTATTAATGCACCGTCCCCGCTGGTTTCGACAAAATTCAGATAAATGGAGGATTTACTTTTCCCATTTTATAAGAAATTTAGATTTCGGAAACACAAACAATACAAAAAAGTTCGCATGAGTGGAAACCGATACAGGAATCGGGTGCGTAAATCATTTGACGATATGTAAGATAGATGCTAACAACAAAACTATTACTCCACGGTGTTTTGCGTGTCCAGTCGCCGTAAGCAACTATAGCTTGAGTTCAAAAACCGCCGACGTGATTAAACGTGATGTACGTGTACATTTGTAATATGTTACATAACTTACATGTAAACCCGACATGTTCATATGTAATCCGATTGCATTATTATTCATTTATATTCATTACGTATACATAATTACGTGCAGCTTACAGGTATTCATTCAACACAAAAGTTATTCATAATCATTTACCTACCGTGTGACGCCTTGTTTCAGTCGTGTTCTCTCCGCGGTGGAGGGCCGTTAGCGGTAATTTGAACGCGGTTACGAAATAAATAACGCGGTGTATGGCGGTAACGAACACCAATAACGCGGTGACATGCGGTAACCAACGGTAAAAATACCGTCGCGGTACAGAATTATAACTGCGGTAGTTTGGTGGTATCACCGCGGTAAGTACCGGCCCATAACCTCGTTAAACAGGTCGCTTACTGAGAGCATAGCTGTACAATGGACACTTTCATTACCCCCCCCCCCCCCCCCCCAGTAGGAAGTTATGGGGGGTGTATAGGAATCAGCCTGTCCATCCATCCATCTATCCATCCATGGACTCAGCTTTGTCCGAGCTTGTATTCCTACATTTTTCAGTCAATTTCTTCGAAACTGGGCAGAGATATTTAGTACCATGGGAACCTGTCCAACCTGGATGTCTGTCCGTCTGAGTCCAATTGTCCGTAACATTTTTCAAGCTCCATATCTTACTCATTGTCAGTCGGATTTTAATTATATTCGGTATGTAGATGTACCAACATGGGAGAAAAGGTATTTATTTACAAACACATCTTCGGCACACACTACAGGCCACATCCCTCATCTGATCATCACCAAACTTCATATCGATCTTTGGGGTGGCCTCTAGAATTTGCTAAACAATTTGGCTGCCAGCAGCCATCTTATTTATCTGGAAATGTGGGGGATATCCGTGCATATATCTCGACCAATGGTTATAGGATCTAAATGAAATTTGGTATGAAAGTTCAGCATCATGACTGCTTTCAAAAGAGGGGCAAATGACGTCTTTCATGTTTTCCATTTTAGATTTATCCTTATCTGTGTATCTGGAAATTGTTTATTTTTGTCTGTTTATGCAGATATCTCAGCCATGGGTTATCAGATCTGAATGAAATTTGGAATGGATGTTTTCGTGTGTGAAATTGGTATGGAGGTTTTCTATCACGAATTGGCTTCAATAGAGTGCCCTATGGCGTTGTTTGCATTTTGATTAATTTCTTTGATTTCATGTATGTTCGACCTATTTAGTTCAGTGGAATTCACCAAAGCGATACATTAAGTACAAGGTTTCTTGAAGTTTGATAGTTGTGTTACCAATATTGGTCAATCAATTAACAGAAACAACATTTCGGCTGACAACAACCAATTGCCCGGGCTACTTATCAAAATAATGGTAATTAGTCGACATTGCTGTATAAACATGTATGTTCTTTCCCTTTTGTAATCAATTGTCAATACCTTTTTCAATTTTTTAATTTTTATTTATTTATCGACTGGGTATGTTGAGCTCACTTTGATAAAAACTTTCAGTGTCAGCATTATATATATCTTAATTATCATCCATTGATGATAATTATATTATTATTTACGAATACCTTGTCCTAATGTTCACAAGTTTGGGGTTTCGAGTTTGGCAAATGATCATACAAATTACCAACAAATAATCAGGAAAAATATCATTCAGGATGTAACCCTATGCTCCAGAATAGATGAAGATCATACATACCGATTAAGCTGTCTTTAATACAAGTAGTATTAGTTACAACTTCTAATTCAACTACTAATTGAATTTCTTGTTTAAATAATTTCTCAAACACAAGAAAAATATATTTCAGCCATAGCCCTAGGTCCATATCAGCCGGGGTCCATTTAAGCTCGGGTCCGTATCAGCTGTAGTGCGTATGAGCCAGGGTCCATAACAGCCGGTGGTCATAACATCTGGTGATCCTTAAAAGCAAGGGTCCATATCGACCAGTGTCCATATCGACCAGTGTCCATATCATTCAGCATTCACTCAAACAAATATGATTTCAATAATTTGGTATTCATGCAGGTTTTATTTAGTCATTCACAGACCAGATTAAAGATACGGGCAGCCTTCCCTGTGGGTATAAGTGTTATAATAGTCACACCCACTAAAACCGTCATAAACAGACAGAATATTATATAATAGACAGATGTTGTTCTTACATCAATCATAACTATCGCATAGATTGTATGTTATTGTCACGATTGTACCTTGGTTATGTAAACAAACATCAAAAAAAGTTACGTTACGATTGTTTATGGAACTACCATATCGTCGAATGAAAATGTTCTGTTGCGTGGATAAAATTATTGGCGCACTCTAGAATCGCATTCAAATCACACCAAATTGTAATTTAACCGACCCATTCTACCCGCTGTCAGTTCAAAATCAAGCTAATCCACGTTACTTCATGATTGGAAAATGATCAGACAGAAAACTTGTACATAATATAATTGTTCTCGCAAAGAGATGAATAATTTTCAATCCAGTTAGTATTTTCTCCTAACCTATATATGGTCATACTTACCAAATAAGGATTATTATGATGAATCGTATTGTGAGTTATAAGTTGTAAGCGCACCAAATTAGGGGTTTTACAACCAACAGAAAGCACGCGAATCTAAATAAGGAAATGGCGCAATATCGGGACTCATCTTATAAACAATCCACTATGCTTTTTGCAAGAAACTAAACAACAGTCGACTGTATTTTCTCGGAATAATATCGCATTCAGTTCATCATTATGCTATACTATTTAGTATATCCTTGAGGAAATTATCATAATTTGATCATGTTATTTCTAAATTATAACCTACAACGAATTAAGGCCGCCCATCCCTTTAAGACGCCTTTCAAATTAAGCCACAATCAGAAACTAAAAAACTTCAGTCGAAAGTCACCTTGGTGGGGATGCTGGTTTTAGTAGAGTTATCCCCATTTTTTTCAACTTAAATTTTTTCACAACATACATAATTTAGTCCGAATTTGTATTCCTTGTTGTTTTTGTTTTGTTTTTAAAGGATTACTATCCTCATGAAACAACAAAACTCCATCGGAAGCCACCCCTATTGTGATCACAATGATCCAAGTCCCATAAAAATCGCGTAATAAATAAGCCGAGAAATAAATAAATAATACAACCACCAGTTGTCGGCTATCTCTGTCGCAAAACCTTGCATGACGTCAAGCGAGGTAAACTAATTAAAAACAGGGAGTCAGAGTTAATTATGTCTACATATATGGAAGTGTAATGAGTGTAATGGAATTACTGCGGGGTATATCAATAGCATTGTGTACACAAGGTGAATTGTCATCGCGCGGTGAGTTATTTTCACTTGTGATTTGTCTTAAATGCTGTTTGGAAAGTTATTGTTTTGACAAAAACTATAGAAGGCCGATTGAGCGGGGTAGATAACACTTTCGTGTCAAAAATAAAGCTTATAAAAACACGAGCCAGCATGTTAACTTTATTCGGGTGCGTGTTCGCGATGTTGTTTTAATTTTCCGTATATATGCCCCGAGTGTCCCGTATTTACAATCATTCATTCGTGACAATGCCATATAAATGCAGTGTTTTCGGCTGTGGCCGGTCTAGTGACTCCCAGTTAGGTATAATGCTGTATTCCTGTGGGAAACCTGTTGCGCAAAATCAGAAACCGATTACATACACCAAATAAAGAGCGTTTAATTTGACGAGTCAGTCAATTGCAGTTAAAGTGGGGAGTATGTTGATGAATAATTCACTATGACAACTATTCTAAGTCGAGTCCCCATTTCCTTCACCATGGCTCAATAAAGAGTGTTCCATGTTAAGAGTTTTCCTAATATGGGACGAATAAAAAGAGTTTAATAAAGCGGAAATTGCTATGACTTGGAAGGATATATAAAGCATGCATATCAGAAGTCGTGTACATGTATTGACCTGTATTGGTGTAATCAGTAAACACTCATGATGACAACTGTTCTAAGTCGAGTCCCTTTACCTTGACGCAATAAAGAGCATTCACTATTACGATATATTTCGAATAAAGAGCGCTTGTATATGTGATTACATATTAAACCGGATTATTATCCCTCCTTCAAAAAGTGTTATATATGATTGGATGTTTAAACGAACCACGGCGAACGTTTATATATTTAATAATCATATTGTTATGCGTAATTGACACATAGAGGTCGATTTATGACCTGGATATTCAATAGACTGCATCGCTAGAGTGCTAATTTTATAGGCCAATAACCATGCATAGACGCAGTGAATTTCCATCAGTGACAGTCGGCAAGATTGTTTGGAGTGGGGGAAGCAATATTCCGAAATATATATGACACCATATTGCCCTAATATATACATGATTCATAACCAAGATAAAATGAACTTATCATATCATATTGGTAATGAATGACTTGATTATAATTGATTAAATCCGACAGCAATAAACCGATTTTGTTTTGTTTTACCGCGTTACGATAAATTAAAACGAAACACTCTTTATTGACACACAACTAAGGGCATCTGGAAATTGGAATGTTTACAAGATGATAATTGCCTAATAACTGTGCAAGTCTTCGCATATATATGCAATATTTATATGAATATATAATATAACTTGGACTATTCCGGTAACGAAAACAAATATATAAACACGAGCACATGTTTATATAGATAAATGCGCGCAAAACTGAATAATATACGGGCATGGCTTTATAGTAACAACACATCGCGATACATATAATAATAATAACACGATAAAGACATTTAATTACGAGAACGCCGATGTTTTCGGCAAAGTTTTGCATTCGCAGTGTGATAACACGACAATCTTCAAAGGCCGCGATCGACTATGTGCAAACTTAAAATACCGCCGATGCGTATCTATGCATTGTCAATGAGTTACCACGTGACTATCACGTGCTATGCTTCTGTTTACATGTGACAATCACGTGATCGGCGGGCCGATCACGTGACTTCGTCTACAACAAAATCTTCGGAATTTTTTAATCGTTAAAAAAATAACGATTGGCGGCCAATATTAGATTATATGCACCCAATGGTCATTTTATATATATATTATCGGTATATTGAAAGAAAATATTATTGTTTTTTCAGGACCGTATTCCTTTAAAACAATTATGTTAATATGGCTACTCTTAATTTAGCCCAATTGCACTGCAGGGTGGGGTGGGGGTACTTTTTTATAATTATCAGAGTACATTGGGTACAAACTGAATAAAATGTTCCCAAACCTGATCAATATTTTATGTTACTCAACAGGCGTCCAGACTCAATTTCCATAACATTGTTCAGATTTCTCTATAAACATTTTGCTTTCCCAATCTATAATAAACAATTGATCTTGATAAATTTCACACAGCTCACTCTCATAAACGTAACATACAATTGGCTCGATAAGTTGGTTTAACAAAAATGCAGACAGATTTTTAATAATTTAGTTGCTTACTTCTAAGGAGAATACAAAATAGATAAAGATACATCCTTAAAGGATTACTATCCTCATGAAACAACAAAACTCTATCGGAAAGCCACCCCTATTGTGATCACAATGATCCAAGTCCAATAAAAATCGCGTAATAAATAAGCCGAGAAATAAATAAATAATACCACCACCGGTTGTCGGCTATCTCCGTCGCAAAACCTCGCATGACGTCAAGCGAGGTAAACTAATTAAAAACAGGGAATCGGAGTCGGAGTTAATTATGTCTACCTATATGGCGATGGAAAATCCGGAATCGACATCAGCGCTGAGTGTAATGGAATTACTGCGGGGGCATATCAATAGCATTGTGTACACATGGTGAATTGTCATCGCGCGGTGAGTTATCTTCACTTGTGATTTGTCTTAAGTGCTGTTTGGAAAGTTACGGTATTGTTTTGACAAAAAATATAGAGGGACGATTGAGCGGGGTAGATAACACTTTCGTATAAAGCTTATAAAAACACGAGCCGGCATGTGAACTTTATTTGGGTGCGTGTTCGCGATGTTGTTTTAATTTTCCGTATATATGCCCCGAGTGTCCCGTATTTACAATCATTCATTCATTCTAGTGACCCTCAGTTAGGCATATGCTGTATTCATTTCCAAACGATGTTCGTTTACGTGACATTTGGCAGGATTTCTGTGGGAAACTCGTTGCGCAAAATCAGACACCGATTACATATACCAAATAAAGAGCGTTTAATTTGACGAGTCAGTCATGGTTACGAATACATACAATTGCAGTTAAAGTGGGGAGTATGTTGATGAATAATTCACGATGACAACTATTCTAAGTCCCCATTTCCTTCACCATGGCTCAATAAAGAGCGTTCCATGTTAAGAGTTTTCCTAATATGGTACGAATAAAAAGAGTTTAATAAAGCGGAAATTGCTATGACAATGATGGAAGGATATATAAAGCATGCATATCGGAAGTTCATGTACATGTATTGAACTGTATTGTTGTAATCAGTAAACAATCACTAGAACAACTATTCTAAGTCGAGTCCCTTTACCTTGACACAATAAAGAGCGTTCACTATTACGATATATTGCGAATAAAGAGCACTTGAATATGTGATTCAATATTAAACCGGATTATTATCCCTCCTTCAAAAAGTGTTATATATGATTGGATGTTTAAACGAACCACGGCGAACATTTATATATTTTATAACCCTATTGTTATGCGTAATTGACACATAGAGGTCGATTTATGACCTGGATATTCAATAGACCGCATCGCTAGAGTGCTAATTTTATAGGCCAATAACCATGCATAGATGCAGTGAATTTCCATCAGTGACAGTCGGCTAGATTGTTTTAGGGTGGGGGAAGCAATATTCCGAAATATATATAAACACCATATTGCCCAAATATATACATGATTCATAACCAAGGAAAAATTAACTTATCATATCATATTGGTAATGAATGACTTGATTATAATTGATTAAATCCGACAGCAATAAACCAATTTTGTGTTGTTTTACCGCGTTACGATAAATTAAAATGAAACGCTCTTTATTGACACACGACTAATGGCATCTGGAAATTGGAATGTTTACGAGATGATAATTGCCTAATAACTATGCAAGTCTTCGCGTATATATGCAATCTTGATATGCATATATAATATAACTTGGACTATTCCGGTAACGAAAACATATATATAAACACGAGCACGCGTTTATATAGATAAATGCGCGCAAAACTGAATAATATACGGGCATGGCTTTATAGTAACAACACATCGCGATACATATAATAATAGTAATAATAACATTTAATTACGAGAAAGGCGATGTTTTCGGCGAAGTTTTGCATTCGCAGTGTGATAACGCGACAATCTTCAAAGGCCGCGATCGACTACATGCAAACATAAAATACCGCCGTCGCGTATCTATGCGTTGTCAATGAGTTACCACGTGATCGATCACGTGCTATGCTTCTGTTTACATGTGACAATCACGTGATCGGGCTGATGATCACGTGACTTCGTCTACAACAAAATCTTCGGCTAACTTCGGAATTTGTTTTAATCGTTATAAAAATAACGATTGGCGGCCGAATATTAGATTATATGCGCCCAATGGACATTTTATATATATATTATCGGTATATTGAAAGAAAATAATATTGTTTTTTCAGGACCGTATTCCTTTAAGAAAATAAAAAATTCAGAATCTGCAGGGATGGGGTGTGTTTATGCTATTTGGAATCATGCACTTTTTCAGACAAGGATTAACTCCACATATCGATCAGAACAAAATTTCAAATTTGGCCAAGTGGATGAGCTCAGCTTTACTAGAAAATGACAGGAATTTCATTACCTGCCTGAATGCAAAATCGTTCAAAGTGGCAATTGCATTAAAAATCCATGCAATCACCCGCTCAAGGATGAAGTCTACACAAAATAGGGGTACAGCCCTCAGCCAATTAGAAGAAGAGAATGTCTTGTCTGATGAAATGTATTCCTTTAATTGTATACTTTCAGGTCAGTATCATCTTGATAATGACAACATGGAGTACTACCTCCAAATGGAGATATGGAAGGGCAACATTGGAAGTGCTTTGAAGTTCGCCAAGGAGAGGGAGGAGCTTTCTGATTGGCTGGTTGCCATGGCACCACTTGGTGAGTTGGATTTAAATATTAGATTAATTTCTATCTCACAATTAATTTACATGGAGAAACTGACAAAATGGGTTAACAGTGATATATGTCTTGACTTTTCTTCTACAATTTAGTGTATAACATGCACCCTTTCTATAGTAAATATTCATTGACGAGGAGTTCACATATGAAATGCTCTTTTCCCACCAATGAATATGAATTATTCTGCTCTTGAGTGATATTTTCGCATGTCTGTGATCTGCTTTTGTTACCCCGCAAACACCTCCAAATGAATAATAGACCAGACCATACCATTCCTACAGTAGTGCCCTAAATAATCAACTCCTTAACCACAACAGAATTATGGGTAACTTTTCAGGATTTAGTTGGAAATATGGCTTGTTGCCATTCATCGGAAAGCTCTCGCTGTGAGATTTCCGATGAATGGCAACAAGCCATATTTCCGACTAAATCCTGAAAAATTAACCATAATTCTGCTGTGGTTAAGGAGTTGATTATTTAGGGCATTATTGTATGTAAGTGAATGGGACAATCCATTCAGTATAGAAAGGGTTAAGATTGAAAACTTTCCTGCTGTTGCTGCAGCTTACTGTCAGAATTGTAGGCGTTCAACACAGTGTGATGTCCATATGAACGCAACCACGATTCAAACTCATGACATCTTCACAACATGCAACTTAAATGAAAAATCCTGGTGCTCACGAATGGATTCCACTGTGAAGCATTGCTCACTCATATCCCATATCCATTGATCAACTTATCGAAAATTTACTTTGTCCATTCCGGGATATAGTTCAGCCATGGGTTAATAGATCGATACGAAATTTGGTATGGAGGTTTGCCATCGAGACTGCTTAAAAACAAAACCCAATGACATTGTTTGCATTATCCATTCTAGAGCTGTACTTCTTTATCTATCTAGAAATAGTTGTTTTCTCTCTGGCTGTGCGACTTAACAGATCATAACCTTTTCATGACGTGAGCTGCGCTGGTGGAAAATAAGGAGTCTCGCATATACTAGTATAAGAGAATGCGTTGGCTTTCACAAAATTTCACGAAGCACCATTCGTGGAAAGGTTAATTAAATTTGTATGTAGGTTTACCATTAGGGAGTGCTTTCATGTTACATTGTTAAAATTTATCTTTTCCCCATTCAAAATATTTGTTGATTAAGCGCATACTCATTTCTTCTCTAAAATTCATTTATTACCTTCAATCAATCAATCACATCAAATTCTCAATTGTTCTTTATCTTAATCATCTTAACTAGAGCTCAACTGTCATACATATGTCTACACCTATTGTTCTAAATTTCCGATGGCAAGCCCTTCTGTTAATTAGTCTGCTTCAGTCATGCACACTTTGTTTAACCCTTTCAGTGCCAAGTCCGATTTTTGTATCAACCCATATTGGTTGATAACAAAAATCGGACTTGGCACTGAAAGGGTTAAACAAAGTGTGCATGACTGAAGCTCTAAGAGCTCTTTCCATCAATGTATCACATTATTATAATCAATAAATTTGAAAAATGATCAAGGAAATATGGGTTGATACAAAAATCGGACTTGGCACTGAAAGGGTTAAGTAAAGTTGGATATATAGAGTTATGTTGGGAAATAAGGGGGGGGGGGGGGGGGGAAGCACACGTCTATTACTCACTAGTAAGAGATAAGAAAATATCTAATATAAATTAGTTCATCTTTAGACTTCATTCTTCATGGCACCTGGTTCGTCTTTTATTATATTGTAATTCATAGGCAACCGATAGACATTACTGTTTACTGTTGTGCATTCTATTACATGTGTTTTGATTTCTACAATAAATAATGTTATCATTACAACATGTCTGGAGTCCATTGATCATCATCATCATCATCATCATCATCATCATCTCCTCGACATCTACCTGAGCTAAATTCTTCCCGGATACCCACATATTACGGTTTTCGTCCATTAAATTTTACCAGAGTTACGGCCCTTGTTTGACTTGGAAATTTGTGAATTGTGGATTTGGGATATATAGTTGAGACCTTCGTCCGTGTGTGCAGGTTTTTGTCTGCACTTTTATTCCAGAGTTATGGCCCTTTGCCAGAGACATGACCCGGGGTTTGTTTTTTCTGCAATTTTTTTTCCATAGTTATGGCCCTTTGCCAGAATTATGACCCGGGTTTAATCTAAGAGAATGCCCCACACTATTACTTCATTTTCTCTCTAAATATAGCCAATATTGTGTATACAGTCAGGGGCATTGGCCCATGTTTGGCGTTGCCCTTGTTTTGCTCGGGTTGCTTAAATTGCATATCAATAATATTGCACAGTCATTATCATTGATATTAAATGCAGCCGAATTGCGTTGTCAATGAACTTTAACCAAATCCCTAATGCCAGTGTATCATGGCACCTCTAGCACGCATGTCACATGCAAATTTTATAAGCTGACAATGATAGAATGTGCTACAAATCGTTTGAATCGACTCTCAATGATGGCATGCGAATCCCGATAGGGAGAGAAATAATTCATGCATCTTGGTGATATTTCGATTTAAATGTTAATTTCGTGAGGATATTACATGTACTGTCAATACTGAATTTTAACTGTTTAAAGTGAAGTGAATCACTTTGCTTTGATGTTTAACCCGTTCTATACTCAATGGTTTCTCTCATTCAGTTATAAAGGTATACATTGGAATGGTCTATTATTCATTTGGAGCCAGATTGGAGGGGTGTTCAGAATAAATTACCTAAAAAAAAGATAATACAAGTGTTGAAGGATTCATATTCATTCGTTGGAAATGTTCACATAATAAGTTCAACCTATGTAATGGGAACTACTCATCAGTGAGTATTTAGTAAAGAAACAGTTAAAAGTGCATAGCAAATAACCGTAATCAACGCAAGTTATTTTCATTAATTTAGCAAAGTCGGCTGGCCATGTGCACCACTCATCATTTCGATTTTCATTGTATGGAGATCTCCCTGTTCAATGTCATAAATTAGTGTGTTATTTGGAATAGAAATGCCAACAAAACACACAATTTAATCATAAACCAATCACACTGCCGACTTTTGTTTGGATGTTTTAAGTAATAGGGTGGTACATGTATTTATGAATAATGATGTAAAGACCAGCCGAATGTTGATTTAAAAAAATGGCCGGTTATAGTCAGTTTGTTCCATTCCTTATCAACCTGTTTCAGTTGGACTGTGTGCTGACGTAACTGCCTTAAATGGCCAGTTTGTTTGTTAAAGGATTAACCCTTTGAGTGCCAGGTCCGATTTTTGTATCAACCCATATACCCTGTGCCAATGCATTCTCTTATATATGCGAGTCGACCATAGGTCGCCTCGCATATATAAGAGAATGCATTGGCTTAACAATTCTTCTTTTTTCTTGTTTTTTTACAATTTTTTACAATTTTAATATATTTTATTATATTCTTTAACAGACTTATTGTGTAGGTTTAGGGCCGATAATATCGGCCCCTGGCACTCAAAGGGTTAAGCATAATACACCCGCTCATCTAATATCACCAATGATGGTAATAATAATGTCACAATTGTGAAAGTAACCCGGTTTATTCCATAGAAAACATTATATATGTTCTGAACTCCACAAGAGTTGTCAACTGAAAGCAGTAATTTAATGTTCAAAATATATTTGATCACAATGTTGACATTATTTCAAAAGAATACAAATTCATTTGCTCGCAAAACATACCAGTTCAGTCTTCTCTAGACGTAAACAAACAGATAAAATGAGAGGTTACTATGAATAACATGCCACATACTGCTGTGCCTAATTTAACACAAGAGTTTGATAATAATATATGACTGCAAGATATCACTCTCTCCAACAAATGTAGCATTTTATGTTGATTTGTATGATAAAGTCAATAATAAAATTGATGAAAAAACCCGCCACTGGATCTGGGCGTAAAGACGCTATAGAAGAGTAAGGCAACCGTACTTCAATGTAAACCAGTATTATCCCTATTGATTTCACTAGCTTGTTGACAAATATCCAGCAGAACTATCGTTTAACCCTTTGATGACTGGAGCTTCCTGAATTTTAAACTGCCAATGCATTCTCATTTTATGCGAGTCGCCTATAGGGTGCCTCGCTTATATAAGAATGCATTGCCCTAACAATATTTACCTTGATCTTGTAAGGCAGTGCATTCTCTTATATATGTGAGGCTTCCTATGGGAGACTTGCATATATAAAAGAATGCACTGGCACAGGATCTTTAATGTTGCAGCTCCCATCATGAAAGGTTAACCCTTTGTCTAACTTGGGTTGGTTTATTACTCATTTTGAGGGATTTTCAGGGAAGTATAAACAGACGAAAATATAATACAAGTGCAGAATGATTCCTATTAAATGGAAGAAAATGTTCAGATATTTAGTTCAACAAATGACCTATGGCTGTTTGTTGAACTTGTTATCTGAAAATTTCCTTTGGGATAACTACTCGTCAATGAGCATTCAGTAAATAAAGGGTTAAAATCAATTGTTGAATCAAGTTCAATCAATTCAACAAATCAATTCAACATCTATCAGTTTCTACTGCTCAGTAGCCCAAATTAGAAGAAAACATTGTTGATAAATGTTTGACGGAGACAGGTTACGAGATGCCCATTTAGCTGCAGTGCTCCAGGCGTTTTACTCTTTCCGGCAATGTTCTATTTTCATCCCCAATATCCATAGAGTGCAATAACATTGTTGATGTATTGGCTTTCCATTGACATAAGAGCCCTGCTTTCCAGCAAAATAGAAATCTCAATCAAACAAGAGTTAATCTCACAGGCACACACTATCTGATGCTGCCAGGCCTCAATCTATGGTGCTGGTCATTTGCAGAATGAGGCTCCCAGATGGTGAATCTAGTGACGCTGCTCCGCGCAGTCGGCTAGCATCACTTAATTCAACCTCTAGAACCTTATTCTGCATGACCTCATCTGCTATGGGAGCCTTGACACAGATTTAAGTTCCCAGATGGTGATGATGTGCACCAATTGGACATCTCGATTGTGCACTGTGTTTTATCACATAATTTGGCCATAAAGCAGTTTCATAATTATCGGTAATAGACACGTTTAATATCAGCGCGTGCGATGACGTCACGGCGTTCTTCAAATAACTTGCGGTCGCTGTAGTTTATGATTGTTGTTTTCGATGAATATTTCGCGTTGCTTCGGGTTTATTTGATCATATGATAAAAGGTATCTCACACTCGTCATATTTTATACGTAATTTATCAACCTCGTCCTCTAAATTCTATTTGAGCCTCGGTAAACCTCGGCTCAAATCGAATTTAGTGAACTCGGTTGATAAATTCCGTATAAAATAGAAACTCATGTGAGATCCTCTATATCTGCCAATTTGGGAATAGAAACTAAACTAAAAAAGAAAAGAAACTTTCTCAAGAAGTTTCTAAACAAACTAAAAAAAAAACAGTTAATTTGATAACAAAGATACCTGGATGCTGCCAATTGCTTCTAAGTTCCAATCGGCATTGACTTTGTCTATTTGGCACTTGTCGCTTATTCACTTTGTGTGAATTCTTTTAATAGAACTGCTATGACGTCTGTAAATATTACGGACGTAAAAGTGCACGCCGTGTGCTGTATGGTCTATAGGTACCACGGACCTACTTAGCACACTAGCAGTAGGCCATTAATCATAACTGGAATTCAGAGATTGGTGCACCGGAATAACTATCTTGAAGTTTCAAACAGTGTATGATGTTCCAAGATTGTGAATGATAATAGCATTACAACTGAGTCAGTTTTATGGTTCTTGTGATATTCCAGTTATATTTTTTCCACTGGAAAATGGCAATAACGTCAACAGCCCAGCACATGATGTCATAACATCATTTTATAGCAGCAAAACAGTTAATACTCAATGATGGGGTGTTGAGCTAGTAACAGCCAAATGCTGTTTGTTGAACAAATTCCAGGCTGGATATTGATACAAATTAATCCAAAGTGGTTTCTATGCATGTCGTATGCTTATAAAATCTTAACATCCTTACAAATTACGAATAGAACACTGCATTAACCCTTCCTATACTGAATGGATTCTCCCACTCAGTTATAAAAGTTTACATTGGTCTATTATTCATCTGGAGGGACATTCAGGAAAATTATGCAGACGACAGATAATAAAAGTGCAGAAGAAACTCTGTTTATCAGAGGGAAATGTTCAGATAATAATTTCAACATGGTTATCTGTTGAACTTATTATCTGAACATTTCCTAAGGGATAACTACTCGTCAATGAGTATTTAGTATAGAAAGGGTTAAAATTGATTCTGGCTGAATTTGTTTGGGGGGAGGGGGCTGTTGTGATTCTAATTTGATGCAGATGATATATATATTTATTGGCCATTTTGTGTAGACAATTCACAGGTGCCTGGAATGAAAATCAGGCCTGTCGAAAAAAAACATGGGGAGAGTATGTGGAGCGCAAAGAGAATAATCAAACCAAATAATGTCAGGAAAGTACCTAATTTACGGTTATAAAATTAACCATTTGACTAATTAATGGAATTGGCCGTTCTGTTTTTTGTATTTTAACCCTTTCTTTACTATATACTCATTGACGAGTAGTTTCCTTAAGAAATGTTCAACAAAAGAACATATGTTAGGTCATTTGTTTAATTATTATCTGAACATTTCCTGCGATTGAATAGGATTCCTATATATAGCACTATATCTGCATTTTCTATTTTCTGTCATCTGCTTATTTTTTCCCCGAAAACTCCTCAAGATGAATAATAGACCATTCCAGTGTATAATTTTATAACTGAGTGGGAGAATCCATTTAGTAAAGAAAAGGTTAAGATACTGTAAGCGTACAATTTCACCAACACCACTGTTAACACATTTGTATTCCTAAATAACAGGGTTCAGGTCAAGGTTAATGTCAAGTGTTGATGCTGGCATCTTTGGGGCTTCAATGATAGCCCACGTCATTGACTGGATCGGATATCAGATCCGATAACCGATCCGATTGCTGATCCATCGGAATCAACATGCACACTTTTTAGCTTCTTTCGCGAGTTTGGCTGTGTGCTGATCTGTGGTTGAGCTGTTTTTAAGAACAAATTAAATTCTATGATACTCAACTTATTGATTTGTTGCAGCCATATCTGTTACTCTATGGGCTTTCCTCAAATTGCAAATAATCATTGATACTTGATGCGGTGGATTAGATTAAGATTATTGTGGGTGGGGGTTCCAGTAGGCTTCTGTACGGGTTAGTAGAAACATGACTATTTTTTTAGGCCAATGGCATGCAGTGCATTAAAAATACTTTCCAACATTAAATTTCAGGCTTAAATAAATTGTCATTCAACTGCAACGATGGTCCATCTATGATTTCAACCCTTTGGTTAATGATTTAAATAATTCTCCCATTCAGTTTGAAATTTATAAATTGATATGGATCATTCTTAAATTTAAGCACTAAATACAGACTAAATACTAGAATTTTCTGTATGAGGGTACCTTCATGGTGTAATCAACTCCTCCTACAGTTTTCATCCTAGAGATTTGTAACTTCAGAATATTGTTGCCCATATATTGAAGATGTGCAGCATGTATATAGATGACGGATTTTTTTTTTTTTTTAAGGAGTTATTAACCCTTTTTGACTTAGAAAACATTTTTTATAATTTTCTGTATGAGGGTACCTTCTTGGTGTAATCAACTCCTCCTACAGTTTTGATCGTAGATATTTGAAACTTCAGAGTATTGTTACCCACATATTGGAGATGTGCAACATCTATATATATGACGGAAAAAATATTTTGTTATGGAGGTATTAACCCTTTTCAACTTAGAAAATTTCAACATTTTTTTTTAATTTCTTCAACAAAGCGGCATCGACTTGCCACTTTTTCGGGGGACACTGTGGTCTGCTGACCTTTTATTTTCATTAAATTGAAATTTAAACGAAATAACTATACTGATGACAATTATACAAATGTGTACTAATATGACCACTACATTAATAATGGAGTCTTGGATATTGTGATGGCTGATATTGTATAGTCCTGACAATTTACAGTTATATACCTAAGTACATCTACTATTGAATTAATGTGACTGTCTTGTGTATGTACTATGTAATGTGATTTGCATGTTTCTTCGATAATTATAACTGTGAAAAACAATAGAATACTCGATTCGATATCCATCCAAATTGATTAGTTGATGCCATGTTACACTGTTTATGACAAATAGTTCCATACTCATTCAGTTGCATGTTTGTCGCATTGATAGGGTGCTACATAGTGTTGGCCAGTGTTACTCTACTAATACATTTTAAGGAAAGTGACATGTACAAAGTACATCTATACATTGTTTTCGTGGCATCAAATGTTTAATAGATATTAACCACTTGAATGCGTCAATACATCGTTGCTAATTGATATGACTGCAAATATGCAATAATATTCGCGATAGTTTATTATAACTGAAGTAAAATAGTGGACCGGACCGGAGAGTACCGGACCGGCGACAAAAAGCGGTCCGGACCGGGGTCCACCCCTGGACCGCGGACCGGACCGGTCCAAAGCTGTCCAGTCCGCATCACTACTAAATACCTAAACAAAAATTAAAGTCCCCCCCCCTCATATAATACCCTATATCTTCTAAGTTATTCATCAGATCGTTTTGAAATTTTTAACGAATTGAGAATATGGTAAATGCAGAACGTTGTTGCAGTTAATTATCCAGATGGTTTTCTAACCTGCTTCTGAATGTCGCTTGATTGGAAAATTTGCCATTTAACAAAATCACACTTTCAACTTTCATGTTGTTGAGTTAACTGGGTGATTAGTGTTTGTGAAGTGTCACCAGCCATATTACTGTATGAGGTTTTCAAAATTCAATCCATTAGCATGGGCTACAGGCCGGAGTGTTCGTCTGATCATTATGAAATTTGTCATGTCTGTTGACATTAACATGTAGATGGGAAAGAATCATTTTGGGATCATTCAGCAAAAAAACAAATTTCAATCCATTAGCACTGGCTACAGGCCGAACTGTTCGTCTGATCATCATGAAATTTGTCGTGGATGTTAATATTGACACATAGATGGGAATGAGTCATTTTGGGCTCATTCAGCCATAAAACATGGCCGCCGGCTATCATCTTGGATTTTACTCTTTGCATGACTAAATCCTTTGACACGGGCTACAGGTCATACCTTTGATCGGATCATCATGAAATTTGTCATGGCTGTTGACATTATCATTTAGATGGGAACGAGTCATTTTGGGGTCATTCGGCCATAAAACATGTCCACTGGCAGCCATCTTGGATTTTCCTCTTTGCATGACAAAATCCTTTGGCACGGGCTTAAAGTTGTACCTGGTCGGATCATTATGAAATTTGTCATGGCTGTTGACATTGACATGTAGATGGGAAACGAGTCATTCTGGGGTCATTCGGCAAAAAAACATGGCCACCAGCAGCCATCTTGAATTTCAAAATTCAATCCATTAGCATGGGCTACAGGCTGAACTGTTCGTCTGATCATCATGAAATTTGTCATGGATGTTAATATTGATATGTAGATGGGAGCGAGTCATTTTGGGGTCATTCGGTCGTAAAACATACATGTAGCTGCCGTTTGCCATCTTGGATTTTACTCTTTGCATGACTAAATCCTTTGGCACACCCTACAGTCCCCTTCCCTCATCCGATCATCACAAACTTTTAGATGGAAGCTATCAAATGTTTTTGAATTTCATTGGAAAACATAGCCACCATCGGTCATCTTGGGTTTTACTTTATATATATCTCTTCATGTTGATAATCTAGTATTACTTAGACATTTCAACTTTCCGCATACCTAATCCCTCCATTGACTGTAACACATGAAATTATTCCCTTTCCAAGTTCCCTTTCCAAGAGCTACAATGTCATGACACTTTCATTTAATCAAGTTAACATCGGTTTCTATCAGTTTCAGCTGTCTTTGCCCAAATTGGAATGAAATGTGGGACGATAAATGTTTCACGGGGGCAGCTTGCGAGTTTCTATGATACACAATGTATTGATTCTTTGCAGCCATAGCAGTTACTCTATCGATTGAGTCCCTTATGGGCTTTCCTCAAATTGCAACAATCATTGATACTTGACGCGATGGATTATTGTGACGGTACGTCAGAACTTCTTATGATTCCTCGTACTTCCTCATTTGGATTAATTTCTTGATGGCAATACAATAATAGTACAGACCATCGAAACTAGATGTGAAATACAGTAATGCCCTAAATAATCGACTCCTTAACGACAGCAGAATTATGGGTAATATTTCAGGATTTAGTCGGAAATATGGCTTGTTGCCATTCATCGGAAAGCTCTCACAGAGCTTTCCAATGAATGGCAAACAAGCCATATTCTGACTAAATCCTGAAATATTACCCATAATTCTGCTGTCGTTAAGGAGTCGATTATTCAGGGCATTACTGTAGTACCTGCTGACCTTTGTATGAACATTTGATATTGGTGCAAAATAAAGGGATAGGTTCAATTTAACCCATTCTTTACTCAATGGATTCTCCCATTATGTTATAAAAGTTATAATACATTGGAATAGTCTATTTGTCCTATGAAAAATATTTCTCTGAACTAAAGAGGTCATTGTAGTCCGCCGTTCCGTTCATCCGTCCCAGATCATTTTTGGATCATATATTCAGGCATAAGTAATGAAATTAAACAAAATTTGGTGTGTGAGCTTACTGGATCACATTTCAAATTTGAATTAGGTCGGCCCATTTTTAGCTCAACTTTACTTTGTAAAGTTTGAGCTATTGCCATGGCTTTGTCGTCCGTGTGTGTGTGTGCGTGTGTGATTCTTCAACAATACAGGCTACAGGTCGTACCTTTGGTCGGATCATTATGAAATTTGACATAGCTGTTGACATCAACATTTAGACCGGAACGATTCATTTTGGGGTCATTCGGAAAAAAAACATGGCCGCCAGTGGCCATCTTGGATTTCAATATTCAATCCATTAGCACAGGCTACAGGTCGTACTGTTCGTCTGATCATCATGAAATTTGTCATGGATATTAATATTGACATGTAGATGGGAACGAGTAATTTTGGCGTCATTCCAGGGGGGGGGGGGGGTCGGAAAAAAGTGACATGACATTAGGCTGAAAAAACTTTTTTCCGGCTCTTGTGTACCCACCACCACCCTATTTGAAGGAAAAAATATTTTTTCCAATTTCATGCGGGGTACCCACCCCCTTTTTACCTCCAAATCTGTAATATCACACCATTTAAGCCATTCTGCAGAATAAGCTCCAAGGAGGGTGAGTTTTGTGATGCTACCCAGCAGAGTGGGCTATAGCATTACCAAATTCACCATATATGACCCTCATGTAGCTAGTTCTCCATGGTTGGTCGAGACCAAAATAGAATGAGGTCGTTAGAGGTTGAATTTGTTGATGCTATGCCGGGTAGTATCGCCAAATTCGCCCTCTGCAGACTTCGATCATTTTGCTGATGACCAGCACATTATTTTTAGACTTGCATATTATTAGCTCAACTTTACTTTGTAAAGTTTGAGCTATTGCCATGGCTTTGTCGTCCGTGTGTGCGTGTGTGTGTGCGTAAGGCGTCAACAATAGAGGCTACAGGTCTTACCTTTGATCGGATCATTATGAAATTTGTCATAGCTGTTGACATCAACATTTGTACCAGAATGATTTATTTTGGGGTCATTCGGAAAAAAAACATGGCCGCCAGCGGCCATCTTAGATTTCAAAATTCAATCCATTAGCACGGGCTACAGGCCGTACTGTTCGTCTGATCGTCATGAAATTTGTCATGGATGTTAATATTGACACATAGATGGGAACGAGTAATTTTGAGGTCATTCGGCCAAAAAACATGGCCGCCAGCAGCCATCTTCGATTTTACTCTTTGCATGACTAAATCCTTTAGCACGGGCTACAGGTCGTACCTTTAGTCTGATAATCATGAAATTTGTCATGGCTGTTGAAATTGGAATGTAGATGGGAACGAGTCATTTTGGGGTCATTGGGACAAAAAACATGGCCGCCAGTGGCCATCTTTGTTTTCAAAATTCAATCCATTAGCACGGGCCACAGGTCGCACTGTTCGTCTGATCATCATGAAATTTGTCATGGATGTTAATATTGACATGTAGATGGGAATGGAGTCATTTTGGGGTCATTTGGCCGAAAAACATGGCCGCCAGCAGCCATCTTGGATTTTACTCTTTGTATGACTAAATCCTTTAGCACGGGCTACAGGTCGTACCTTTAGTCTGATCATCATAAAATTTGTCATGGCTGTTGATATTGGAATGTAAATGGGAACGAGTCATTTTGGGGTCATTCGGATAAAAAACATGGCCGCCAGCGGCCATCTTGGATTTCAAAATTTAATCCATTAGCACGGGCCACAGGTCGTACTGTTCGTCTGATCATCATGAAATTTGTGATGGATGTTAATATTGACATGTAGATGGGAACGAGTCATTTTGGGGTCATTTGGCTCAAAAACATGGCCACCAGCAGCCATCTTGGATTTTACTCTTTGTATGACTAAATTCTTTAGCACGGGCTACATCTCGTACCTTTAGTCTGATCATCATAAAATTTGTCATGAATGTTAATAATGACATGTAGATGGGAACGAGTAATTTTGGGGTCATTCGGCCAAAAAACATGGCCGCCAGCAGCCATCTTGGTAAACAACGGGACAAAATGCCGATGCAAAATGAATCCAATCATGCCAATGCGATAAGATCATAAAGATGATACAATTCGGTATTTAAAAAAAATAAACACCCCCATCTTCACTGTTCAATGTTCGTTCATCCCTTTCTGACATGTTAAAAACATATTTATCATATTATATGCATTATAGTATCTGAGAATTCAACCGCAAACAGCAAATTCACAAACAGTGGGCGTCCTTGACCTGACTGTGTAACAATTCTTGACACGTGCATGATTGACCCACATTCAATGACTGCGGTGTGATCGCTTTGATGTCTGTGATTGATGTTGCGACATAGTTTACAAGCTGCACATGGGTTGCCCAGATTACGTCACATCGGAATGTCCAGACGATCAAAGTGTTCATACCATTTACTTGGTTTAGTTTTCGACTGTCTGGCCACTGCAGGTTGCTGGTATTTGCATGCTCTGATACGACGTTTTTATGACATATTAACCCTTTTGCTGCTAAATAGATTTCCAGACATGTGCCTCACTGCTGAATATATTTCCATAATATAATATAAGTATGTGGCATTGTGTATATATGCTATTTACCATCATTATGCATATAATAATACAACTTAATCTTGAAAACTTTGTTGCCATGGGGGTCTGCAATGATCACAGTTCCGGAGCTATGTGATTCAGATTGTCACACCTGGATTTCAGGATAATTACAGGTGAAAAAGGGTGTAAAATGTTGGTATCAGTGGGCGGGGTACAGTTACCATATATTCTGTGATTGAAGGTGTTTGTATAGTCAATTCTCCATAATTATCATCTCTAAATATACTCTGGTAATGTGTGAGCGATTGTTCCAGTTACAGGAATTACAAGTGCGGTTTGCAGGTAGGTATGGGTCATATATATATAAATGTGATGCACGAGTGTGGACGCCCTTGCAAAGGTGTGTATACACTCATATACACCACCTATAAAACATGCAGTGTTATGTTCTAGTGTGATTACTTACCAATGGATTGGTTATATGACTAACGTGAGATAGCAATGGGAATACATGTACATGGTTTATATACACCCAACTGGATTCACCTAACTACATGCTAATTACAGGTGGAATAAGGTTTAAATTCCATGTTTACATAAATGCTTTCCATTTTGCAGTGTACCAGAGTTATTATTTTGATGTCTTGTATACCTAGACAACTTTGTAATTATATTGGCACAATACAAAACTCAAATACAAATTTTAGTTTAGGTCATAGATTTACAGCTGTAAATATACAGGTAGATATTTTGATATGGTGCAATTCGACGAGTTATTATGGTGAACATGCTGTGGTATTTATGATGGTACCATATATATACTAATAGTCTACTAAGAGCACCCAGTGAGTTTAGATGTCATATCTTTTCAGTTAAATTTGTCGTTAGGAATGTGAACGGAAATAATTCATGCAGGTGTGCCTGATCAACTCATACTTATACAAATATTGAATTATTGCCATCAAAAATCCACTTCGCTACGATCCCAGTGCAAATGGTGGCCACATTATTTCGCCCCGAGCTGTACATTGGTATCCACTGTGTATATCCGTGTTATGCCATAACAATCCTAAGATTATGATGTAGGATTGAACTGTTTACTTGTCTCACACCCTAAATTGTGCACAGAAGGAAAAGATTCCCCGCTTTCATGCAATGACAATGTCCAAAGGCGCCGCTGGCCCGCCGTGACCTTGTATTGTTCAATAGATGATTACCTGTAGTTCCCATGACGTCACAGGTTATATATAGTAACAGAGGAATTGCACCCAGTGACGTTAATATTGCCGTGCATTTGAAGTAGAAGGTTATTGAATGGTCACTGTTGTAAAAATCTAACCAATCAGCGATGTTGTTATATAGTGATACCTGAAAGCCGATATATCGGCTTGCCGCAGTCTACCGGGAAGCCGATATATCGGCTTGCCGCGCTCAAAGGGTTAAGCAGCGACATTTTTTGGAGTCGTCTCCAGTTAGACGCGTAAAATAACCCTGTTGAACCCTGTTCGTTATTTTGTTCGGCCATGTTTTGAAAAAGAACAAAAACAGTCGCCTACGTTATTATAACAACACATATCTGAGACGAAATGGACACATTCCGATATAATATATATCAGAGAGGCCGATAATTTGATAACAATATCAACTAATAAGTACCTGGGGAGGTATAATAAGTCGATTTAAGTGAAAAATAAACATATAAAAAATACCGTAATGTCGGTTTGAGCAAAATCGCGTCGGTCGGTTTTCGGTTTATTGTCAAAAACCGAAACCGAGTTGTTTTCTCGGTTAACCGCCCATCACTATCATTTACACTCCTTTTTAATCTCTATATTCATTGCTCATCACAAAAAAATTACCTTCTTTACAAAGTTGAGCTACAGTTACATTACTGGAGTTATGGGCCTTGTCAACTTCGAATTTGACTGATTATTTTGGTTTCTGGATGAAGACTTTAGTTATAGTTACCCGATTGTTTTATTTAAAAATTTGGTGTATACATGTATTACTCATATAAAAATACTGGTCAAGTTTGAATTTGGGTTCTGTCCACCCATTTTCACTGGAGTTATGGCCCTTGTTCATCTTAGAATTTCCAATTTTTGGGTTTCCAATGATATGATAAGGATTTCAATGATTACTTTAGTTCTATTTATTTGATTGCTTTCAAATTTGTTACATGGATTATACTCACTGAAAATTAGATCACTTTGTTAAACTTATTATCTGAACATTCCCTCAAAATTACTGAATAGTAATTCTATGTCTTCTACAATTGCATTAATCAAAATTACCCCTCTGAATAAATAATAGACCATTTCAATGTATACGTTTATAACTGAATGGGATAATCCATTCAGTAATGAAAGGGTTAACTAGTATTTAGTAGTCATCGACTACTGAAGTACTGAAGCCGTATAAGACAGACAGACGGATGGATTCATGGTAGCACTCTGATGATGTTAACCCTTTCACGGGAGCTTCCTTAATTTTTGCGAAAACCCTGTGCCAATGCATTCTCTTATATATGCGAGTCAACCATAGGTCGCCTCACATATATAAGAGAATGCATTGGCCTTACAAATTTTACATTATTTTTTATAATTGTTAAAAAATGTAAGAAAAAATGAAAATATTGTTAAAGAATGCAAGAAATAACGATAAAAATTATTGAAGAATGTAAGAAAATATGATAAAAATTGTTAAAGATTGTAAGAAAAATTGATATAATTAAAAAATCGTTGGATGTATGTATTCTCTTTTATATGCATTGGCACAAGGCCTTTAATGTTGTGCCAGTGCAGCTCCCATCATGAAAGGGTTTAGAGTCTCCCAAAAGTTTTCTTTTTGGGTGGGGAAATTTTCTTTTTGGGTGGGGGGGGGGGGGGGGGGGCACTAACCAGGCCTTGATCACACACACACACTTGTTGTCATTCGTTCAACTATCCAGATATCCGTGTAGCTCTATCCGGGTTCCGGGTTAAGTTTTATTTGAGACGAATCCATGTCAGCACTTTGTCATAATCATATTGTTTTGACAAACCTCACTTGAGTAGACATGTACTTGATTATAACCTATTGTTATTTCAGTAACTTTAATTGAATCATCATTGGTGAAACGAATCCTCTGATTGGATATAAATATCATATTGCTACAAAGCCCTGTCATTTCAAGTGTAACCCAGGTATTGTGGTGATTAGTGTTACCTCTAAATGATCATGTTTACATATGATATAAGGGGTCATGTGTGAAGGCTGCCGAGCAAGATTAACTACAATTTACTTGCTCTAGTTTTCCTGCCCAAGTCAATCAATATATGACTGTTAGCCCTGGAGTACGTGTTATGTGACCTCATTGTCACATCAACAGTCCAAGGCCATAAAAAAATAAATACCCAGTCATTGTGGAATTATTATTTTAATAGAGAAGTCACCTCCACATAATTCATTTATATAATCTGAGACCAGCTTATGATAGGACCTATTCTGTTTTTTTATCCTTCATTTTTTTTTTTCATTTGTTGTGGCCTCATGCTATTCTACACTTGACATTACCCTGTGTCCTTGCGGGTGTCAATAGACCAAACTGAAGTAGGTTATTTAAAGTTCTAGGACTGTTTACTTAATATACTCTTGCTCAGATGAAGAGCATTTGTATTAAGGAACATTTATAAGCACAAATTGGTTATCTCTAATGTTTTTTTCCCTGTAAGAATCTATTTAGGGGACTAAAGAAATAAGCGGTGTCTAATTGTCCATTCATCCATCTGTCTGAAACAATTGTTGTCCAGATGATAACTTGGAAGAATATTTGAAAGAAATTTGTGAAATTTGGAACATATATAATTGAGAAAATCCCATTCAAGTCAGTTCAAATTGGGTTATTCTTGTAATTGGGGAAAGGGCCTGTTTTTACTCAGAATAACGCCTGAAGACAACAACAGTTTAGTATGGAAATAATTTATACTCATATAAACTTCTTGTTTTTCTACATACTAAGGGTATAATAATAGTACAGGAGAAAAAGCTTATTTGGCAGACATGCAGTCTTCAATTGTTATAACATGCTTCAGATGTGTTAAGCATGTGGGCTGAATACCAGGTTATTGCACTCTATAATAAATGATTCATGTCAAGTTTTACCAATGGTTACAAGGTTATGCTATTTATTTTTGAACCAGCTGCTCTTTGTCTTGAAATATGATTGTGATTAACTAAAGTGGAATGCACTTGTAACATCACTGGTTCAAAATTGTCTGCTCTTTATAAAAAAGAATGATATTTGCCATTGTCACTCAAATTATGTATGATACCTATTCTGTGTGGTCTACTTTTATGTAATTAGATTTTATAGTTGCAAAATTATGGTCTATAATTACATCAACTTCATTCTCTATAGTACTTTGCCCTTATCTTATCAAAATTGCCAATATTTTACAAAGATAATTATATTAATGTGGTAGACTTCTTTGAATGTAGGTTTTCCTCTTGGTAGCCTGCAACATCACTATAAAGTACATGTACCAGATAACTCAGCTGGATAATCAAGGATATTTTCAGCTCCAAATAATTTGAGATTTATATGGATAGGATAGGATAGGATATTTTATTTCCAATACACATATATATTACTTAATAATGATGAAAATTATGGATATTTCTGTCGTATATTGTGGGGGGTGGCATAGTCTGGTAAGACTGTCTTCCTGCCATCCCTTGCTCATATACACTTATATTGTTCATTGAGATGTAACTATAATCGACAATTTGCAATTCATGTTTTTGCAGTCTTGAATCCGATCCAAACAGACCTTGAAAATGATTCTAAATTCATAGTGGGAACCCTGCTTCAAATGTTCTGAATTCTCTACTTGTCACAGTTACAATCATTTCATATCTGTCCTCAGAATTTTGCCTGGGCATACATAACCACATACCTGGTATCTTGACATATATTTGATGGTACTGTATACCTGGTATCTTGACATATATTTGACGGTACCGTATACCTGGTATCTTGACATATATTTGACTGTACCGTATACCTGGTATCTTGACATATAATTGACAGTACCGTATACCTGGTATCTTGACATATTTGATGGTACCGTATACCTGGTATCTTGACATATTTGACTGTACCATATACCTGGTATCTTGACATATAATTGACAGTACCATATAACTGGTATCTTGACATATTTGATGGTACCGTATACCTGGTATCTTGACATATATTTGACCGTACCATATACCTGGTATCTTGACATATATCTGACGATATCGTATACCTGGTATCTTGACATATATCTGACGAATGAGCAGATAAGATGGTTTTATTCTTTATCAATAATTGTCTAATCTTCAGTTCTACAATTGTTATGTTATGTTATGAACTTATGACAGACACCATTGTTTTATGGTTTGTTTCAATCAATTTTATCTTCTCTTATCTTATCTAATTACTAACAACAGTATTGTGAAGTTTCAAATTTTCAATTTGTTTTCTCCAAAAGTGGGCAGATTTAGGGATTGGGGGGGGGGGGGGGGGGGTGAGGTGGCAACAGTGTAAATAAATCTTAGTAAGTTGATATGGAGATATCAAACTCAGACTAAGAGTTGTTCCAATCTAACATAAATACTAAGCAGAATTAAGCCTGCAGACTTAAGCTCACCTGTCAATGATAAGTGACAGGTGGCACAGACATAGTGAGCTGTCTGACACAGCAGGACAGGTTAACTCTAAGCCCTCATATTAAATACAGGTCATGGTTGATAATAATACAGTAATGCCCTAAATAATCGACTCCTTAACCACAGCCGAATTATGGGTAATTTTCAGGATTTAGTTGGAAATATGGCTTGTTGCCATTCATCGGAAAGCTCTCAAATTTAGTATGTAGGCCTACTTTGATCCCGGGAACAATATGGACGGGTCCAATTTCATGTGCGACCATTCTTGACCTCGCTCATATTGGCATGTTTCTGGACCTCGACCGATTCGACTCAAATTTGGTATGTAGGCCTACTTTGATCCCGGGAACAATATGGGCGGGTCCAATTTCACATGTGACCTTGACCTTGCTCATATACACTCATATAGTTTCTGGACCGATCGAACAATAGTTTGTTTGTCCAGACGCTGTATATTCTGCCCAGACGGATGCGATCACAATGAAATCCCTAAAGAGTCCGGACGAAGTATTTACTATTTTCCTTCACAGCCTCCCACGGATTGTGGCTCTCTGTATGTGAGGAATACGCACAGCAGTTAGAGCAGGAAGGACAGTACCACAAGTCAGCGACCTATTTTCTGGCATGTCATAAAGTCTACGATGCTATAGAGCTGTTTCAGAGACACAGACTTTACAAGTGAGGAAACCCTTCAATAACATTGAGTCTGAATAATGATCTTTTGTAATCTGGAATATGCTTAACCCTTTCAGTGCCAAGTTCGATTTTTGTATCAACCCATATTTCCTTGATCATTTTTCAAATTTATTGATTATAATAATGTGATACATTGATGGAAAGAGCTCTTAGAGCTCTTTCCATCAATGTATCACATTATTATAATCAATAAATTTGAAAAATGATCAAGTAAATATGGGTTGATACAAAAATCGGAAAAGGTTAACCCTTCCATGACTGTAGCTTCCTGAAACTTGCGAAAACCCTTTGCCAATGAAGTCTTTTATATATGTGAGTCTCCCGTAGGGGGCCTCGCATATATAATAGAATATATTGGCCTAACAATATTTACCTTGATCTTGTAAGCCAGTTCATTTTCTTATATATGCGAGGCTCTATATGGGAGACTCACATATATATAAGAGAATGTACTGACACAGGATATTTAATGCCGCACCATGAAAGGGTTAACCTTTTCAACAATGTTTGCCGCACTGCACTCTTGTGTCCTATTTCCCTGGGCTCCCATGCTATAGTTACTTGTTTTAACTGTGTAGTTCCATATTTAGTTTTAGGCATTCCAAATAAAAAATAACTATCAATGTTTTGCTTTCACAAAATCATATGGCCATGTTTCATGAATTGTCATATCGGGTAGTGAATACATGGTTTACTCTGTCGACATAGTCATTATTGCCAGTTGGAAAGTTAGAGGTATCAGTATGCGTCTCAAAAATGTTTGCGGAATCTGCAAACATTTTCTGCAATACATTATTTTCTGCATTCCTCGTGTTTCAAATTTTAAACAAATTTCCGAATATGTGATTTTTTTCCCCTAATTACCAACAATGTCTGATAATGTCATAATTTTTCCCACAAATTTACCGAAAATGTTGCATATAAAAATTCTGCAAAGTTTCACAAATAATGGGCAATTTTTTTCTGCTGATGTTGTATTTCTTGGAACTTTCTGCAATCTTCTAAATCTGACATTTCTGGATGACACATATAATTCATATAATCACAATATGATAAAAAACATCTCAATCTGGAGATGGGATTCCATTGAAAACACAACTTTAATGATGAATGTATGTGGGAACATGGATTAAACGACTATTTTTTTCATATAGAGTTTTGCATTATTGTTTGTAGATATATTTTAAATTGACATATTGTTAACAAATCTTTTACAGAGAAGCGATTACTCTAGCCAAAGTTAGATTGTCGTCAGTCGATCCGATTCTTGAGGATCTGTACCTGATGTGGGCTCAGCAGCTTATGAAAGACGGACAGTTTGAACAAGCGGCAAAATGGTATGATTCCTTTTTAACCCTTTCTTTTTACTAAATAGTCATTGACGAGTAGTTATCCATTAGGGAGCTTGTCCAATTAGATTGGTTTACGGTATTCTCAGAAACGGGCGATGTCGCAAATATACCACGTGCAGAGATGTGTCACCTTTTAGGCTACTGTAAACCCCCTATTTTGCGTCCATATTAAACGTGAATGACAAATTGAAAATGTAAGAAAATCCACATGCCACATGGAAAGTATACTATAAACCGGGGTAGGGGAATAATTTATTTGAGTCTTTATTCATCTATTGATACTGGTTTGCACATTAAACGGTGACCGATGACCCAAACGAGGTCAAGTTACCTAATCGCAAAATTACTATTACGAAATCAAAATGTGCATTGTTTACGGCAGAACTGGATTACGGTATAATTTCATAATTCGACAATGCAGCAAATTAAGAGGAAGTCAAGTGACCAATTTTGAATGGACATTACATGAAAATCTCCGCAGTAAAAGTTACAAATTGCAGATATTTCTGGGTGTGACTGTGTGCAGTATTGAAAACAATACAGATTTATTTGGCGGGTCAGCTTAGAATTTGTTCCATTGAGAAAGTTGATGTATTTATTGTTTTTATTTTTTTTATTTTTTATTGATTTTTCGTGTTGTAATTCCATAAATAAATTCTCAAGAATAAATTTATAGCAAAAATTGCCTATTTACCAATCCCAGCTGCCAGTTAAAAGGTTACGTCTGTTTAATCATATGGCTGCTTTAGTTCGCAGACAATGCTTGATATATAACTTTTGCTTGGGTGGTTTGCATGCAAATCCCCATTCAAAATGATTGGTCACTTGACCTCCCCCTTAATAGCACTTGCTTCACGAGATAACTGGGGCTTTGTCACCCACCGTGACGGATTTGCGGCCACATCAAAATGTAGGATTGAAATCTGACACGGAAAATAGCCTGTGTTGCCTATAATATAAACCGGGGTCTGGGAATCATTTATTTGGGACTTTAATCTTCTATTTATAAAAGTTCATTAAACAGAGTTTGAATTGTCCGATATTAACCAAATCTGAGATTTTTGCAGATCGGAGAAATTTACTAATATACAAAACTGCAATCACATCGCAGTTTTCATATCGGAGAAAAACTCCAATAAATCTGAGTTTTCACATCGTAGTTTTAATATCGGAGAAAAACTCTGATTTCATCGGAGTTTTGTTAAGTGTTCATCGGAATTTTCACCGGAATTCATCGCAGTTCATGACCTGAGAAAAACTACGATCTGAGAAATTCCGATTATCGGAGAGTGGAGTTTTCGATTAAAACTCTGATCTCCGGCGGAAATTCCGATCTAATTGGACAAGCTCTCTTACGGCAGATAATATATTCAGCTTTTTATCCGACTTTCGTCTGCACTTCATATCGATCATTCCTCTAGATGAATAATAGACCATTCCAATGTATACAGTAATGCCCTAAATAATCGACTACTTAACCACAACAGAATTATGGGTCACTTTTCAGGATTTAGTCAGAAATATGGCTTGTTGCCATTCATCTGAGAGCTTTCTGATGAATGGCAGCAAGCCATATTTCCGACTAAATCTTGAAATATTTCCCATAATTCTGCTGTGGTTAAGGAGTCATATACTTCGGGCATTACGGGCATATAATGAGAAATGGTTAATTCATTAACTCCTGAATGGCTTCTGTTCCAATTCAGTGCTAAAAATTATACACTGAAGTGTTCTTTAATAAATTTTCTAATAATATACACAGATAATCAACAACAGAGAATCCCATCCATTTTAAATTGTTTGCTGACTGACAGTTCCTGCCAAATGGATGGGAATTAACTACACAATAGCATGTGTACAGTTATCGAAAAGTTAAAGTGATGTAGAACACCACACTGAACGGAATAGCAAATAATCATATCCAAATTAGTTATTTTCATAAATTTTATATCCAAAATAACTACGCAGCGTATTAGCGCTAACTTGATTTATTATATTAAATTATTATAACAGTTTAACAACCCTCCATTGAGAGTCAGTCTCTTCCGATTGGGATTTGTGTTGACCAACATATAGGCAGAAATTGCAAGACACCCATCCATACAATTCATACACCCACCGATCCAAAATGGCCACCACCCAGAGTGGTGAAAGAAGGACACCCTTGGAATTTCTGGGCCCCTTGACCGATTTCGGCCAAAACAATTGGTGTTGTTGGGTGGTTCTATAACACCAGTTTCATACAATCCACTCCCCGCCCTAATTCAAATTGGCCATTGTTCATGGGTTGCAAATAGGGGACACTTCTCATTTCTCGACCCTTAACCAATTTTGCAGTGGTGAGTGCATGTGGATTGGGTGTAAATAGTGTATTTTGGATGGGGTGGGGAGAGGCGGGCACCCTACAACACACATGAGGGTATATATCTTAATGTATGAATCTTCCTCTTATTTTTGTCTTGTATGTATTCTTTACTTATGTTCATAATAAATTTCATGTTGTTTGTTTGTTTACTCTTATTTAAGGAGGAAATAAAGATATATCTTTTCTTTTTCTGCAGTCAACTAGCAATGCTCCAAGCAAAGGAGGCTGCTAACCTGCTCGCGAGGAGATATGATATGACTAGTTTAAAGACAGCCGCTCACATGACTCTGCGTGCCAGCGAAGAACAGGAGGGGTTAATGTACGCACAGAAGGTGATCAATCAGAATTTACTGCAGTACAATTGGTCAGGAGCCCACGACTTCATCAAATCTCACGGCTGTCTCAAGGTAAGCCATTCAAGCCTTGAAATAGTGTGCCTGTCATTTGCAGAATGAGGTCCCCCAGATGGTGAATTTTGTGATGCTACCCCGCATAGCGGGCTAGCATCACCAAATTCACCCTCTGGGGACCTCATTCTGCTTACACCTCAGCAGAATGAGGTTCCCAGAGGGTAATTTGGTGATGCTAGCCCGCTATGCGGGGTAGCATCACTAAATTCACCCTCTGGGAACCTCATTCTGCAAATGACAGACACACTATTTCAAGGCTTGAAGCCATTGCACTTTCATCTGCGTTGTTTTGATAATAAAAAAATTGCTCTTTGTAAAGTATGTTAAGTGATTTAATTGGGTTTCTCAGTTAATTAAATTGGGTTTCTCAGTTAATTAAAAACGTTAGGTTGGTAAACAAGCCTGAGTTTAGTGTGCCTGTCATTTGCAGAATGAGGTCCCCAGAGGGTGAATTTAGTGATGCTATCACCACTTGATTTCTGCAAAATTTAAGTTTGATCATAGTGCTGGGGAACGTGTTTAATTATGTTGCATCTTGCGCTGTATGAACATTCAAGCAAATATAGACTCCGAGCTTTAATTTCATTGTGTGCACCTCGGGGTTGAAGATAAATAAGCATTACCAGAAACATTTACCTTCAGTAATGCGCTAAGTAATCGACCTCTTAACCACAGCAGAATTATGGGTAACTTTTCAGGATTTAGTCGGAAATATGGCTTGTTGCCATTCATCGGAAAGCTCTCCCCGAGAGCTTTCCGATGAATGGCAATAAGCCATATTTCCGACTAAATCCTGAAAAGTTACCCATAATTCTGCTGTGGTTAAGAGGTCGATTACTTAGGGCATTACTGTATACTATAATTATTATGGTGGTATTCAGAGACATATTATAATAACGTAAATTCATTTTCACGAATACAGAATACACGCCTGCATGGTAACATCATTCAACAATTAGACAAAGCTATGACTTTGCTTAACATAGTGTTGGCTAAAATATGATACCGCTGTGAGTTTATCAAGTTGTGCATGAACCGATGATCGGTCGGTGTCAGTCAGTGAGAACAAATGACGTATACCGTACATACTCGGTCAGTGTGATCTAATCATTACTGAGATAACGGGATGAATTAGCATGTAGAAGGTAATTCGTCAGATCGCATTGAGCAAGCCAACACATGGAGCCACAAATAAAACATTTAACGTTCATTAATTTGAAAGATAACTCTAATAATTTATTGATTTTTGATACCTTCTGGCTATCAAAATAGCTTGAATAATACTTCATAAACTATCCCCCCACCAATCGTCACTTTTTTCAATAGTTCGCAAACTCATGTCTGATATAACATTAAACTTAGTTGGATACTTCATACCATAGATAGGATTTTTTTAGTTTTTTTTAGTTTTTCCAACAAATATTCAGTATGATAATAGTTGTTTTTAGACCAAAAGTCTGATATTCATCACTTTTGGACTTTATGTTTGGACTGAAATAGCCATCAGTTGGACAATTTACATGCAGCCATAGGGGTTATCAGGTTAAAAATTTGCTGCCGTTTTGTGGTACTAGTTGGAAATGAAATGGAACTGGTTCAAGGGTTGTAGTAGTTGAAAATTCTAAGTTGTATACCACCGACAGAGGTCCTCAAACAAACCATGTCACTGAACAATCGCTCTTTTTATTTACCATTTATAGCAAATATATATTTCTTGATATAAGAAAATGTCATGATCAAATGATAATTTACTCATTTGGTGCTCAAAACACAGGAACGGCCATGGCGACTAATGTTGTTTCAGGGACGTGGGCACCAGTTCGGGGGGCCCAGGTTTTAACCCTCAAGGATCATGAGACCCAAGTTATTGCTAGGAATTTAATTGTTCAATATCTTTCATATTTTGAAGCATTGCAAAGTTTACACTCTATTTCCAAATGTTGAAGTAAATGAAATTTACCGAATTTGGGTATATCGATCTTGGGTGGGGGATGGTGGTCAGTGAGAAATTCTAAGTTGAAGACATCTTAATCGTTACTAAATATAATGTCCATGTGATTCTATGATCTTTTGCTCCAGATATTTTTGGGGACGTGAGTATAGGGTCGATCCCATTGCATGGGGGTTTCCACCTGGAAATTTCCAACTCTTGGAACCAGACCAAAGTTCCATTTTCACACCTCCCTCCCAAAGTTCAACTGTTACCTCAAGGTTTTTAGCTGTTGGAATTTTCCAACCTAGCATGCCCCTAATTACAATCCATTTATCATATTATTAAACCAACCATTTGAACCTATTTTTGGTGTGACATTTCCAGCTCATGTTGTATCAAGCATGGAATTTCCAACTGCTAAAAATCATGAACAGAATTGGAGGGGGGGTGAGACATCCACCGACCCCCTCCAGTTCCCAACTGTCCCCCAACTTTTGATGAAAACGTTCAACTGTTAGAAATTTCCCCAATTGAATCAACAGCAGTTAGAACTTCCAAACATTAAATACGACATTGTTTCTTCTGATATAGTTTACTTCTTTGCATGATGTTCAGTGTAAATTGGTCTTCCAAAGTGTGAAGGTGTCATGCAAACTTTGAATTCAAGTTTTCCCATATGGCAGAAAAAAATGGTTTTGGTTCTCAGGCTCTGCTGCATTGAATAAAAAGGGCTGTGTTTAATAGGCATTTTTATTTTGATGGCTGATGTTGTGACAAAAAAACTTTGTCCATAGATATGTATTTGACATTTATATAGTGTGCATTGAGTTCTAGGATATTTGCTTAATGTGTACCATTTCCGTCGGCGACGACCTCGCTTTAACGGCCGCATTGGCTTTGTACGGGCTGGTTTTACTATATAAATGACCTGCCGTGAGCGACCACCTGTCAAATGCTACCAGCGGTCAGTGTTTTGTGGCAAGAATGACCAAATTTACTCATTATGAACGACCATCAGACATGAAAAATAAGTTTTTTAACCAGTGCTTTTCCGACATATTTCTGCTTGCAATATCGGTAAACATAAAATACCTATTGTGAGCCCCGCATGCTTCAGCAGACACTTTGTCTCATAACTGTGCCACAGTGAATTAGCGAGGCGTGAACAATCATGACCAAGCAATGTTTTAATTACAACTGCATGAATAGATGATACCTTTGGGGCAAATTCATAAAGGTAATGTGGCTTGGATATTTATGTAAACATTGTAAACTGTAATGGATTAATCAATTTGTATTAATTTGTCTGCTATCAGCTTAGCCATACTTTTAACTCCGGTACAGCTTAAGTATTGTTCACACTTGGCAGTGCGATGTATATGACCACATGAATCTCAGTCCCCAAATCATAATGAAACCAATCTTTGTGTGCTTTCTTACAATTTCGCAATATATTGTGGTATGCCTTCATGTTTCGGGAGTTCCGCTAAAGGTCAAATAACGACACCACACCAGTTTTGTCAAATGCTTCTATTAATTTCAAATCTGAAATGACAAATGAAAAGATATATGAAATAATGTGAACCGACCATTTGCATGTGAAAACAATACAATCATGAAAGAATACCGCCAAGCGACCATTTACATGTGCATACACTTAAATGAAAAACACAAATGAAAATATTACATATAAATATAAATCCAATACCAAAATAAATAATAAATAAAAGAGCAAAAGAAAAATCCACATACCCATACGGATGTGAGCCACCAAAGAAAATGCAAAACGGCCACATGCATGTGAGGTGAAAAAATATAGCGAATGGAAATGTATAAATAATTATAAAATTTAAATTGAAACACCCATGCAAATAAATAAAACACTATGAAAAATAAATACCACATCCAGATATACATATAGCAATGATGCAAACAATTCCAAATGTGGAACATACATAAGTTACAAACAAGAACAATATAATTGGATATGCTAAAGTAGCGACAAGAAATGACTTAGAATATATAGATGAAAACGAAATCCCAAGGAAGGGCAGTCAAAGAGATAGGTTTTAAAGAATGAGTGGGGGAAATCAGAGTTGCAAACACACGATGACGTCACACAAATGCAAACCCATGCAACCATGCAACTAATGAAAATAAAACATAAATGAAACACAGACACACATAAAACTGTTACACAAATAGTCTACTTACACATTGGCGGGTGTTTGGAATATAAAGATATAAATTAGATGATAAATTAGACGTAAAATAAACCAAGTAAAGTTTTGCTATCAAATTACAAAGTCAAGTCAGTTTCTTCAACATATCTGGTCCTGAGTATATGGTTAAGTCATTGAACGAACCAAAAACATGTACCAGTCTATCACATCGTGATACACTCCCCGGGTGATTCACTATTCAGTTTGTTGTAATGCAGGATGCACCGAACGATTATATCTCAATGTCACATTCGAATGGACATGTTTTCGTCTGTTCATCGACAGGAAGAACAAGACCGAGAATATATAGATGAGAATGAGAACCACCATGTCTCTGCAACCTATATATGCCGAACATAACAAATTTTGTATCGTAGAGATACGGCACGCACTTTACCATCTCGACCAGCGATGGCCTCAAACTCTTGTGACAATTTCCACTGAACTCCAAATGTGAAGTAATCTCTTTGCCATTTACACCAAACAAATCTGCGATTTGTTGTACGAATTTCCATCTACACAGGAAGCCAACATCCTGATTACAGCTAGTGATAAGAACACGCGATGTTACACTTCCCAACAATAAATCATTGGGACACAGGTATGATCCATCTTCTGGGTCCGTATACTTTCTTCCAATGGGCTGCTCGTTCAAACATTTTGCCGTTTGAAACATTTCAGTCTGTAATTCTGAAAAGGCCAACACATTTGCTCCAACAGCCATTTGGATGCCTCGTTCGACAGATTTGACCAGGGCCTCACTACATCCGTTTTGCCATGGACAATCCGCTGATTTAGAAAACAGCCAACCCATTCCATTGCAACGTCCGTCATTTTTTATCTCATCCAACTTCCATTCGCATGCGACCCCTTTCAACTCTTTGCTGGACGATACCTCGTGTTATACCAAGAAACCACCGTTCTCAAGTACTGTTTCCACACCACATGCTAACTTCCTAGCTTCATCCATTGAATCTACTGACATAAGCAAATCATCCACATAGCTATTTTTCTTTGTCATCTCACATGCGTGTAGATAGACATCAGGTAACATATCTGCTGTTTTGTGTAAAGCCAACATTTCAATGGTCCCACTGGGTCTATCACCGAATGTTTCTGTTTGTGATATATAATGATCAGGACCACGGGTTGAATCCATGTCCATCCATAGAAACCCATTCATATGGGCATCCCTGTCAGTAATAGCCACCGAGTTGCACATTTTTGAAATATCTCCAACTTGTCGAAATCGGGTTAACACCGACACCATATCGTTCACGATATTCGGTCCTTTGGCCCAGTATTCATTGAGCACACGACCCATGCATGACGATGATGAATTGAACACGATCCTGATGGGAGTTGTCTCCGAATCCGGCTTCATGACTTCCTGGTGTGGTATGCAATGCACCGGTCCCGTGTAATTCATTATTTCCGATTTAGTTACTTTGCGTGCGACATGCCTCTCAACCATACGGATGATTTGGTCTCCGTACTGATTCACGTATATGCCTCCAACGCGCCTCAATCGCCTTTCGATTGACACTAATCTCGCGAATGCGACTACATAATTGTTTGGTAAATAATTAGGAGTTTGTTTCCAAGGATATGCTGCGTTCCACTTATTATTCGACGAATCCAACGTGAGGCCGTTTTCGATCATCTCCAGTTCTCGCTCTTCTTTAATGGGAAAATTCTTATTTCCTGTTGGACATTTTCCACATCTGTAGTTGGGGTATTTAGGTACACAATGAGTTCCTAGCTTGCCAGTGTAAAAACAATGATCAAGTGATGGTTTAATGGATTTGCCGCCAGATATTTTTGCCATATTCAAGTCAGTACACGTTACGGATGCCACATGGATGCGCACGATATTTGAACAAGCTCCAGCTGAGAAACCTACAGAATCATGCGACCCGCGAACGCAGTACCCAAAACAATTCTTCATCAGCTGCAGATTTCCCACCTGTTGTACGAGAATGGGCATTATTTGACAACAGTCAGTACCAATGAGAAGATCGAGTTTTCCAGACGGTCTCTTAATATCAGTCGTCGAAATTCCCTTAAACAGTTGTGCCACTTGATTAACATCTACTGCTCCAATTTCGGTTGTAATCTCGTTGATGCCATAAGCACGATTATGCCATATCCCACTGTTTTCGTCTGTGAGTGGAATAACGTATTCTTTACTGTGTACCAATTCCGTACAGTTACCGACCTTCGTGATCGACAATGTGATATCCTTTCCATCAATTCCCAATGCCTTTGCCATGCGGTGTGTCACCAGCGACATATCCGCACCAGGATCCCACAATGTCGCAACCGAATGGGCTTTGCACATTACTTGACTCAACATTAACATTACATTTCGACCCTGACTACTGTTGATTTCTCGAACTGCATTGTGGAATGAGAACACACTATTGCTGTCAGTGTGCAATGATGGGTGATGATTTCGTCCACACTTTTCACGTGAATTATTCATAATTTCACATGATTTTCTATTCCAACATTTACTGGACCGATGATTCAACTTCAAACATGAAAAACAACCACCGTTTTTCCTCAGAAGATCCACTCTTGATTGTACATCTAGCTGACCAAATGCGGCACATACCGATATATCGTGAGTGTCCGTTTCGTGATACCAGCATTTGAAGGTTTCAAATTGTTGCGGATCGTTGGAGTTAGTTTTCACAGCAGCGACCAGTTGGGCGACTTGTGCCAAACCCTCAACCACCTGCTTCATCACGTCATCGTTTCGCTCGAACCTGGAGTTAATTGTTTTAACATGATCACATTCCGATTCGCGTGTTTGAGAATCTGCAGAGAGTGTGGCACAGTTCACTTTATGCCGCCCGGAGAAGTTCCTGACGTTGGACTGAATGTATTCCACGACTGACTTCTCCTTAATCAAAAAGTCCATTAGTGGTTGGAAATCTGGCTTATCCGAGTCGGCTTTATGTTTTTGAATAGTCCACTCTCGTTGTTGTACACTGGGTAGCAACCATTCTATCTGGTTCATTACGGTCGCGTTGCTTAGCTCTTCTTCTATCCCGGCCTGCTTTAGGTCCAGCCAGCACCTCTCGACCACATTTACCAGTTCGATGAAGTGTTTGTCGTCACCATCTCTTACTTTTTGCAAATTCCGTATTTCTTGTGTGACGACATCCGTTAGCTTTTCCCGTCGACCAAATTTCATTTTCAATCGTTCCATCATTTGTTCAAAGCTGTCATCAACGCCCAGGATGGAATTGAGCGCATCTCCATTAAGACAACTTTTGAGAGCATACGGGTCTTTCCCAAACGATGGTATCATGTGCCGCTCAAAGTCACGGATAAAACTAGGATATTCTCGGATGTTCCCAGAGAATGTAGGCGCATCCAGTTTTTTAACCTTAATTTTGGAAACAGATTCGGTTAACTTCGGTTTCACATCTTTCTGCTCGGCTCGATTTTTACGGGAAACGAGAGATTTTATGTCACATAATTTTTTATATATGGCGTCCATGTCTGCGGCTAATTCACTAATTAACTCATTATCATTATCGATGTCCAACACATCCAAATATTCGTCATGACACAGTTCCAAATTATCGTGTGTCGTATTTAACTTGTCGACAATCTCCTGTAGAAATTCAACATCTTCCTGTTGATAACAATCGTGTAGTCTATTGATGACTTTTGTGAACTTCCCTTTTGCGTTGCTCCGCTTTCGTTTACGCGCGCCATCGTTTTCCCTGTATTTGAAATGTTTCGGGAGTTCCGCTAAAGGTAAAATAACGACACCACACCAGTTTTGTCAATGCTTCTATTAATTTCAAATCTGAAATGACAAATGAAAAGATATATGAAATAATGTGAACCGACCATTTGCATGTGAAAACAATACAATCATGAAAGAATACCGCCAAGCGACCATTTACATGTGCATACACTTAAATGAAAATATTACATATAAATATAAATCCAATACCAAAATAAATAATAAATAAAAGAGCAAAAGAAAAATCCACATACCCATACGGATGTGAGCCACCAAAGAAAATGCAAAACGGCCACATGCATGTGAGGTGAAAAAATATAGCAATTGGAAATGTATAAATAATTATAAAATTTAAATTGAAACACCCATGCAAATAAATAAAACACTATGAAAACTAAATACCACATCCAGATATACATATAGCAATGATGCAAACAATTCCAAATGTGGAACATAAATAAGTTACAAACAAGAACAATATAATTGGATATGCTAAAGTAGCGACAAGAAATGACTTAGAATATATAGATGAAAACGAAATCCCAAGGAAGGGCAGTCAAAGAGATAGGTTTTAAAGAATGAGTGGGGGAAATCAGAGTTGCAAACACACGATGACGTCACACAAATGCAAACCCATGCAACCATGCAACTAATGAAAATAAAACATAAATGAAACACAGACACACATAAAACTGTTACACAAATAGTCTACTTACACATTGGCGGATGTTTGGATTATAAAAGATATAAATTAGATGATAAATTAGACGTAAAATAAACCAAGTAAAGTTTTGCTATCAAATTACAAAGTCAAGTCAGTTTCTTCAACATATCTGGTCCTGAGTATATGGTTAAGTCATTGAACGAACCAAAAACATGTACCAGTCTATCACATCGTGATACACTTCATAAAGTGTTGACTTTGGAAGAACGTGGTAGATCGTACTGATTCTAACAGCTAAAGATGGACAACTCTAAGTTTCTTTTTTTTTTAAATAAACCCAATGAGAGCCTCGAGCATGTGCTGTCGTTTTTCTTGGAAACTAAATTAGGTCACGGATTGTCAACAACTATGTGAATTCATTGGTGTTTCTTTTGAATTAATTTCCCATAATTAGTTCATTTAGTACAATACCAGGACCGAATGAAGAGTCAACATGACAAAAGTTAGCTGAAAGTTGAAACAAATAAGAATGCTGTTTGCGTAAGTCTGGAACTGTTTGTCTTGTCAACAAAACACTATATGTCATGTATATAGTGTTACCTCTTATTATACCCCCCTTTTAAAAAAAAGGGGGGTATACTGTTTTTCACCTGTCCGTGCGTGCGTTTGTGCATGCGTACGTCCGTCCGATGTCTGTTCATGTCATAACTTGAACAGTAGGTCTCAGATTCCAATGAAATTAGGTATGGATGTTCACTACTATGAGGACATTAAATAGAGGGTTCCATCATTTCTTTCGGATTCTCCATTCTAGAGTTATTCATCTTTGTTTATCTGGAAATGTTGGCTTTTTGGTCCATCTGTTGTCTGTTCATGTCGTAACTTCAAAAGTTGTGCTGGGATCTCAATGAAATTTGGTATGGATGTTCACTACTATGAGGGCATTCAATAGAGGATTCCATCGTTTTGTTCGGATTTTCCATTCTAGAGTTATTCATCTTTGTTTATCTGGAAATGTTGGCTTTTTGGTCTGTCTGGTGTCTGTTCATGTCGTAACTTCAACAGTTGTGCTGGGATCTCAATGAAATTTGGTATGGATGTTCACTACTATGAGGACATTAAAAAGAGGGTTCCATCGTTTTGTTCGGATTTTCAATTCTAGAGTTATACATCTTTGTTTATCTGGAAATGTTTGCTTTTTGGTCCGTCTGGTGTCTGTTCATGTCGTAACTTCAACAGTTGTGCTGGGATCTCAATGAAATTTGGTATGGATGTTCACCACTGTGAGGACATTCAATAGAGGGTTCCATTGTTCTGTTTGGCTTTTCCATTCTAGAATTATTCAAGTTTGTTTATCTGGACATGTTGGCTGTTTGGTCCATCCGATGTCTGTTCAGGTCATAACTTGAACAGTAATGCTCGGATCTCAATGAAATTTTGTATGGATGTTCACCAATATGAGGACATTTAATGGCACATTCAACTGTTTTGTTTTGTTTTTTTTGTGCTATAGTTATTCATCTTCGTTTATATGAAAATGCTGATTTTTGGGTCCATCTGTCTGAGTATAGCAGTCATAAGTTATAGATATGCCCACACTAGTTGATATCTAATAATGGGTTAGCAGTGAGGTGCCTTATCTTGATGGCTGTGTTGTTGGTAGAATTTGATACATTATCATTGTAAACTTAAATTGGACTCATATTAACCCAAGTATTGCGGTCACCTTTTCACATTTAATCCAATGCTGCCCTGGTGCAGCATTACATATCCTGTGCCAGTGCATTCTCTTATATAAGAGAGTCTCCCTATTTGACCCATAAATTCCAATAATTTGTGTTATAATACACATTTGTCTATAATAGTACATAACAGTATACTCTATAATTCAACATCAAAACTCTAATTTATGATTCCGATCATACTAATTTACTATCGCCAAGAGATGGTTAAACATCTGGCGATCGTGATCAGCCTCTCGTTAATGCAAAGACAATAATTTTCTTTCAAAGAACAAGTGTTTGTGAATTGAAGTTAATGAATACCAAGTTCAGCATGTCTTCATATAGTGGCACGACTAATCAAAGTAAGCAGGACCAAACAAACAATTCGTTTGCGAGAGGAAATCCAAACAAACAAACTTATTTGGGTGACATTTAAGCTTTATGCTTTTATTGATATATTGTTAAATATTAAAGTTTTGTCATGCTATGTGGTATTATTTGAGTATAAAGTGAGTAAAATTAGAAAATTTATAGCTATGAAAAATTTACTGAATTTGAGCTAGATTTACCAAATTCTCGTGTTCAATCTCCCGAAATTGGCCTGCCAGAAGTTAACATGTGACATAAGCATGATAGCATTAACAAACGCAATGCAATTTTGATCAAATTTGAATCACTTGTTTTCTTGTTAGTGACAATTTTTTCTATTGTCACTAAATGAATTCATTTCATGTTTAGCTGTTTTTTGTTAGTGACGATTTGGTTTATTGTTACTAAATGATTTCAATCATTTCATCTTTAGCCTTTCTTGTTGGTGACGATTTGTTCTATTGTTAATAAATGAATTCTTCATTTTATTTTTAGCCTTTCTTGTTAGTGACCAGGCTACATGAGCTGTTTATTTCCGAGCTTTCTCGAGTGATGCCTGATACAGTGAAATCTCAGGATAAAGCCATCAGTCCAAACGGAATCAATGTGTCTAATGGCAACCCACATATGGCAGGTTAGTCAATTGGGATAAGTTAAAATGGCTAGTGAATTGTTAGGAGGGGAGGGATCTGAACAGATCCAAGAATAATCAATTTCTTAAAGATGAGCTGTCTGATTTGACAGCAAAAAAACACCATCTGTGCCTTTTCTATACCAGACAATAATTGATCGGACAGATGAGCCCATTAATAGGAGTTTTTGTTGGCCAGATATCGACTTTGAAAAGAGGAAGTTTTGAATTTGTTATGCTAGCAAAAATTCCAATGATTGTCTTGTAAAAAGAACTTCTGTAACTTGTAGATAATAAAGAGTGTTGTCAATTATGAGCTTTTGTGATCATGTTTGTCATATTATTTACAGATTTTGTGGATTTTCGCCATGCCTGTGTGATACTAATGATTGCAAATAATTTTCATTTCTTTTGCCTTGTAACTGGAAATTTGACCTATTTTATGTCAAATCAGACCTGGTTTCCTTAAGTAGTAGAATTTGTAATCATATGTCTGAAATCCATTCAGGAACAGTTTTAAGTTATAAGCTATTTGGTAAGATGAGATAAGGGTCAATAAGTTATAAGATATTTTTTTTCTTCAATTCTCTTTTCCATTTTTTTTTTCTTCTAAATATGATTTTCTATTCAGTGTTTCTATTTGGACCAAATAAAATATATTTAAACTAACCAAATATACAAGTCTGATCATCTCTGCTTTCTTCTCCAGAGTTTATATTGGATCCAGCAGAACTCGATCCACTATCTCCTTGGCAACCACACAGTATCTGTGGGTGCTCATTTCCTCATCACATACTGAAGGCCTGGTACACGGAGAAGCTGCTGTTGTTTGATCATGCTACCATGGACCACACTTATCAGACACTGAGTATACTCAACACAGTTCGTCAACCACAGGTCGACCAACAGCAGGTTGGTTCTTACTATTAGTTTTCATCCTGAATATCATATAAATATTGTTCGATTATATGTTCAACATGATCTATCCATGGCATACTAGGCTCATTCTCATTTATGATGCACAATTAGGGGTGTAATAATCTAAAAAAATAAATCATCTAATCTGATCAAAATGTTTGTGTTTTATTTTTGTACAACATATCAAGATGTGATGTGCAATTTTTCAGCTCACCATTTCATTATATTTCAAGTAACAGCAACTACAAAATAGCCCCTAGTTTTTATATTTTAATGCAATGATACATACGTTACCAAGTTGAGTTGAAATAGAACTTCATCTCTTGACCGAACAGAAGTTATAAAAATCAGATGATGTGTTATACTTGACATTGTCAATCAGTTCTATATGCTTCCTTTAATATTACTAGAAACTGTTCGAGCTATGTATACCCAAAACAACCGGCTTGATAGAGAAAATAGCACTGAAATGTACACTAGTTTGCATTTCAAATTATAATTTCTCTTGTATACTTAAATAATTAAACAAATAGTCTATACCTGTGTGTAGCTAAATTTGTATCACAGGGAGTATGATGTTTGCTTGCAATTGAGAACACTCAACCACGTTATCCAACACAAAAAACATTGATTTTTGCCAAGGATCCACCACTGTGCTTGGTAACGCATGTATCATCTGCACAAGCCTTGAAATAGTGTGTCTGTCATTTGCAGAATGAGGTCCCCAGAGGGTGAATTTAGTGATGCTACCCCGCATATCTGTAACGTATGTATCATTCTCACCAAACAATTGGTCTGATAGTGATCTATGTATGATTCAAGTGGGTGTTCTACTTTTGTATTCACTGTCCAACGGGTAACAAAGATAGGGGAAAGAAAGTTCAAAGCGTCTGTGCTAAATTGCTCAAACCCATGGTAACGTATGTATCATCCTGGTTTATATCCACTTATCTATCAAGTTAAGTTGGATCAAACAATGCTAGAATAAGCCTCTGGACGATTATATTTAGTATTTTCTGGAAGGTAGTTCTTAGGGCATTCTAAGACTGTACAATATAAATATTTTCTTGCAAAACTAAATTATCTCTGATATATTTTCCTCGATGGTAACGAATAAGCCTAGTAACTTTTGGAACTAATTTTCAATAAAATGTTTCTCCATTCCCGATGCTGTTAGGAGATGATCAACTGTACGCTATCACCGAGCCTCCTGTTAAACGTTAGTTATGTGGAGATAGATGTGATTCTAGGGGGTCATATTTCCTATTTATGATTAGCGTTCGGTCATGTCACCCCAAATAAATTTATCGAACGCGGCATAAAAAAGTAAATGTGGCCGTGTCAGAGACTCAAATAATATTTTTTATTTGGGTTAATTGCTGTAAATTTTATAAAGAGTACAATAATAAAATATTTATATAAAGCTGACTATGGAAATAAGGGACATGAGAGCCTTGATTGTCTACAGTACAGTAGAACCTCTCCAAACTGGACCCTCTATAAACCAGATCCCTCTCTACACCGAATTAAATTGTCGGTCTCGAATTAAGCCAATTGCATTGTCACTAATAATTAACTCTGTAGCGTGGAACCTGTGTACTCTGGACAGCAATTTTAGTCTGTAATGACCGAACACATGCAATTTTTCCTCCAGAATCCGAACTCGCGTGCATATCCGTGTTCATAAAGTTGTCTTTTGTACCAATCTTATTAGTGATCTATTGTTCGGTGTATGCTTTTAAACAGATAGTAATAGCAGGTGTCTGATTAGATATTCTAGTGTTTTTCACACATTGAGTAATTATCTGAGACTTCACATGAGATTTAATTGTTGGCAGTTTGTTTTGGTACTATTTTAGTCACTATCATGTGTTCACGAGCACTCAAAAAAACAAACTCCTTAAACATGCGGTATAATGGCAATCGTTAATATATTTTTTTCTCTATCATACTTCGTTTCATTCTGATTTCAAATTGGCTATTTTTGAGGTAGTACACGATGCCAGTTGTCCTTGCTTTAGCACCGTTCTGACAGTTTTATTAACAATTTTAGGTGAAAAATTAAAAATTAGTTATCGACTGGTTCGTAATTCAAATGGTGTCACATAAAATTTCATCTATTGAAAATGGCTGTGTCAGGTCTTGAGAACGGGAACATTCCAATCAGGATGTGATTTTTATAAACCGTAGACACCTCTCTAAACCAGATAATATGATCGGTCCAGACTATGTTCGGTTTGGAGAGGTTTTACTGTATATATGCAACACTCACAGAACAAATACTTGATCATTTCTAGACAGTCTGCAAAAAAACTTTAAAATTTCAAAGATATAACCTTGAATGGTCTTTTATTTCAGAATGAAAGTTCTTGAAAATTGGTGTGAAATTGCCATTAATCTCATTAGGTTTGACCTGCGACAATCATGATTTCGAAATAGAAGGTCTTGAAAATTGTTGTGAAATGGCCTGTATAGGCCTTGAATTTGATGAAGTCTGTTCTGTGTGAATCAAGCATAGTCAAATGTTGAGTTTGTTTTCAGAATGTAGAACATCGGGAAATTTCTAGCGGACCTTGTGCACTCAGCTTAAATTATAATATCAAGCCTTGAAATAGTGTGCCTCTCATTTGCAGAATGAGGTCCCCAGAGGGTGAATTTGGTGATGCTAGCCTGCTATGCGGGGTAGCATCACTAAATTCACCCTCTGGGAACCTCATTCTGCAAATGACAGACACACTATTTCAAGGCTTGCTTAATATTGCTCCTTATTATCTTTCAGCTCATTATACAGTGTAGTGTAGATATGACGTTGTGTATGATCTCGCTGCTGAGGTCTGATACCGCCCAGGCTATTACGCATCTTCTCCAGGCTGTCTCGAGCATTCATGAGGCTAAAGACTCTCTCTTGCTGCAGGGTGTATGCAGGATCTTCCTTCCTCTAGGTAAGGAAATGATTAGCATGATTGGATACAGGGACGTGGTAATAGGGGCGAGGGCAGGGTTGTCAATAGGTACTGGTACCGGTACCGGAACCGGCGGTAATCGGGAATTAAATCGGTACCGGTTCTGATGTCGAGTACCGACGGTTCTCGGTATTGGTTGTTGATTTCTATTAATATACCTCTTGGCGAATGTAAAGGGTTGATTAAGCAGCTCAGCATAAGGACAAACCCAACTGCAATTGGTTAACTTGATATCGTCAGCACATTCAAACATCAAAGGCACAGGGTGCCGAACTATGACAACTTGTCACGAAATTGACAGAATGCAACGTTGTGTGGGAGCTTGTGATGATTGTATTTCTTTGATGCGGCCGGAATGCCGCTGGATGCATGTCTGCAGTGTTCTGCACGTGCCGTTTCGAAAGCATCATTTGAGAGGAGTCTGTTACTCTGTCAAGTTGTGTTTTAATTTTTACGAATTACAATGGCTTCCAGGAAATCTAGGTACGTCTGGGATTATTTTATCCCACACGAAAATGACTCGATCGCAGAAAGCCAGATGCGCCGAATACAGTACTGTAATAGCCAGATCGAAGAGAAGTACAACGGGAATGAAAAAAACATTTGTCGACAAAACACAAAATATCAGTTGATTCGGAAGTTCAGACAAGTGGTCAAGGTTCGACTCCAAAGTTTAAGCAGATGCCATTGAACCCATTTATCCAAAAACTAAAAGGGAAAGTTTACCGGAACTTTTAGGAAAACTGGCCGCTGTAGACAGAATTTGGGTGACATCATTTATGAAATTACAAATTTACAAGTTACAATATGCGAGTAATAGGGCGGCATTATGAATAGATGGCCGATTAGTGAGTTCTCTAATTAATTACCACACAAATAATATGGTGTACCGTGAGTCAGTGACACCGCGTGATCGTCACTACCATGTATCCATACAATATGATACAATCCTACAATGTTAGCCGACCCAGTAGTCAAACATACATGTCTACATTCGTTCCACTCAGTATTCCGTCTTTTAAAAGATCCTCCCCATGCGACTTGCCGAAAACCGCCGCAGACAACAACTTAATTGTAAATGTCGTAGCGATTTTTATTATCGTCGTTTGACTAAACCTCGAACTTAACGAATAATTGATGATGGTACCCACGAAACCAAAGTTATTTGCAGTATAAAATACCACTCAGTGAGCACCGATACCGACGCGGTTTGCGGTACTGAACATCAGTACGGAACCGGTACCGAAAATTGTGGTACCGTCGGTACTTTGACAACCCTGGGTGAGGGTTGGGGGGGGTAAAAAGTTTCATCAGTTGGAAATTTCATGCTTGTTTTTAGACCAACAGCAGCATATATTTCTACTTTTTATACCCCCACTCTCATAGAGAATAGGGGATATACTGGATTGACCTTGTTCGTCCATCGGGACATTTATCTGTCCGTTTTTCCATCATCTGATCGTCCTGTCTCATCCGTCCATCTGGGCAAACATCAGTTATTGGAAATTGTATTTGGTACGGATGGTCACTACTACGAGGGCATTCAACAGAGTAGAGTGTTCAGTCATATTGTTCATGTTTTCTGTTCTAGAGTTATTTATCTTTGATGAAAATGTTGGGTTTTTTTTCCGTCAGAGCATATGTCTGAACATACTTTGTCGATAAGAATTTGCCACCATGTGGGTATGCCACCACTGTGGTGCAACCTCTTGTAAATATTTTGGTCTGAAATAGCCATCAGTTGTAAATTTTACCCATAATTCTGCTGTGGTTAAGGAGTCGATTATTTAGGGCATTACTGTATATTGTTAGTACAGGTATGAAATCCTGATATGCACATGATTTTGTTGCAGCATGGGGTTGCTTCCTTACTGGAGGATGGGAATGGTGACAGTGTCTTGCACTATGGCCGGGGTATTAATCAGTGTAAATCACATTCAAATAAAGTAATTCTGGAATGCACAATAAATGGATCAATTATTTCTACAAATGAATGAATGGAAATCCTATTTTCTACACTTGCATTGTCAAAACACCCATTTTAAAGACATATTATGGACTTGTTCGGGTGCGTTAAACTGATAAGTTTGTATTCAGGCACTATGTCAACAAAAGGAATGTAGCATTCTACTACATCGTCGAAAATATCAAGCAAATCGACCATACCACTCCATATAAAACATCATGTGAACTACGCTCAATTGTAAATATGTACTTATCGATTCGGGACGCAACTATCGGCGATAAAGTAACGAAAACGATTTCGCTATCGAGAGTCACTGAATTTAATTAATATATAATAATGATGGTGTGTGTTGTCAGTTTGGATTTAATATTTGTAAAAATAATTATTTTGAACAATATTATCATCCATTCGTATTTGATCACCCTTCCGGAGTGTTTCACATCACTTTAATATGGAAGAATCTATTCTGATATATGGAATTTTTTAAATAACAGGATTCATTTTTTACCGTACTTTTCTTAAGGAAAGTAAATGATCATTCACAAGTGTGCTAATATTGACATACTATTGTTTCCAAAACTTAGTCAGATTTTTGTTTTTATTCTAGTTTATTTTGGTTATATATCTTCACTAGAAAATAAATGTAATCTAACAAACGATTTTAATTGATGGGATTATCCCATGGATTTCCAGATGTTTTTACTGTCACTGACCATATGGAGACTGCAGAAGAAATGTGGTTCATCCACTTCTTGAGTATTGTCAACATGTTTGGGATTCCCATCTCCTCAAACATTCAAGATCGTTAAATAGTGTCAAACGACAAGCCACACGTATGGTTCCATGGTTATCATCACACTCGTACCATGACGGAATGGTTATTCTACAGGTTGTGTCCCTTAAGTACAGAAGGTTAAGGGGAGATCTGATAGAGGTGATCAAAATGTTGAAGGGATTCTACAATGTTAATCCAGAATTGCTGTTCACAAGATCGACCGACATGTCCACCAGAGGCCATCTTATAAACTATCATTAGAACATAACAACAAAGATGTGAGGAAATACTTCTTTTCCCAGAGAGTTTGTACTAGCTGGAATGCTCTATCGGCATACATAGTAGAGACTGAGTCAATGGTGGAATTTAGATTGCCACTTCAATGACATCATATTCAATACGACCTTCTGTGAATATTCTGTTAATTATGCCCCCCGACTTGAAGTCGGCGGGTATATAGTCGACATCTCCGTCCGTACGTCCGTCCGTCCGTACAAACATTTTGCATTATTGTTCAGCAACCGCTGGGCAGATTTAGCTGATATTTGGTATGGTGATAGAGCAGCATGGGGGAACAGCTAAATGCATAGCGCGGGTTTCGTCCACCCATTTTCACCAGAGTTATGGTCCTTTTTTTACTTAGAAAATTCAATTTTGTCCGTCCGTACAAACATTTTGCATTATTGTTCAGCAACTGCTGAGAAGATTTAGCTGATATTTGGTATGGTGATAGAGCAGCATGGGGGAACAGCTACATGCATAGCGCGGGTTTCGTCCCTTTTTTTACTTAGAAAATTCAATTTTTCTCTTGTTTTTTTGGTTTCCAGATGATGGCGTGAGCTTTGGTGGTATGATTGCAAATTCCGTATTTTTGTGGATCAGTTATATGAAAATACATGTCAAGTGCGAATTTGGGTATGATCTGATGATTTTTGCCAGAGTAATGACCCTTTTTTCAACTTAGAAAATTTGAATTTTGTCCGTCATTACAAACATTTTGCATTATTGTTCAGCAACCGCTGGGCAGATTTAGCTGATATTTGGTATGGTGATAGAGCAGCATGGGGGAACAGCTACATGCATAGCGTGGGTTTCGTCCACTCATTTTCACCAGAGTTATGGCCCTTTTTTGACTTAGAAATTCAATTTTTCTCTTGTTTTTTGGGGTTTCCAGATGATAGCGTGAGCTTTGGTGGTACGATGGCTAATCCCGTAATGTTTGTGGATCAGTTATATGAAAATACATGACAAGTGCGAATTTGGGTATGATCTGATGATTTTTGCCAGAGTTATGGGCCTTTTTTCAACTTAGACAATTTGAATTTTCGCTTGTTTTTGGGTTTCCGGATCGCTTGTTTTGTGGTTTTTAGTCAACATTTCTGTATGAACTTCTTTTGGAATGGTCATATGGACCTCCTCGGATATCCGCAGTTTCGTCCATGCTTAATCCAAATTGCTACGGTCGGGGGCAAATGCCACGTGACAGCGTACCTCTTGTTATATTATTCTAAAATCAAGTGTATGTACTGGGACTAAGAGTGTATCTGACTCGTTCTGTTTTATTTATTATGATTATATTATGATGATTATTATGTGTATTAAAATAATCAAATAATGTTTTCATAGAACTGATGAACCAAGTAGTGGTGATATGTTACCAACTTTGAAGGTATACAATACTAATTTTGTAACACAACATAGCATAATTGTATATTCTCTGTGTTAACACTCTCCCAAACATGATTAATCATTAGTGGACACCCTGGGAACTGTAATTATTATACGCCGGTTTGAAGAAAAAAAGGTCGTATTATGTAACTGGGTTGTCCGTCCGTCCATCCGTCCGTCCGCCCGTTGTCCGTCAGCTTTTGGTTTCCGGATGATAACTTTAGATTGAATTGAGTGAACGAACCAAATTTGGTGCGTTAGTTTACCACACCAAATACAGATCAGGTTCAAATATGGGTTTTGTCCGCATGATTTTGACTGAGTTATGCCCCTTTTTCGACTTAGATTTTACCTGATTTGTGGTTTCCGGATGATAACTTTAGATTGAATCAAGTGAACTGAACCAAATTTGGTGTATCAGTTTACCACCCCAAAATACAGATCAAGTTCGAAAATGGGTTTCGTCTGCGTGATTTTGACTGAGTTATGTCCCTTTTTCGACTTAGATTTTATACCTGATTTGCGGTTTCCGGATGATAACTTTAGATTGAATCAAGTGAACTGAACCAAATTTGGTATATTAGTTTACCACCCCAAAATACAGATCAAGTTGAATATGGGTTTCGTCCGCATGATTTTGACTGAGTTATGTCCATTTTTCGACTTAGATTTTACCTGATTTAGATTGAATCAAGTGAACTGAACCAAATTTAGTATATTAGTTTACCACCCCAAAATACAGATCCATTTTGAATATGGGTTTTGTCCGCATGATTTTGACTGAGTTATGCCCCTTTTTCGACTTATATTTTACCTGATTTGCGGTTTCCGGATGATAACTTTAGATTGAATCAAGTGAACTGAACCAAATTTGGTATATTAGTTTACCACCCCAAAATACAGATCAAGTTCGAATATCGGTTTCGTCCACATGAATTTGACTGAGTTATGCCCCTTTTTTTACTTAGATTTTACCTGATATGCGGTTTCCAGATTATTGTTTTATTTTTGTTATTATTTCGTCTTAAGTCAAAGGTTTCAAACAAATGAATTAAATCTTGCCCCACTCTACTCCAGAAACGGTCGTATTATGCCATGCCCCGACGGCGTGCTCTTGTTGGAATATGATGTAAACTTTATTTGCAAAGTGTTACTGTAAGTTAATGAGAAAATTGACTTAGAAAAGCAGAGCTTTCATAACACAAAAAGTAAAACAGAAGAAATATTAGATATATATATAAACATTTCTTATTTTTCAGGGCCTAAATATCTTCTGAAGCTGCAGCAGGAGATAACTGCTATGAAAGTCGTCATTTCTGTTGATAGTAATGGTGATCTGGAAAGCTCTAAAACTCATGGATTCAAACGATTCATCTCTGATTGCAAGGATGATGATCAGATATCAAACTCGAACACCAGATGTCGAGAGTTAGATTGTCTCCGGGCTTTCTATTACCTCAGTATTCTACAGTACCTCAAAGAGATGCTGTCTAAAAATGGTGATAACATGGATAGCGATAAGGTCAAAAAACAAGTGAGCATTAAGTCCTTGAGCAGAGATGGATCTATAAATGATAGTGTTGAAAATAAAGATAAAAGGGAAGAGAACATCACCAGTGATTCTGATCATTTATTGGTAAATAGTGTTTCACAAGGATTAACTGATACTCAAAAACTTGAGAAAAAATCCAAAGAAGATAGCCCCGCGCATGTTGTATTAGAAGATAACTCTGCAAAATTTGTAAAATCGGAGAGAGGCGTTTTGGGCAAAGACACTTGTGCAAATGTAGATAAGGAAACGGAAGAAGGCAAAGACAAGCATACAGAGATTAACAAGAGTGATGCTGTTACCAAAGATGAATCTGCTGTTTCTTCAAACGAGAAGGCAGGTACTGTTGCTTTGTCAGACAGCTTTGTGCCTGAAAAAACTGATGATGCAGCTGCACAAACTGATGCTGAAAAATCTAATCATAAAGGTGATGGCGATACTTTTCCTAAATCTGAGTCAGCTGCTTCTGATACGTGTAATGGAGTAACTCAAAATGACACATGTGGCAGTTGTCGTTCTACCCTACCTGATGATACTGAAATGAAAAATGGCGGCTTGGCCAGAACGTTTCAAGTGACTACCGAAAATAGTCGCGAGTCTTCTGTTGATTCTGGGTCGTCTAGCATTAAGATAGGCAAAAACGGAGAAGATTTAAGCATTTCGGTTGACATGTTAAAAAAGTTGTGTCGTGGATTGTTATGGGATGTTCAGTTGAAAAGAGTAGCTCTAACTGAAACGTTGGGATATATCCATAAGTCAATTTCCCAGGTGTTGCTGTCTCAAAATAGTAACAAGGATGCACGACAGAAAAATAGCAGCTCGTCGTCACAAACAGATTGTCCTAACCATAAAGCCGGTAGCGATGGACAAGGAGAATCTAAACACAACCAAGAGGCCTATATTGAAGCATGTAACTCACGTAGCATACAAAAGCTTCCATTGGTGTACCCTTGTGATGATACTAGTCGAGGTCGTAAAGTGCTGTGGCAAGATGATCCACACGGACAGTACACTCATTCCATTCCAAACATTCTCAGCCCCAACAAATACCACAATCTGCCTGATGAGTGGTACGATCTGCCCGTTAACGAGAAGTATTTCATGCCATATATCACTCTTCCGGTGCTTAAAGAAGAAGAGGAATATATCATGCGTGAACTCAAGAAGAGTCCGGACAGCAGCCAGGTAAGGCCAGATCAATATAACAATAGAGCGACACAACCCGATCGATAGTTTACGGCACTCTTGAAATTGCAGATGGATGACACTTGAGGCCTTGGCCTCTCATGCTATTTTTATACAATAGCACTTGTGCCATAAACTGACGTATCTATGGAATACGTTTGCGTCAATTGGTATCACCTTATTTAATGTCAGTGCGGTGAGGTGATATTTTGTTCAGCATCACATAATTATATTGAATATAGTATAATATAGCATTTCTATTCTTAAAGTTAAAAATTGCAACATATGAAACCTAAAGCTGGTTAATGTCTTGATCAAGTTTGAAAATCAACGTTTCCGATGGTTTCATTTGTTTAATATTGTATAGATTAACTCTTTCTATACTAAATACTCATTGATGAGTAGTTATCCCTTAGGAAATATTCCGATAATAAGTTTAACAAATGACAGGTTGTTTATTGAATTTAATATCTAAACAATTTCCTCTGATAAATAGGATTCCATCTGTATTATCTGTCGTCTGCTTATTTTTCCTGAAAACCCCTCCAGATGAATAATACATTTAGACCTTGCCAATGTATATGTTCGTACCAGTAAATAAATGGGAGAGTAAATTTAGTATAGAAAGTATAGACATCTGAATTTAGTTGGAAATATGGCTCTCACTGAGAGCTTTCCGATGAATGGCAACAAGCCATATTTCCGACTAAATCCTGAAAAATTACCCATAATTCTGCTGTGGTTAAGGAGTCGATTATTTAGGGCATTACTGTACAGTTGGTTTTGGCTCCCCTATTGAATCATAACAGTATTTTTTTTATTCAGGTTACTTGTTAAAAAACAGAATCCCCACATAACAATTTCTTCTTGCAGGCGTTTCCAAATCCACAAGAGACTGTTTTCATTTTGGTTGACTTATGTCAGAATTCAGATGACGTCTCGCCTAATAAGAAGGCAGAATTTATGGATGCTGTCATCAACTGGTCCTTCAGATTCGCTGTCACCTCGAGCCAAAGACAGGTCCTCCAATCATTGAGAGTATCATGATCATTTATTTTCTCTAAATCTATTTTTTGCTCCTGTTGAGTGAAGCCACACATAGTGTTTCAAACTTTATTCCACACAGGCCTCAAAATATACTGCTGGTCATTTGCAGAATGAGGTCCCCAGAGGGTGAATTTTGTGACGCTACCCCGCACAGATGCCTAGCATCATTAAACTCACTCTCTGGGGACCTCATTCTACATGGCCTCATCTTCTATGGGAGACCTAGACACAGATTTAAGTTGCCAGATGGTTAAGATGGTGATGTGCACCCATTGGTCACCTTGATTATGCATTGTGTCATCTGCCAATTTGGGGATATAGAGAAACTGAACTAAAAAAGAAATAGAAACTTTTCTAAAAAAAACTAAAAATCTTTCCAAAGAAGATGAGGTCTAACCAGAGTGAGGTTCCCAGAGGGTGAAATTGGTGACAGCCGGCTAGCATCACTAAATTCAGCCTCTTGAGACCTCATTCTGCAAATGACCAGCACCATATTTTGAGTCCTCATTCCATGCCAAATTATTACAGTATTCCAAATGCTGAATACAGATCTCAACGTTTGTCTGCTTGTTTTAATTGGATGCACGGCATTCACATTGTGTACGCATTAATAGTCATGAATGTCTGTGAAACATCTATCAACAAGCACATTTAAAGATCGATAAAATATGTTCTCATTTTGATTATTAAACCTTTCATGACAGGAGCTGTGCTGAATGCTGCAATAAAGATCATGTGCCAATGCATTCAATATATGTGAGTCTCCCATAGGGAGCCTCGCATATATAAGAGAATGCAGTTGTATGCAAGATCAAGGTAAATATTGTTAGGCCAATGCATCCTCATATATTTATGTGAGGTGCCCAATGGGTCGACTCGCATATACTAGAGAATGCATTGGCACAGGGTTTTCTAAAAAAAATAAGGAAGCTCCAGTCATGAAAGGGTTAAAGATAGATCAAAATTGTTCTCTTTTTCATTAATAATAATTATCCAATAACGAGATTTCGCATATCAAAAACAACTCTATGTAACATTATTGTTACATCTACATTACTATCCAAATACAGGGTTTCCGCTACTATGGCAGGCCGGCCAGCGGCCTTATTCCCCTTCCCAACCTTGACTTAATATTGGCCACAAAATAGCCACAGACCTAGCTCAGCCCCCTTTTTACACAGGTTGAGCGATCACTGACACCGATGATTAACAGATTGCAAGGAATCCTGTCTGAATAAGACATTATCAGTAGCGCGGATCACGTCAGCACCATCATATGTAACGCTTTGTCAGCGAATTTTTAGTATTACATTATATATTGGTAAGTCATTGGGGGGGGGCTGACTTCTGAGCTGCAACCATGAACACAGGTGAGTTCTGGCAGTCACTGCGACGAACAGTGCAGACATTTTACCTCAAAACAAGGTGTGTCAAAGAAATGTTTAATTCTAAATAAAACAATATAAAATAGTAATAGTTATTATCAATGTATTTATTCCCTGTCCAATTAATACAAAATTATCAATTATACGAATCCAGCATGAGGTCATCTCCATCTGAGGAAATTTTGATTTTCACCAAATTATTTTGATTCAGTGGTAATGTGAATACAAAGAATGCATGCAGTGCACGTGACATGAGCTCTGCTCATGACGCCGTAACACTGGTTACTGCTACCCTTGACACTGTGTCTTTAGTTCCTTTGATGTCGGTTTTTAATATTGCTACTGTTATAAAAAGTCATTCTATCTACTGTATGTTGTGGAGCTTACATGCTTTTAGTTCATTAACTTGAGATCAAAGAAAGACGATCTGTTTTAATTAGGTTTCTATACCAAGCTTCAATGTTCATGCTTGTTGTCTTGCAAGGAAATTACTACTTTTCAATGATAAACATCCAAATTTTCTCCCAATAGGGCACCGGGTATGTGCATCCCATATACGGCCACATTCCCCCAACCCCTAGCGGAAACCCTGCCAAATAGCCCAAATAAAAAATCCAATTAATATGTGAAGGTATATAGTTGAAAAGGACAAAGCATTGAAAAATTTTCAGAAAAAAAAAAACAGATTTGGACTATAATATTTGAATTACTGGTGCAATCAGTGATGTTTGTTAACAATTAACTATAGCAGTAATGTTAATGTAACAGTGCTTTCAACATACCAAATATCGTTATTGGAGAATTAATTATAATGAAAATAAGAACATAGTCAGACTTTTTTCCTACATTCTTTGTGGTGATAGTGGATTCACCTACAGTAATGCCCTAAATAATCAACTCCTTAACCACAGCAGAATTATCGGTATTTTTTCAGGATTTAGTCGGAAATATGGCTTGTTGCCATTCTTCGTAAAGCTCTCAGAGCTTTCTGATGAATGGCAACAAGCCATATTTCTGACTATATCCTGAAAAAATTGCCCATAATTCTCAGTGAGAGCTTTCCGATGAATGTAACAAGCCATATTTCCGACTAATTGCTGAAAAATTACTCATAACTCTGCTGTGGTTAAGAAGTCGATTATTTAGGGAATTACTGTACTTCTATAATTTCTTACATCTGCCCTCTGCGAAGGCCTTGTGTCCCTTTAATAACTGTATAATTGACTTTTTTTTATCAGATTTGAATAGCTGGTACCAATTATAATAATTATAGCATCAATGGAATTGACAGTAGAGGATTAGACTTATGTATTAGAAGAATGTGGAATAAATACAAAACACAACATCTCAAATCAAAATCTCAGATCTTTTTATCACTCTGGCTTCAGTTGTCGTATAATCTCATTTCACATTTGACTTAATTTTGGTGCTGCCTCTTTCCAGTAGGATATTATATAAAAATGAATTTAAATTAGGAAATTGAGTGTTATGTGTGGCTTTGACAGTCTGCCTCACCATTCTGTTTCCAGCACATTTTATTTTTAAGTGATGTAACAATGAGCTACATCTCCCTGAGTTGAAAATTCATTTTAATTTTCAGAGCTAATAGCGATATCTGTCTTCATAACATTGTGTTGTGATTTTCTTTTTTTTATTTTTCACTTTTTTGTTTTTTAATTATTGATATGGCCAGTTTTCAGAAACACATGCAACACTTGTAACTTATGGAATAACAACTGTTTTAGTTTTTCAGGTTATTGAGAAACAAGTACATTTTTTGTGACACGCATCTTTTACCCAGTGAAAATCTGAGACACAAATTAAGTTATTTCTCATTATCTTAAACTGAAACAGTAATTCCTTACAATTCCATCTCAACTACTTTGTGCTTCCCGATTAATAGTTCTGTGCACTGACTTATGGAGAGAAAAAAGGTGACAACAATTGCAGTACAATTTTAATGTTATGAATCATGGCAAAGTGCTACGGACATATGTAGTTTACATCAATTATGGCCAAATTATTTCTGAGAAGAAATCTTTGACCAATCAAAATGAGTCTCTCACTCCATCAATGGTCTACATAGACAATGAAAGTAGGGTTGCCACGACTGAGTTTTCATAATCGACTAATTGGCAGCTATAATCGACAGTTAGTCGATTAATCGGTAATATATGTGCCCTGTATTACATCCAGGTAAACAAGTGATAAATGCGAAATTACGATGACTTCTTTACATTTATTTTGAAGACAGTTATAAACTGTTGATGTTCCGTGTTTACACTGTTTTATTGCATATACAACAAGGAATACTCATACCCTCATAGTCTCATTCGTCCTGATGTAGTTTTTAACAGTCCCTTACTATTAAATACTGCCAAGTGCCCATATTGCCGATGTTTCTGACAAAGTTAGAGCAAACTGCATACGAGTACGATGTGACAGTAACTGCAAAATTGCACGAAGTAAAGCTAATCTCGATCGCGACTCCCAAGCCGCCACTACGTATTTCGGCAGGTCACGTGCTTCACATTAATCGGTGAAATTGCGGCGAAAGGTGTGCACTTACAATGAAGTTAACGAGGACATAGGTAGACAGTGGGAGGTATTTGAGCTTTTGTGGGGGACCCTGGGGTGACGGGGATGCTGTCACAATTACTGCCATTTATAACCTGGACATTTTCAATAAAGAATTGCAAGAAATAATGAAACAAATTAATAGTTAATATTATATACGTAACCCCTTGTCAAAGAACTCCCAAACATCGGATTGTTTTATTGAAGACATTTTTTTTTACAATGGCACCAAACGAGAATACATATAATGGTAATTATTTGCAACCTTCCCAGGTCCGCCCACGGCCTAACACGCTGACAGATATTCCAACCAATAGCTGATCAGATTCACCCACACATCGGCGATGACTGTGAAAAGTTGGCGCAGACATCAAAGACAAACTGAAGGATGCCGCCAGCCAGGCACGTACTGTGTGAACATGTCGCACACATAATTCTTTGAAGATGACCGCCAAATGTGGGCTGAAGATGACCGCCAAACGTGGGCGGCGACATCAAAGGCAGGGGACGCCGCAACGGAATTGTGCTGCATACGCGGTTAACAGTTACTTCCAGGCATGACATCGATACACAAGTTACACAACCATACCCCCCCCCCCCCCCCCCCCCCCCTCGGGCGATTAGTCGACGAAAGTAAATAACTGTCGACTACCGCACCTGCCGAAGGTTAGTCGATTAATCGATTATGTGGCAAGCCTAAATGAAAGGCTTGTTGCAATGATTTATTATAACAGCGGGTTATTGCTCAACAGGCATGTCTAAATTATTGAATGTTTATCATGAGTGATCAGGAATTTTGGTTTGGACAAGCTAATAGAATAGTCATGGAATGTGGAATTATTTTTGGTAAACACTTTAGATAAATGGTAACTCATGTGTAGTTACTTGATTCCCATTCAATCATTGTTTAGGGTGTTCAGCTAGTAAGTTAAACCAAACAAAAGCCTTCATCGAGGCCTAAATAAATACAATAGATAGAGAATATCAGTGTTTTTTCTGTATCCACTCAAAAACACTAGATTTTATTTTTATTTTACATGTGCTGTGCATAAATCCATTATAACCGGGTCACATTCAAATTTAATAATAATTCATAATATAATTATACTAATGGTATTGTATATGGTTAACATTTTACAATTCGATGATAGTTATAAAGAAATTCAGTTACGCTATTGACATCCGTAATGTCAAAGCTATAATAAAAGTGCAATTTTCTATATCTTCACTGTTAGCGGTGGATAACAATTATTATCTGTTAGCAATTTCTTGTATAATCTAGTCTTGAACCCTGGTTGAACGTATAATAAAATGATCTATTCTTAATTTGTTGGGATATTCACATAACGTACATAAGAAGACGACACTAAGAGACATGCCACATGGATGCTTATCTCCTTATAAGGGTATCTAAGCACTTCACATGATTACCCCCAGTTGTGAAGTCTATGTGTGATGAAGCGAGTGCAGTACGAGTGGCCTTGCACAAGGATCACAACATGCCGCGAGATTAGAATAGCGTATGACTAGGCAGTCAAAACCATGCTCAGGGTGTTTGTTGGCTTATTAACGGGACATTCATACACAAGATTGAGAAACGAGTATGAACATTAATAACGATTATCAAGAAATTAAAGGGTTAATTACCTATGCAATGGCGCAAATTGTTAAAAGTTCCACTGTCTTTACCAGGCACAGAGAAATAAACTTGAAATTGCAATCGTTTGTGTGGCACATTTCTAAAATCCACAAAAGCATCCATCAATTTTATGTTGAAAATCAGTAAAAACGCTCACAAAAACAAAACCTAAATATCAGTCTAAGACTTTGAATTTTGTTTCAGACAGAAACTCTTTATGATTATTTCTTTTGTTAGATGATTTACAGTAATGCCCTAAATAATCGACTCCTTAAACACAGCAGAATTATGGGTAACTTTTCAGGATTTAGTCGGAAATATGGCTTGTTGCCATTCATCGGAAAGCTCTTAGTGAGAGCTTTCCGATGAATGGCAACAAGCCATATTTATAACTAAATCCTGAAAAGTTACCGATAATTCTGCTGTGGTTAAGGAGTTGATTATTTAGGCATTACTGTATCTGTACATTGATCGGCTGAGAATGACAGTGTCACTGATTCTCCTGTTAATTCTCATGTTATGTTATGTTATGTTGTTGGCTTAAAATGACTGATTCTCCTGTTAATTATCATGTTTGAATGTTATGTTATGTTGTTCAGCTGAGAATGACAGCGTCACTGATTCTCATCTTAATTCTCATGTTTGAATGTTATGTTTATATTGTTTGACAAAGAAAGACTAGTGTCACTGATTTACTTATTCCTTGTCATGTTTATATTGTTCAACAGAGAATAAAGCTCTGTTTAGTTGCCTCATGTTTGAATGGTTACACTTATTACAGTACATTTTAGGATGTACACAAACATTGCTGCCAAGGATAACCCTTTTGTTTTAAATGAAGCTTCAGTTATCAGACTAGATTAATTGCCCAAAAATAATGCTAACCACAGTATACTATAAAATTGCCCAAAACCTGTTATTTGTCAACATTTTGTTCAAGGAAATTTTGCTGGCTTGTCAAATATCTGTCACAAAAAAGCCACTTGATTTTAGAGTTATCCATCTTCATCCGCAATTTGGTCAAAGACCTTCTTCTTGTCGGACTGTTACTGGGCCACTAAATATTATTGGTGGTGAAAAACAATAGATTTTAAAAATTGATATCTGATCACTATGAATCTTTAAATATAAAAAATCTCATTATTGGGAGAGTTATTAGTAATGAAATTAGAACAGAGTCCATCTATTTTCACATGTACTTGTTGATAATAGTTCTTTTAGAGACTTTCATGAACCCACTTTGAAGGCCATGCGTCCCTTTAACCCCTTTCTGTACCTATTACTCATTCATGAGTAGTTATTCCTTAGGATATGTTGAGATAATGAATTCAACAAACGGTTGTCTCAACATTTCCCTTCAAGAAATTGGACTCCTTCAGCACTTTTGTGATCTGTTCTGTTTCCTGAACACCCCTCCAGAGGAATAATTGACCATTCCTATGTATACTTATATCACTGAGTGGGAGAATCCATTTAGTATAGAAAGTTTTTGAAATCACATTGAATCTCTAATCAAATCGTTCTTGCATATGTATCAAGAGTTAAGATACTTACGGAACACTTGGAACGGTAGCTGTAACATATCAAAAACATACAGATAAGAGATTGTCAATGGATCTTGTCTTTCTAACCATATTAATGAGTACTCTGTGCAATAACCATCTAACACTAATGTGATGATAACAGAATCAACAACAAAGACAGTATTACTAGAATATATATATGCATGCAGCTCATTTGTTTCATGAATATAGATGGATGTGACTGCAATGAGTGATGGATGGGGAGTAACTCTGTTTAACGTGATTCCGAACTTTCACACTCAACAAACTTTTATCAGTCTCAATACGTATACTGAAATCTCATTTTGAACTCTTTAACCTATCGTAGTATACTGAATGGAGGCTTGTGAGGTTTTATTGAATGATTTTGTGTGTAATTCCCTTGTGGCCCGCAATGCCTGGAATCTCATATCCCAGCAGTCATTATTACATAGATTGTGCAGTCGAGGGACCAGATTGAGGTTTCAAATCGGGGAGAAGTCATTTCTCCAGGGAGAAGTCATAATGGCTGAAGTTTAATTTACCCCAAAAAACATCACCTTTAATATTATTCAATACAAGAGCCAATTTACAAAACCATTATAACGAGTAAGCACATGTACACCGGTATAATAAAAATTTGTATCCACCGCTCACTAACTTTATTGCATACATGAAGCCTACATATAAACATTATGTTTATTATGTCAATGTAGCTTTATTAGGTCAACATAGCTTTATTATGTTAGTACTACTGTCAACTGACCTAAATGACGTCATTGTGATTTTGGGAAATTTTTGTTGTCAATAATTCACCGCAATTGATACAAAATTCATAAACGGATATGTGTTATCGCTCAAAAACATTTATAAACCATTATAAACAAGGCCAGCTTAGAATAACTATTCAAAATACAAACAAACTATTTCGCTCTAAGCTGCACTCTGGTTTTTCCACGTCTTGAATGCTAATTAGTTTGCTTGACATAATAAATGCAAGGGCGTCATCGAAGTAACGAATGTAAAACTGAGGAAAATGACAGATTTACCCCACAAAAGGCAAGTGTTGTGCATTGTATAAACAAAATATGTAGCTTATGTTTCTCTTAAACTGTTTATGTCCGCTCGGGAGATTTGGTATCAATTGGACTGGACAGAGCCTCGCCCAATAGATCCTCACAGACATGAACAGTTGAAGCGACAACACTAGCTACATATTCTGTATATATACTTCAAATACTCTATTGGGACTTATGCATACTGGTATATGAGAGAGAGAACTCACTTCTCCCTGGGATAAAAATATGGAGAAGTGTCACATTTTAGGGAGATGTCACCCAGACTCACCCTCCAGGATGGTCCCTGGTGCATTCTAGATCTAACTGTACCCGTGTTATGTTGGCTTGTTATGGTTTAAAAAAAATAGCCTGAGCCTGTGTGTTACACTAAATCCTGATCGGTGATTGGTCAGCTGCCAATTGGGTTAATAAAATGCATCATAACATGAACCTATGTGACTAAATTCAGTAGATAAAATGACTGAGCATGTTTTTGAGTGCGCGACCATAGTCTAATTGAACGATAATTCACAGGTAGGATAACTGAGCTAACATACGGATCGAGCTGCATGGTATAATATATTTAGTTAGGGGTATGTCACTGTGGCTGTTTGAGGACATTTAGTGTGCCCGATGGCCACAGCGCTATAGCTCTCAATAAAACTCCATTCATTTCTTAAAGGCCCACTTAATTTTCGTGTCACTGATTATTTTTTTGATAGTGACTTGATTTTCGATTTTAATAACAATCTATGCCATAAAGTATAATTAAATTACTATAATTCATCACCATTTGAAACATCTGTGTCTCAGAAGATGCCCCATAGAGAAATAGTAAACAGCTTTTCGTCATAGAAAGATTCTCCCCGTTTTGGCTAACAGAATTCAAACTAAAGATGTATTTTCAGTGAAAGGGGAATAACTCCATCTTTAAGATATAGAGTTATTCCCCCTCCATTGAAAATAATACACTTTAATACAATCTAGATGACAAAAACACATGTGTAACTCAACAAAAACATGTTCACAGTTTGTTACACATGATAAGTTGATAATACAATGTTTTGGAGCTTCCTCTTTCAAATGGTATATAATATGGCATATGTTTTTTATATGTGATCTGGGGGTTCAAAAATTAAGTAGGCCTTTAAAGAAGCGCACCAGAATTGCATTTTTTCTGTTCGTACATATGCCTGACCCTTGAAAGAATGATACATGAGAGTGATGCTAGTTTCATGATTATGAATTCTCTTCTTACTCTTATCACAGTGAAGAAATTTCAAGATAGAGTTACTGTTATCTGAGTTATGATTAATCAGTGATACTGAAATGATAATGTTCATATTGTGATATTCTAATTGGACACTGGGAATGTTATATAAAGCATTTTAAAGATCAGACAAAAACGCTTGAAATCTCCTGAAATTTGAATTGTATCTTGTAGAATAGACGACAATAACAATTTCTTATATATCTCAATTTAGCATCACAAATTTAGTCGGAAATATGGCTTGTTGCCATTCATCGGAAAGCTCTCACTGAGCTTTTGTAGGACGGGTTCGTAAACAAGGCTGTTGCCATATGAGATATTTTAGCAATTTCAAATTGACAGTATCAATAGCCAAACTTGTATTCATTGTTGACGGTTTGTGAATCTGACAGTTAAAAAAGCTTCAGAATATCTTAATACCCTCAGAGATCTTCAGCATATTTTTGGGAGGTTTCGTTATCTTCTGGATAATTAATCATGTCAATATTAAATAAATGAGAGAAAAATCAATATCTATCTACATATTTAATTTCTGCCATATTAACTTCTTGATTCAGAAATTTTAATTTGAATGTTCAAGATGATATACCCGGTACATGTAGAATGTCTGGAGCCCTGAATAAATATTTTGTCTTGATATATCGCTAAATCCCTATTTAACATAACTAGATCTATAGATTCTGTATTAAATGAGCCATTTGGCTTAAACACCTTTTATTCAACATTTCCAGAGTCCAATGATATTATATTTGTGTAAGTCAAACTCGGTCTTATGTCATGGTTGTTCATAATGTTGAAAAAAATGTAATGGATCAAGAATCTGTCTTGTTGTATTCCAGTCGCCCCATATTGTAGGCACATGCTGTGATGAAATCGTGCCACATAACTGGATTCCCATTGATTCATTTGTAGAGATGATTTGCTAATGAGTTCAACCAGGCTTAAACCTAGTCTGTTTTCTGAACTTATTATATAGTTGATCATGAATATAAGTGAATTCAGATGGGTTTCTTTGCCTTGTATCACCTGAATATTACTGCGAAGGAAGAAAACCATTTCACTGTTAGCTATTGCCATGGGTTGGCATCTCTGTGCATCCATCAATAATTTCCTTTCGCACAACCTACAGGCCACATTCCTCTTCCGATCATCAACAAATTTCATATGGATCTTTGGGGCGACCTCCAGATGGGAGCTGTAAAATTTTGGCAAATTCGTTAAAAAACCTGGCCATCAGCGCCCATCTTGGATTTCACAATAGAATCCATCAATCAGCACACCCTACACCTCACGTTTATTGGAGAAATGTTTTGAAAATTTACTGGCATGTTTAGGATCACTTCAAGATGGGAGCTATTGCATATAAACGATTTTCAATCAGAAATATGGCTGCTTGAAGCCATCTTGGATTTTACTCTTTGTATGACTAAATCCTTCAACATGCCCTACAACAACATTTTCCATCTGATTGATCCAAAACTTCAGATGAGATAATTCTTTTTATCAAAAACATGGCCGCTGGTAGCCATCTTGGATTTTAAATCTTTACATGACAAAATCCTTTGGCACGCCCTACAACCAGCATTTTAAATCTAACGTCATATGACTCTTCCGGTTGACCTCCAGTATTATTTAAACTTTTTGCATTCCTCATCGCTCCATTGACTGCAATCGTGTAATGTATGACATTATCCCCTCTCTAAGTTGGGCTACAGTGTCACTGACATTTAATTTACAATTTAAAGTTTACAACTGAATGAAAGAATTCATTCAATAATTTATGGGTTATGTGTGCGGATAGAACCATCTTCCTATATGTATGAGTTATTCCCAAGCCTTGAAATAGTGTGTCTCATTTGCAGACTGAGGTCCTCATATGGTGAATTTACACTAAATTCACCCCTGGGGACCTCATTCTGCTTAGGCCTCATCTTCTGTGAAGTATCTATAGTCTCAAATTAACATTGTTTTAAGTTACTTTCTCCCTTCTGTTCTGTTTCTATATCCCCTAATTTGAAGAAGATAAAATGCATAATCGAGGTGACTAATGGGTGAACATTACCAACTTCAACTGGGGAACTTCAATCTCGTCCTAGGTCTCCCATAGCAGTTGAGGCAGCGGGATAGAGTCACTAAATTCACCCTCTGGGGACCTCATTCTGTAAATGACAGACACTGGTTCAAGGCTTGGTTATTCCTAAAACTAAAACACTCTATTTACAAGAAATGTTCGGCCTCATGTCCTTCATCAGCTATATAGTCCAGGAGATATTGGTAGACCTCTGCACCCCCCCCCCCCCCCCCCAGGACTTAACTTCACCCCACTAATTTTCTTCCTTAAGGTCTCCTCTAATTTTTTTCACTTGTTAACAAGAAAAAAAAGTGGCCGCAGAGACTCCAGACAAGATGGCGTCCATCATGGCGGCCATTTTTTGTATATGCACCAGGTCTCTTTGATCGCCGTTATAGTAAAGATGATGTCACATGCGGTCTTGTTTTCCGTTCGATTCGTTATGGTAATATACAACCCTTACAAATTAGCCAAAAATCCAATATGGCGGCCAAGATGGCCGCCGAAATGTGAAAAATTGCTATGTTTCGGACATTTCACCACCTTTCGTTTGTCTCTGTGGGAAAATGTTGGCACCTTGATGCGATTTTATACATTTATCGTTTAGAAGAGTCATTGGCGAACACACGGGGACCATAATATACATTTCTTGACGGATATTTTTGTCCGATATCACGTTTTCCCAAATGCCGGTATAATCCGGTCAAAGCCAAAACGATGCTAATAACGCAATGTCTGTTTCGAATCAATGAGTGTTATTGTTATTATTACTCCAGCCATGTTTATATATGTGCAGGAGATACTCGGGCTAGGATTCCTCTTATACCTGAGTTGAGGAATATTCACCCAAATCCAAGATGGCGGCCAAAATGGCCACCAGAAATAGAAAAATCACCGAAAATCGCTGATTTTAACATCAGTGAGAGTTATTGTCACGACAACTCCAAACCTGCTTATTATTGTGAGTTGAGAACACTTAGTCGAATAACTTTCCTTATATTGCATCCAAATAAAAGTCCCCCAAATCCAAAATGGCGCCCACAATGGCGACAAATTTTGAAAAATTACCGAAATTCCCTCATGTTCACATCATTGGGCATTATTGCCGAGAAAACTCCACACATGCTGACAATTAAGTTGTAAATACTGAGGTAAAGTAATTACCTTGCATCTGATGAAGGAAATTGTTTTCCAAATCGAAGATGGCGGCCAAAATGGCGTCCGAACTTTGAAAACAAGCTTACATTCCTTTACTTTCTTACTATGGGCGTTATTGTTACGCGAATTCTACCCATATGGAACATTGATATGAAGTATTCATATGGAACATTGATACGAAGTATTCATTTGAGTTTGGCCAACTCTCACAATCAAGATGACTGCCAAACTGGCGGCCAGAAATTGAAAAGAAGTCGAAATTGTCACATACTAATTTCAACTTTTTGTCATAATATCAATATGTATGCATTGGACGAAACGGTACATAAGCCATCTATTAGTTCCAACATAGGTCGTCGCCTTCTGGAAGGATGAAAACCCACAATAATCGCGATGTGGCATTTAGAAATCCATTCTCCACTAAGCGCCCATAATGGCTGTAATCGTATATGGGTGCGCCGAATAGTCATATTATGACTTCCAAGAATCAAAACAACAGTACCTGAGCTTATTCTGATTTGCCACATTCAGCATTATCTGGATCAGTATCCGTTTCGTCACATTAATCTATCTCGCTCACTCCAACACAGTATTCCACACTTCTTGGTAGAAGGGTCCCACTAATCGGAATGTTTCAAACAACACATATGCCAGTGTCAAGCTCACGTGTTTGTCTCGAAAGCTGGGAATTCTTATCCTTATTCTTGGCGAGCTTCATTCGTGGTAGCTTATGGTATAATTCAGATGCTACATATGGGATCTGAGCGTCATCTTGCGTGATAAACTACAAAGGTATGCGGTCGATGCGGATACTAGCTTTCAGAAGGATCTCTCTATCTGCGTATTTTTCAGATTTGGTTATCTAATGTGGATAACAAACTGTACATCTGGTGATCTTCCCATCCAGCCACTTCTCAATATATGGTTCACCAATTCACATATTCACGTACTGACGTAGCCGGACAACTTCTGTATATGGCTTCGAATGTTGAAAGCCTAACATTTGACGGATGCCTTTCTGCTAAGGCGTAGAAGACCACAATGCATAATATACCCACACTTCTTGACCATGATCATAAGAACAGTCCTGGTGGCGTCCATCAATCGTCTCACCGTACAGATCCAAGCAGATAATAACAATACATGCGGTGCTAGTTTGTGGGCATGTGTCATGATAGTGGAAATGAAATTGGACCATGACTGCACCGCCCCTTCTTTGGGTATGTTTTAGATTCAGACATGATCTCATGTGGCTTTGCTTTCCTTGTATGCTAAGATTGTATCTTTCAATCCGCTTGGAAGCCGTTCTTAATCAACGATCCAGACGTGTACCATTGGCTACTACTATATAAGTCCCACCAGAATGGGATGGATGTAGTCTTCAGGACGATGCATTTGATAGTTACCGATAATATGTCATACTCACGCTGGGTGGTGGTCGGTATGGTTCAAGAAAGTACAATGCCATCAACACAAGGGTGAAATGTTCAACGCGAAGAACGTCTAGAGGAATGTTACTTTGATGAGATCTTGCATTCAGTTTAACCTACGTTGGGTACACCAAGTGATTTATTGGTAACATCACCATTCAAAACCATTGTCCTACATGAGACATCTTAACTACTATATTCTAAAGTTATATAATATAAAGCTATATGATCATAAAGGTCACGTTCACCAACGTCCACATCCATTGCCATCGAGACTATAAATTGTTCTTTAAACACACAGTGAAATAAATGCACCACAGTTCCTGACATTTTCTTGAATAATACCGTCCACATACTGACACTAACCCTGAGAGATCATAACAGCAATGCATACCTTCATTCCATAAAGACATTATCCTTTAGCCCATCCGACTGGCTAGGATAGTATTATACAGACAAAATTATACGTCTGGTCATGTTGATTCAGAACGGTCTTGAAACGGATGTGGAAATACAATCTTACCACACCAAAAAGACCAACACGCATGACATTCTATATTGAAACATGCACCTGGTGTAGGGTTGTATACCGTGTCCCATTTCATTCCCACTGTCATGGCGCAGTCCACAAACTAGCACCGCGAGTATTGTTCTCTGCTGGGAGCTATTCGACGAAACGACTGTGGGACGTCACACAGTTTGCTTATGATCATGATCAAGAAGTGTGGGTAGTCGGTACATTATGGTCTTCTCCTTAGCAGATAGGCATCTGTCCAAGGGAGGGAGACAGCTAGCTACCTCCGAAACACTGCCGAAGTTGTCCACGTATGCCAATACGTTCGCTAAGTTTGTGAGTTGAACCATCTATTGAGAAGTGACTAGTTAACTGGGAAGTTCGCCATGTATACATGTCATTATCCCCACGGGGTATGAGAAATACATACATAGAGATGACCTTCTGTAAGCTTGTATACTTATCGACCATATGCCTTTCTAGTTCAAGATGACGAACAAATCCCATATTTAGCAAGCATCTAAAATCTTAAGCCAGACACCGGGAAATTAATTGTTTGAAACGTTATGATTAAAGGGACCCTTCTCACAGGAAGTGTTGAATACTTTGTCGGTGTGAGCGACCTAGATTTATCAGTCAAAGAAATGGAAACTGGTCCAGATCATTAAGGACGTGGCAAATCAGAATCTTTTACCAGGTAATTGTTCTAATGTGGCTATTCGGCGCACCTACGGTTACGGCCATTATCGGCGCGAAGTGTCAAATGGATTTCGAAATGACACATCGCTATATTAAGTGTGGGTTTTCGTACTTCCAGAAGGACCCGATCAATGTTATGCGTTTTGATACGTTTTAAGTTGAACTAATATATGGTTTGTGTATAGTTTCGTCCATACTTATCGATACTATGACAAAAAGTTGAAATTTGTATGTGAATATATCGATTTCTTTTCAATTTCTGGCCTCCAGTTTACCTGCCATCTTGACCTTGAGTATCAATTGACAAACTCAAATGAATACTTCATACCAATATTCCATATCAACATGTGATGGTGGGTAGAATTCGCGAAACAGTAACGCACATCGTAAGAAAGTAAAGGAATGTAGGCGTGTTTTCAAATATCGGTCGCCATTTTGGCCGCCATTTCTTGCATGGGATGAAAGGTAATTACTTCACCTCAGTATTTACAACTCAACTGTCAGCATGTGTGGAGTTTTCTCGACAATAATGCCCAATGATGTGAACATGAGGGAATTTCGGTGATTTTTCAAAATTTGTCGGCCATTGTGGGCGCCATTTTAGATTTGGGGGACTTTTATTTGGATGCAATATAAGGAAAGTTATTCAACTAAGTGTTCCCAACTCACAATAGTAAGCAGGTGTGGAGTTGTCGTGACAATAACTCTCACTGATGTTAAAATCAGCGATTTTCGGTGATTTTTCTATTTCTGGTGGCCATTTTGGCCGCCATCTTGGATTTGGGTGAATATTCTTCAACTCAGGTATAAGAGGAATCCTAGCCCGAGTATCTCCTGCACATATATAATCATGGCTGGAGTAATAATAGCAATAACACTCATTGATTCGAAACAGACATTGCGTTATTAGCGTCGTTTTGGCTTTGACCGGATTATACCGGCATTTGGGAAAACGTGATATCGGACAAAAATATCCGTCAAGAAATGTATATTATGGTCCCCGTGTGTTCGCCAATGACTCTTCTAGACGATAAATGTATAAAATCGCGTCAAGGTGCCAACATTTTCCCACAGAGACAAACGAAAGGTGGTGAAATGTCCGAAAATTTTCACATTTCGGCGGCCATCTTGGCCGCCATATTGGATTTTTGTGTCGGATTTTTGGCTAATTTGTAAGGGTTGTATATTACCATAACGAATCGAACGGAAAACAAGACCGCATGTGACATCATCTTTACTATAACGGCGATCAAAGAGACCTGGTGCATATACAAAAAATGGCCGCCATGATGGACGCCATCTTGTCTGGAGTCTCTGCGGCCACTTTTTTTTCTTGTTAACAAGTGAAAAAAATTAGAGGAGACCTTAAGGAAGAAAATTAGTGGGGTGAAGTTAAGTCCTGGGGGGGGGGGGTGCAGAGGACTACCAATATCTCCTGGACTAATATGTAACCCTTTCAAGACTGGAGCTTCCTGAATTTTGCGAAAACCCTGTGCCAATGCATTCTCTTATATATGCGAGTCTCCCATAGAGATATAAGAGAATATAAAGGAGATATAAGAGAATAAATTGGCCTAACAATAGGTACCTTGACCTTGTAAGCCAATGCATATAAAAGAGGTGCACTGACACAGGGTCTTTAATGCTGCACCAGCGCATCACCCATCATGAAAGGTATAAGCAGTTGATTACATTTCAGGAGGACATCATAAACACAGATGACCAATAACAGCAACTGCTGCTTATACAGTAATGCCCTAATTAATCGACTCCTTAACCACAGCAGAATTATGGGTAATTTTTTAGGATTAGTCCGAAATATGGCTTTTTGCCTTTCATCGGAAAGTTCTAACCGAGAGCTTTCCAATGAATGGCAACAAGCCATATTTCCGACTAAATCCTGAAAAGTTACCCATAATTCTGCTGTGGTTAAGGAGTCGATTATTTAGGGCATTACTGTACATAAAGCTGACATGAGGTAGAACATTTCTTAAAAAGAGTGTTCTAGCCCTTTCTGTACTAAATACTCATTGATGAGTAGTCATCACATAGGAAATGTTCAGATAATAAGTTCAACAAATGACTCGTTCCAGTGCAGACTTTTATAACTGAATCCATTTAGTATAGAAAGGGTTAACTCTCAAAATTACAGAAAAGGTCCCTTTGGATCACATTTAAAATAACATGAGTGAGCTTCAGTTAAAATTTACTGCAGGATAAGGGTAAAGATGTATGTCTGATGCATAATTGCAGACATGGTTGTTTCACCCAACCCTGCCTCAACTGTTAATTTTTTTGTTTGGAAACAGTTGATTATTTCATGTCCAAAATAACAGCAGATGGAAAACAGGTGGCTAATAGCCCAATAGTCTTGTGTTCCCATTCAGTAGAACTCAGAAGGTGTTTGTTGTTTTATTGCGGGGGGGGGGGGGGGGGGGGGGGGGGGGGGGGGGGGGGGGGGGGGGGGGGGGGAATGCCCTTCTGTGTGAACAATGTTGGATTTTATGACCCCAGATTAATCATGGGTGTTAATTGCCACAATGATTTCACAGTTGGATATCAGGATGTGCATAATCCGGGTGAGTTAAAAGTTCTGGTGGGCTATTGTTCTAATGATTAATTTTCCAATCACTATTTAGTCTAAATATCTTGTTTAGACCAAGAATTGAATATTTTCCTAATTTCAAATTGCGGACAGAAATACAGTAATGCCCTAAATAATCGACTCCTTAACCACAGTAGAATTATGGGTGATTTTTCAGGATTTAGTCTCAAATATGGCTTGTTGCCATTCATTGGAAAGCTCTGTGAGAGCTTTCCGATGAATGGCAACAAGCCATATTTGCGACTAAATTCTGACAAATTACCCATAATTCTGCTGTGGTTAAGGAGTCGATTATTTAGGGCATTACTTGTAGTCGACTGAAATGCTGGGAGATTTCCCAGTATAGAGGTCTGTTAGGTTGGAAGTTCCTAATCAGTTGTAAAGCTTGGGATACATTTAGAACATTCCAACCCAAGGTGGATGCAAACAACTTTTCCACGAAAATTTTCAATTTTTGTCTGGTTCGAGGTGGGGATGGGATAGCCTTCGGAAATTTGATGTTCGACACCACCCAGGAAGACCCTCAATCGAGTCATGTCCCTGCACAATGGTCATCTCATGAGGATTGATAAATAAAATAACAATGAATCATAATGTTATAATTTAACTAAATAATTTATAATAAATCAAAACATTTCACAAGTCTCTTCACAATTCCAGAATATAAAAAATCCACAAGAATTAAATTACTGACAGAAGCATACAATAATGCATGTGATGAATATAATTTATTTGTATTTATTTTAAATAAAATAGACCCAGGTCTCATTATGCTGTAATTTAAGTAAACAATCTTATCTATTTCTTTCTGACTCCAGAAAGGAAAATAATCACTGAACTTAACCTTTTCTTTACTAAAATACATGTACCAACTGTTGAGATTGGTGCATCAGAATGATTGTATTATCACAAAGTTTGAAACAGCTAGTGTATGGTGTTCCAGGATTGTGAATGGTAAAACCCTGGCAACGGAGTCAGTTTTAGAGTTATCGTGATATTCCCATTATATTTTTCCACTGGAAATTGCCATAACGTCAACTGCATGCCCATGCAGCACACCACGCCATGACATCATTTAGAAGTGAATTAAGGCACTCACTGCCCACCAGTCGTCTATCGATTGGTGATAAACAGTATATTGGTGATAAACGTTTTTTATTTAATTATCATTGACGAGTAGTCCCCTTTGGAAATGTTCAGATAATAAGTTCAGTTTATTACCAGAACATCCCTCCAAATGAATAAATCCTAACTATGGTACACCAGTAAATTGTTGGCTTCTGGGCATTTGAGCCAAACATAATGCAAATCAAGAACACATTCCAAACCTTCAGAAATGTTTGGAATTATGCATACTGATAGGATATCATATCTGATTTAATTGAGGTCTGCGAGTGCCGCACGACAAATCAAGTCGAGTCCCCATGAATTTCCTTCAGACATTTCTTAATCATTCATAAAGAATTATAAATTTGCAATTTCTACAATCTCGACAATGAATGCATTGAGAAAATACTGAGTTTTATATGAGTCTGTCTGAGGCAGTCTCAAGCTTCGAGCAGTGACACACCCATTAACCATTTATATACTAAATACTCTTTGATGAGTAGTTATCCCTTTAGGAACACTAAATAGCTCCACTTCATTTCCAAAATGGCAGACAAGCAACATGTTTCTTTTTCGACACAAGACAAGAGCAAAAAACTCGCCAATGCGACAAAACAGAAAAATGGAGAAAAACATGCATATAAAGACTAGAAGCCAAAGGCTTCAAAACCAATTGCGTCCACTCCATATGTTGGCAGTAATCAAGAGTCAGACACTTGGTACATACAGATGCCTTGCCGGTACCAAAACCACTGCCAAAGCAAAGTTCGGCAATGAACAGCTTCGACGAACAGTCACTGAAACTTCTTAGGAAGTAATAGCAAATCAATAAAAACAGACCACTTGTTTGGACTATTTATTGTCTCGAGTAACTAATGTTGAACAACTGGCAACACAGTTTGAGGTTACATACTCTTGACTCCAAGCATTATGACGAGCAAGGCCAAGACTACCAGTGCCACAACTAGCATAGTCTTGATGGTGACTATGGCCCAGGAGAGGGTCCTGCACCCACTGTTACAGATGTGGAAGAACCGTCTGGAAAATCAATTTTCAAAAACATCACATCAACAAAGACAATTTAGCACCTGCTGTCAACAACCACCTAGCAGAGTTTGTAAACACTGTATTCAGAGATGGTGTCTGAGGATAACGGAGCTGAGTTGTTTAACACTTTCATGACTTGAGCTTCCTGAATTTTTGTGAAAACCCTGTGCCAATGCATTCTCTTATATATGCGAGTCGACCATAGGTTGCCTCGCATATGTAAGAGAATGCATTGGTCTAACAAATTTTATATTATTTTTTATAATTGTTAAACAATGTAAGAAGTAAGAAAAAATGAAAAAATGTATTAAGAATGTAAGAAAAAAATGATAAAAATTGTTAAAGGATGTAAGAATAAAATGTTAAAATTGTTAAAGAATGTAAGAAAATTGATAAAAAAAATGATAAAAAATTGTTAGGCCAATACATTCTGTTACGTATGCGAGGCGACCTATGGTCGACTCGCATATATAAGAGAATGCATTGGCACAGGCTCTTTAATGTTGAGCGAGTGCAGCTCCCGTCATGAAAGGCTTAAGGACATTTTGTGTCCAGAAAACTGTTTCTCTTTGGTGTATCCCGAGATTTGGAGACTTTTAAAGCCTTGGAACTGCGATTGAATATAAAGAAGATTGTCATTCAGGCAGCTGTGTATTTTACAAAAATGGTTGACATAACAGTTTCAACATTGCCGCCGTAACTAGCTGAATCGGTAGCTGTTTCTTTGACCCTTCTTGGACAAGACAATAAAGATTTTCATCAACCTGATCTGGACAATAAGTGTTTCTCTCTTATCACCTGCTTTCCCATCCACTGAGATGTTGTATGGAGATGACATTAACAAACTTGTGCCTGACATAAAATATATGTCCAAGATACAATTAAGATCTAGGGAAGTCAGATAAACCTTGAGGTGGTGGAAGCCAAGGAAGAGGCCATGGCAGAAAGTATGGTCACATCATTTCCATCCATACTTCAATACGCCAGCTGCACCCTCAAAAAAGGTGGGTGAGTTCAAGAAGTAGCTGATTTGGTGAGTAAAATTTGTGGCTGGCAATATTACAAATTACCTGGCACAATGCACTTTAATTGCTAATGATCCTATAATTCTGAATATGGTACAAGGTTGCAGGCTAGATTTTTTGCCTGGTGATAGTCACTTACAACTGCTGGATGGGTCAAATGCCTGCCTGATATTCGGTGAACATTTTGGGCCCACCCCCAGGGAGGTTATGTTCCAAATTTTTGGGTTTCTTTTTGGCTGTAAATACTGAATTTATCGCTCTATTATACATGCGCATCTCGTTTGACCCCTCCAGCATTTGTAAGTGACTATTGAGAATTCCAACCAAACTTCACCAGGTAAAGCTCGTTTAGTTGGTTAATTCAAATGTATACCTTTATGACTCATGGTGGGGAATCACGTGGTTTCGAGTTGATGAGTATTAAGCATTACAAATGTTCGACTCGGAGGCAATCGCAAATTCGACCACAAACGAGGAAAAAATGGAATAAGCTTGGATAATGATGTTACATAGTATTTTGGCAGCTACGAGTACATGCTATACTATTTTCCAAACAAGCTGATACCTCAATTGTGTCCAAATACACAGTTGTTTGCTCTAACATTCTGACCAAAGTTGTCAGTTGAAGGATTCTCCTAGATGCATGGACTTGTTTATTCCATGAACCTCCGACTGACAACTTTGGTCAGAATGTTATAGAAAACTACTGAGTATTTCCAAACAATCATGGTATCAACATTACTGGTATTACCAATAGGCATATGCTCGTAACAGTCAAAATGCTATGTTGTGTGTCAGTTACCCATGTATTATCTTTATGTGCGTTTTCACATTTTGAATGCGTGGTACTCACCAACCTCGAAATCACGTGATACCCCACCATGTGACTGGTGGGAGAATTCATTTAGTATAGAAAGGGTTACTTTACTGACACGCATATATTGGCTGATGTATTCACAGTTCCAGGCCAATATTTTACGGAACTGGTTTTGCTTTTTAATTAGATTCTAGTGTATAAAATAACATGTTTTGAGCAAGAAGTGATTTTTGAAAGACCGTCGTAATTGATATGGAATTTTCTGTCAATACATTTGATCTAATTTTGATGTTTTAGAGGGACAGCATTAATTATCAGTATTACTTTTCAACAATAGATATAGTATTCTATGGTATGATACAGTAATGCCCTAAATAATCAACTCCTTAACCACAGCAGAATCATGGGTAGTTTTTCAGGATTTAGTTGGAAATATGGCTTGTTGCCATTCATCTGAAAGCTCTCACTGAGAGCTTTCCAATGAATGGCAACAAGCCATATTTCCAACTAAATCCTGAAAAATTACCCATAATTCTGCTGTGGTTAAGGAGTTGGTTATTTAGGGCATTACTGTAAGTCTAGTATATGTATTGCATTCGATTTTCAACATTATTTTCAGTGAAACAAAGTCATTAGTGATGTTGAATTTGAGTTCGTATTTTGTTGTAAATTGAGGATTGAAACTGAGCTGAATACATCTTTTAAAAAATGAGATTTGATTCAATATCGTCACCGGTACCTGACTTTATATCGAAATTTCGTACCAATATCAAACTTCTATTTCACTAAACCTTGTTCTCATGATGAGATGTTCAGATTGTTCAAGTAATTATTATTACAAAGTATAAATTCTACCTAATTCCTGCTAGGCAGTGTTAAAAGTGAGCAACTTTGTCAATTGTTTTTGTCTTCTAATTTCTAGTTCTTCTATAGAAATATATAGGCAATTGTTCTGCCCACTCAATTCAAGTCCATTACGGTCAAGTTACCCAAATTAGGGGTCGTTTCGTTGATGGTCCTCTTCCGTTTCCCTGCGTGCATGCACTTTGAAGTCCATGGAGGTAGTGAGGTGAGTTGTAGGTAGATCAGAGTTACCTCCCATGCTGGTGTCGAGGCGGCCTTCGCCGATGGTGTCGCCTTCGATTTGTCGCATACCTGTACTGACCATGGCCAATACCTGATGGACATAATGCTAGTTGTGTGTTGAACTCCCCTATATCGCACTGTGGTACTTTACAGATCCCCAATTTTATACACCTATTAGAAACAAAAATATATTTATAGTAATATTTCTGGAACTCCCCCCAAACATAGCACAGTGAAACATTTTTTAAAAAGAATATACGGTAAGGAAATGTCACTTCCAAACAGTTAAATAGTGAGAATTTGAAATTCTTTACTTGAAGATATGTATTTCTAGAATTGACAGCTTTGCGATAACTTTAATAACAATTATCAGTTGTTTTCAGATTTGGTATGTGATTCATTAAATGAAAGTACATAATGATTTAGAATCGTGGTACAGGCAAATGAATTTTTAAAGAAATATGCCACTTTTCAGAACAGTATATATCCCAATTATTTCGGTTTCTGGATGACACCATTACTTACTACCATTTGGTATATTGATTGAAAAAATAGAGATTAGAATATACAGGGTGCGAATATACAGGGTAGGTTCAAATCTGGTTTGAATTTTATGAATTTTGTTCAAGTTTTGAACCTATTCAACTTATTTATTATGATTAAAATATCATCATTAGTGTTTCCAGATCATAGGCTTTGGTTATTTTTATTTGAGAGTTATATTTTCACTAAAGCTTCCTGAAATTTAGCAAAAACCCTGTGCCTATGCATTCTTTTATATATGCAAATCTCCCATAGGGAGCCTCGCATATATAAGAGAATACATTGGCCTAACAATATTTACTTTGACCTTGTATTTAAAGCCAGTGCATTCTTTTATATATACGAGGCTCCCTGTGGGAGACACGCATATATAAGAGAATGCACATGATCATTGATGCCGCACCAGCGAGGCTCCAGTCATGATTCATGAAAGGGTTAAGATGGGGATAAATTTCAAGTAGCTTTTTATTTTTTCCATATTTCACCTTCTTCCTGCTTCTGGTAGTGGTTGGTAGCCATGTTTGATATGGAAGCAATGCTCATCATCATCCTGACAATCACAGATACAATTATGGCCTGTCTGAACTCTCCTAAATGGCTCAGGACATTCCTTATTGCACCTGAAGATATTAATATAACAACTGAGTTTGAATCCTGAATAGATTACAGTAGTCACGATGCAATAGCCCTCGACGAAATGTTCAACAGTTATAAATTTCATGTCCAAAACAGCATGAGTAAGAATTCCAATTAAAATGGGTTAAGATTTTCTCATAATATCAAAGGAAAAAGCCTATTTTTAGCTCAACTTTACTTTGTAAAGTTTGAGCTATTGCCATGGCTTTGTCGTCCGTCGTCTGCGTGTGCGTGTGTGTGTGCGTAAGGCGTCAACAATATAGGCTACAGGTCGTACCTTTGATCGGATCATTATGAAATTTGTCATAGCTGTTGACATCAACATTTGTACCGGAATGATTCATTTTGGGGTCATTCGGAAAAAAAAATGGCCGCCAGTGGCCATCTTAGATTTCAAAATTCAATCCATTAGCACGGGCTACAGTCCGTACTGATCGTCATGAAATTTGTCATGGATGTTAATATTGACATGTAGATGGGAACGAGTAATTTTGGGGTCATTCGGCCAAAAAACATGGCCGCCAGCAGCCATCTTCGATTTTACTCTTTGCATGACTAAATCCTTTAGCACGGGCTACAGGTCGTACCTTTAGTCAGATCATCATAAAATTTGTCATGGATGTTAACAATGACATGTAGATGGGAACAAGCCATTTTTGGGTTATTCGGGCAAAAAACATGGCCGCCAGCAGCCATCTTGGATTTTACTCTTTGTATGACTAAATCCTTTAGAACGGGCTACAGGTCGTACCTTTAGTCTGATAATCATGAAATTTGTCATGGCTGTTGAAATTGGAATGTAGATGGGAACGAGTCATTTTGGGGTCATTCGGACAAAAAACATGGCCGCCAGTGGCCATCTTTGTTTTCAAAATTCAATCCATTAGCACGGGCCACAGGTCGCACTGTTCGTCTGATCATCATGAAATTGGTGATAAACGTTTTTTATTTAATTATCATTGACGAGTAGTCCCCTTTGGAAATGTTCAGATAATAAGTTCAGTTTATTACCAGAACATCCCTCCAAATGAATAAATCCTAACTATGGTACACCAGTAAATTGTTGGCTTCTGGGCATTTGAGCCAAACATAATGCAAATCAAGAACACATTCCAAACCTTCAGAAATGTTTGGAATTATGCATACTGATAGGATATCATATCTGATTTAATTGAGGTCTGCGAGTGCCGCACGACAAATCAAGTCGAGTCCCCATGAATTTCCTTCAGACATTTCTTAATCATTCATAAAGAATTAAAAATTTGCAATTTCTACAATCTCGACAATGAATGCATTGAGAAAATACTGAGTTTTATATGAGTCTGTCTGAGGCAGTCTCAAGCTTCGAGCAGTGACACACCCATTAACCATTTATATACTAAATACTCTTTGATGAGTAGTTATCCCTAGGAACACTAAATAGCTCCACTTCATTTCCAAAACGGCAGACAAGCAACATGTTTCTTTTTCGACACAAGACAAGAGCAAAAAACTCGCCAATGCGACAAAACAGAAAAATGGAGAAAAACATGCATATTAAGACTAGAAGCCAAAGGCTTCAAAACCAATTGCGTCCACTCCATATGTTGGCAGTAATCAGAGTCAGACACTTGGTACATGCAGATGCCGCACTGTTCGTCTGATCATCATGAAATTTGTCATGGATGTTAATATTGACATGTAGATGGGAACGAGTCATTTTGGGGTCATTCGGCCGAAAAACATGGCCACCAGCAGCCATCTTGGATTTTACTCTTTGTATGACTAAATCCTTTAGCATGGGCTACAGGTCGTACCTTTAGTCTGATCATCATAAAATTTGTCATGGATGTTAACAATGACATGTAGATGGGAACGAGTCATTTTGGGGTCATTCGGCCAAAAAACATGGCCGCCAGCAGCCGTCTTGGATTTTACTCTTTGCATGACTAAATCCTTTAGCACGGGCTACAGGTCCTACTTTTAGTCTGATCATCATAAAATTTGTCAAGAATGTTAATAATCACATGTAGATGGGAACGAGTCATTTTGGGGTGATTTGGCCAAAAAACATGGCCGCCAGCAGCCATCTTGGATTTTACTCTTTGTATGACTAAATCCTTTAGCACGGGCTACAGGTCGTACCTTTAGTCTGATCATCATAAAATTTGTCATGGCTGTTGATATTGGAATGTAGATGGGAACGAGTCATTTTGGGCTCATTCGGACAAAAAACATGGCCGCCAGCGGCCATCTTGGATTTCAAAATTTAATCCATTAGCACGGGCCACAGGTCGTACTGTTTGTCTGAACATCATGAAATTTGTCATGGATGTTAATATTGACATGTAGATGGGAACGAGTCATTTTGGGGTCATTTGGCTCAAAAACATGGCCACCAGAAGCCATCTTGGATTTTACTCTTTGTATGACTAAATCCTTTAGCACGGGCTACAGGTCGTACCTTTTGTCTGATCATCATAAAATTTGTCATGGATGTTAATAATGACATGTAGATGGGAACGAGTCATTTTGGGGTCATTCGGCCAAAAAACATGGCCGCCAGCAGCCGTCTTTGATTTAACTCTTTGCATGACTAAATCCTTTAGCACGGGCTACAGGTCCTACTTTTAGTCTGATCATCATAAAATTTGTCAAGAATGTTAATAATCACATGTAGATGGGAACGAGTCATTTTGGGGTCATTCGGCCAAAAAACATGGCCGCCAGCAGCCATCTTGGATTTTACTCTTTGTATGACTAAATCCTTTAGCACGGGCTACAGGTCGTACCTTTAGTCTGATCATCATAAAATTTGTCATGGCTGTTGATATTGGAATGTAGATGGGAACGAGAAATTTTGGGGTCATTCGACCAAAAAACATGGCCGCCAGCAGCCATCTTGGATTTTACTCTTTGTATGACTAAATCCTTTAGCACGGGCTACAGGTCGTACCTTTTGTCTGATCATCATAAAATTTGTCATGGATGTTAATAATGACATGTAGATGGGAACGAGTCATTTTGGGGTCATTCGGCCAAAAAACATGGTCGTCAGCAGCCATCTTGGATTTTACTCTTTGTATGACTAAATCCTTTAGCACGGGCTACAGGTCGTACATTTAGTCTGATCATCATAAAATTTGTCATGGCTGTTGAAATTGGAATGTAGATGGGAACGAGTCATTTTGGGGTCATTCGGACAAAAAACATGGCCGCCAGCAGCCATCTTGGATTTCAAAATTTAATCCATTAGCACGGGTGACAGGTCGTACTGTTCGTCTGATCATCATGAAATTTGTCATGGATGTTAATATTGACATGTAGATGGGAACGAGTAATTTTGGGGTCATTTGGCGAAAAACATGGCCGCCAGCAGCCATCTTGGATTTTACTCTTTGTATGACTAAATTCTTTAGCACGGGCTACAGGTCGTACCTTTAGTCTGATCATCATAGAATTTTTCATGAATGTTAATAATGACGAGTCATTTTGGGGTCATTTGGCCAAAAAACATGGCTGCCAGCAGCCAACTTGGATTTTACTCTTTGTATGACTAAATCCTTTACCACGGGCTACAGGTCGTACCTTTAGTCTGATCATCATAAAATTTTTCATGGCTGTTGAAATTGGAATGTAAATGGGAACAAGTCATTTTGGGGTCATTCGGACAAAAAACATGGCCGCCAGTGGCCATCTTGGATTTCAAAATTTAATCCATTAGCACGGGCCACATGTCGTACCTTGAGTCTGATCGTCATAAAATTTGTCATTGATTTTAACGATGACATGTAGATGGGAACGACTCATTTTGGGGTAATTCGGCCGAAAACATGGCCGCCAGCAGCCATCTTGGATTTTACTTTTCTCTTCATGTCTATAAACTAGTATTAGACATTCAACTTTCCACATTCCTAATCGCTCCATTGACTGTAATATATTAAATTATTCCCTTTCCAAGTTGAGCTACAGTGTCATTGACACTTTCATTAGTTATCATTATATATAAATGGACAAAGAGTAATAACTCTGGAATGTATATTGTAAAATTTATTTGACCCTTTGCGGAAATAAAGAATAATACAATCAGAATGGAAAATACAAGGAACTTCATCCAAATCTCTTTAGTGCAGCGGCCAAATCGAAAAAGAGCTCTAGTTTTCGAGATACCCCTACCCACGGTAGAACAAGTTAAAACTAACTTTATTTAAAGGAGAAATATATACTCTTTACGAAAATGATAGTGAAAAATAACGGAATGGGTGGTGGCTATTTTCAAATTGACGATGAACGACACCCACCAGTGACTTTTCCCAGAAATTAACGATTTTGGTAAAGTGAGCCCTGCGGCTATGTCCTAAGTTATTTGCCCACATTGTTTGTGTTAAAATGACTACAGCATAGCATATTTGTACCTGATATGCAAGAAGTGTTGGTTAATTTTGATTTTCGTGTCATTTGGAGCCGAAACATTTATTTTTTATTGAAAAATCACTCTTTTAAAAAAAAATAATATTTTTCGAACATTGTCATTCAAACGTATATTGCAATAATATTGAAATATTTAGGTCACGTGGTGTAGTAGTTATCTAACAAGCATATGAAGGAAGAATTTAACAACAATATTGAACGGTTTGCGAGATATTGGATTTTAGCTACCCCTCCCCCAAACACGTTTTTGGTCGAAAAATATAAATATTTTTGATAATGTCATTACAAACATTTTCGAATTGATCTGAATGGGACCCAATATGAATATTGTACTGAAAGTGTTGTCCAGAGATGCCGTTTAATCGATTACAGATGTGTTCAGGCTTTCAGACCCCCAGTTACAACAACAACAATTATTTTATTGATAACAGTTAATTTTGCATGCATTAACATCGATGTTAAGTACTAAAACCTTTGTTATAAACAACCTGACCAACTATATAACATATGGCTCAGTAGTTATCTGGACAACACAAGTAGAAAGAATTTGACAGAAATTGAAAAATAACGGAATAGGTGGTGGCTATTGTCAAATCGACGATGAGCGATACCCTCCAGTGACTTTTTCCAGAAATTAACGATTTTGGTAAAGCGAGCCCTGTGGCTATGTCCTAGCCTATTTGCCCATATTGTTGGGGTTAAAAATACTACATCATACCTTACTTCTACCTGATATGAAAAAAAGTGTTGGTTAATTTAGATTTTCCTGCCATTTGGGGTCAAAATATTAATTTTTTGCTGAAAAATCGCACTTTTTCACAAAAATATTATTTTTCGAACATTATCATTCAAATGGATATTGTTATAATGCCCAAATATTTAATTCTTATGGTGATGCAGTCTGCCAAGCATGTGCAGAAAGAAGTTAACAGAAATTTAGAACAATTTGCGAAATAATGGATTTTAGCTACACCTCCCCCAAACACGTTTTTGGTTGAAAAATTACATATTTTTGTTCAGAACTTTACCAAATTTCCCAATTGATCATACTGGGACCCAACATAATTCTTTTGCTGAAAATTGAGCCCGGGGACGTTGCTTAAGTGATTAAAGACGTGTTCAGGCTTCCAGACCCCAAATTACAACAACAACGCATTTTATTTGCTATTACATACAATAAGTGTCGCATATCAATCAACCAATCAATAGTTTATTCTCAAAAAAAACAATAATGGTATACAGAGATTACAATAATTGGACAGCTGGAGAACCCAGCATGTCCGACGTATATATGCACAAGTACTCCATTCGCGTTTAAGATTGAAATGCAGTAGTTTGAACTATGGCTAATTAAGTAATCACATTACAACGTCCCCTCTCTGTTATGGTGGCAAATATAAAAAGCATATCATTACTTTTTGGAATACAGTGGTCCTAAGACTGAACTTCTATGCGCCATACTGAATGTAATTTTATCAGAAATACTCTTTTTATGTACAGCAACTCAGTCAGCGCGAAAATATTAAAATAGTTGACGGGGTTCAGACATTTATCTCGAAAACAAAGCGATTTCCATAATGCTGTCATTTGTTAAAACTTCGTGAAAAGCATTGAAACCCTGCTGAGCGCGAAATTTACCACCTCCAGATCGTCTGCAATCTCACGGCGACGGGTGTATCAATGACGAAAACAACATTATCTGTGTAGCATTGCGTCCAATCACCTCCAAAGAAACTATGTGTATATCATTGTATCCAATCAGTTCCAACTGGATTACATCCTAATTTTCCCATACAATCTCCCTCCCAGATAAATTGTTTACCTCCGGATAGAACAACCACATACTTATATATCGCATAGTTTCGGCCACAATATATGTTGATATTGAATTCATAATCCCTACAGTACATGATGTGTTCAAGACCTCAAATGGGGTAGGGGTACATACAACGGTGAACATTTGCCAGCCACTTGTTGTGGAGTGCCACTTGATACATTGTTTACGTCCTTGTACAATTAACTCGCCATTGTCCATACACGCAGTCAATGATGATATCGTTCCAATTCGTGGTGTGTTCTAGTCTTCAAATTGGGAAGGGGGTAATACATGTACAAACATTGAAAAATCGCATTATTTATTTTTCAGTCGCTTTTTATGTTTACCCATACCATGTATGGTAAACATAGTGTCGTTGTCCGGATTGACCACTCGTCGTGCGTCCGTCCGTCCGTCCGTCTGTCCGTCCGTCTGTCTGTCCGTCCGTAGACACTTTACGTGTAATGCGATAACTCAAACATTTTTTACCTGATCAAAACCAAATTTTGTATATGGGGTTTTCAGCCAAAAATACAGATCGAGTTCGAATATGGGTTTGATCCGACTTTTTTGACAGAGTTATGGCCCTTTTTAGACTTAGAATTCACGCATTCTGCCATAACTCAAACATTTTTTATCTGATCGGAACCAAATTTGGTATGTGAGTTTCTCGGCCCAAAATACAGATCGAGTTCGAATATGGGTTTGATCCGACTTTTTATTACGGAGTTATGGCCCTTTTTCGACTTAGAATTAATTAATTCTGCCATAACTCAAACATTTTTTATCTGATCGGAACCAAATTTGGTATGTGAGTTTCTCGACCCAAAATACAGATCGAGTTCGAATATGGGTTTGATCGGAGTTTTTTTTACGGAGTTATGGCCCTTTTTCGACTTAGAATTCATGAATTCTGCCATAACTCAAACATTTTTTATCTGATTGGAACCAAATTTGGTGTATGAGTTTCTCAGACCAACATACAGATTGATTTCAAATATGGGTTTGATCGGATTTTGTTTAATGGTGTTATGGTCCTTTGACATATGATTCACACATACATGTACTTCGATAAATCAACCATTTTTCATCTGATAGGAACCAAATTTGGTATGTGAGTTTCTCAACTCAAAATACAGAACGAGTTTGAATATGGGTTAGATCCAATTTGTTATACCAGAGATATGGCCCTTTTTAAACTAAGAATTATCCAGATTATAACCCAAGTAACTTACAATTAATGAATACCTGCTTCTCTGTGAGCAAGATAAAAGACAATATAGTTTATTGCTTTGAGAGTTATTTATAGCCCTCATATGTTAGGTCTGTATAAGAGACACAGTGAATTATTGGATAAATTGATTTAGCTATCTTTTTAACCACAACTTAGCCAGGTGAATTTATTTAACTAGACCAATGGAGCTCTCTAAGTCCTTGGATGATGGGACTACATTGGATCAAACAGGGCAGAGATAGGTGATTTAACCCCTTTTACCCATTCCATGTCTTTTAACCTTTTCCATTAAATAAATAATTATATTATTTTGATATCTCACATGGCAATTTGCAACAACATGAATAGAACTGCTCACACTATGATAGTGGTGACAGGCTCTAGAGTTTAGATGTTATATTAACCCTTCTATATTGACTCATACATTCCAATAATTTGTGTTATTACTGGTTATTATGTACATTTGTCATATACTACTTTAGATCATAACAGTATACTCTATAATTCAACATTAAAAGATTATGATTCTGATCTTAACAATTTACTATCGCCAAGGGATGGGTTAAACATCTGCCGATCGTGATCGGCCTCTCGATGTAAAGTGTCCCTGACTGTCGGGTATTAACCCATCTATAACAATTGTGTATTTCTTTATAGAATAGCCATTTGTCCATATCGTCGTTTGACCATGAGGGCACATCCATTCAGTTCGTGATAGGTTCAATGGTTTACATGGGGTAGGGGTCCCTTAAAATTCGCCTCCATCGTTTGCCATCTGCTGTGTGTAAGGTGCCACGGTGTTCTCGCGAACGGCGGGCTCGCGAGACCATTGCCATTCGGTCACAATCTTGGGTAATATGGATAGCTTATGCCTTGAGCTAGTGTTGTGTTCAAGACTTCAGATAGGGATGGAGTCCCCTGAGAGTAAAATTTAGCCCTTTCATTTGCTGACCATTTGTTGTAAAGTGCCATAGGCTATCGGGAACCATCTCATCCATAACAGATCCGTATTGCCAGATAATAATCACATTTGTCCACAACTTCAGTTAACATTGAGAGCATATCATTTTGTTAAGACTTCAAGTTGGATAGTCGGGTCCTCAAGACATAGAAAATTCGCCTTCTTGTTTGCCAGCCCCTTTTTGTAAAGTGTTCCAGGATTTCGAGGGAACCAAATCACCCATATATCAATTAATAATTAAATGACAGCAATACCTTTCGATCACACACTCAGCTAAGTATGAGAGAATATAACTTCAGTTCATGTTCTGATCAAGATATTCAAATTGGTTAATGGGGTCCCCACAAAACAGTGAGTATTCGCCTTTCTCTTTCATCAACAACTTTTTGTAAAGTGACCCAGACATTCAAGACCCTGGTATACTATACTCTTTATATAGCGTCCATTTCTCTACACACGAAGTTAATAATGGGAGCACATCCTTTCGGTTCATTGTGTGTCCCAAGACTGAAAATGGGGTAGTGTGGCCTAACACATTACATTTCGTATTTGCCAGCCGCCTTTTGTAAAGTGTTCCAGGATTTCGAGAACACAACCACCCATACAAATAAATTGTAAATAATACATGAGAGCATATAGATTCGGTTCAGTGTGTGCTAAAGAGTTTAGAAGGGTTATGGGTACCCAAAACAGTGAGATTTCGCCTTCTCTTTGCTAGCCACTTTTTGTAAAGTGCCCCAGACATTGGGAAGCCAGCCAACCCACCCATCGTGCAATGAAGAGGTATATTTCCTGAATTACATACCATTTGCCCACACCCCAGTTAATATTGAGAACATGTCCATCCATTAGTGTGTTTAAGACTTTAAATGGGGTAGGGTGCTCAAAGAAAATATTCAGCTTTGGTTTTTGCCAGCCGCCTTTTGTAAAGTACCTTAGGATTTTGGGAACCAAACTACCCATATAACATGTATATTCCCTGATAGCACTACCTTTCGTTCACACTGTGATTTAATAATAAAAGCATGAATATTCGGCGCATGGTGTGTTCAAGAGTTTAAATGGGCATATAAAGGGGTCCCACAAAAAAAAAATATTCGCCTTTGGAGTTTGCCATCCGATTTTCGTAAAGTGCTAAAGGCTTTCGGGATCCATCAACACCATGTATGCGCCCCGATATTACTATTTTTGCCCACAACCTCAGTTAATATTTACAGCAATCATTTCAGTTCGTGAGTTGTTCTTTAACTTTAACACTTCAATTGTGTAGGGGGGGCCTAAAACAGCAAATTCGTCTTTCTTATTTATCAGCCACTTTGTGTAAAGCGATACATGCACAACCCATCCATACAAATTATGTATTCTCTGATAGAACTACATTCCCGTCACACTCTCGGTTAATATAGAGAATTAGAGATCATATAGCTTAATTTCGTATTGCGTTGAAGTCTTTAAATTGGGTAGAGTGTTCTTGAAAAATATAGCAAATTCGCCCTTCATATTTGCCAAGCAAAGTGCCACACTGTTTCGGGAACAAACCCATCCATAAACATTGTATATTTCCTTATGTAATTGTCCTTTATAATTACATGATTCTTAATACTGAGATCATATTTTGTTCAGTTCGTGGTGTGTTCAGGACGTCTAATATGGCGGGGGAGCAATAGTGATTTTGTTCTGTATGATTATGTTAGTCTATATTATGTGTCGTTTAGAACAAATACTTCAGTTGCTCAAAGTCGATATGTGTTAAAATAAAATTACATGTCATAAATAAAATATTGTGTTGTTGTTGTTGTAACTGGGGGTTTAATTGGAAACCTGAGGTCATCTAAAACCAGGCTCGCGGTGTCTACGGATCAGGTTTTCATCACACGAATAATGATTAGATGCTCATTAGAATAATTTAGAAAGGTCTGTCTTGTTATCATAAATATGTAGTTTTTCTACCAAATCGCGTCCGGGGGAGCGGTACCTAATTCCAATATCTTGAAAACCGTTGACAATTTCCTTCAAATTCTTTCTACTTGTGATGTCCAGATAACTACTGAGCCATATGAATTATATAGTTGGTCACGTATTGTTTATAACAAAGGTTTTGGTACTTAACATCGATGTTAATGTTAATGCATGCAAAATTAACTGTTATCAATAAAATAATTGTTGTTGTTGTAACTGGAGGTCTGAAAGCCTGAACACATCTGTAATCGATTAAACGGCATCTCTGGACAACACTTTCAGTACAAGATTCATATTGGGTCCCATTCAGATAAATTCGAAAATGTTTGTAATGTCATTATCAAAAATATGTATTTTTTTCGACCAAAAACGTGTTTGGGGGAGGGGTAGCTAAAATCCAATATCTCGCAAACTGTTCAAAATTTTTGTTAACTTCTTTCTTCATATGCTTGACAGATAACTACTACACCATATGTACTAAATATTTCAATATTATTGCAATATCCGTTTGAATGATAATGTTCGAAAAATATATTTTTTTGGAAAAAGAGCGATTTTTCAACAAAAAATAAATGTTTCGGCTCCAAATGGCACGAAAATCAAAATTAACCAACACTTCTTGCATATCAGGTACAGATATGGTATGCTGTAGTCATTTTAACGCCTACAATGTGGGCTAATAACTTAGGACATAGCCGCAGGGCTCACTTTACCAAAATCGTTAATTTCTGGGAAAAGTCACTGGTGGGTATCGTTCATCGTCGATTTGAGAATAGCCACCACCAATTCCGTTATTTTTCACTATCATTTTCGTCTACAGTATATATTTCTCCTTCAAAACAAGTTGGTTTTAACTTGTTCTACCGTGGGTAGGGGTACCCGACCACTTTTAGCGGTTGGCCGCTGTACTATGATGTACAGAAAATAAAGTCTCAAATAAATGAAGAGGGATAACTCTATAATCAAGAATGTAACCCAAAGAGTGTTGTGTACCAACTTTAAAAACACTTTTGCAGGAGGAAAATATCCATATTAAATTTCACGGAGGTCATATCCGTATAGTAAAATGAGCGAACTTAACTTTGAGCCAAGTTATTGGACCATAACTTGAAAATGTTCCTGATGACAATATCCATATCCAATCTCATTGACCATTTCTATACTACAGTAATGCACTAAATAATGGACTCCTTAACCACAGCAGAATTCTGGGTAATTTTTCAGGATTTAGTCGGAAATATGGCTTGTTGCCATTCATCAGAAAGCTCTGTGAGAGCTTTCCGATGAATGCAACAAGCCATATTTCCGACTAAATCCTGAAAAATTACCCAGAATTCTGCTGTGGTTAAGGAGTCCATTATTTAGGGCTTTACTGTAAATGGATTCTCCCATTTAGTTATAGAAGTACACATTAAAGTGGTCTATTATTCATTTGGTGTTAGGGGTGTTCAAGTAATACAAGACAGTCAATGACTGTGGAGATCTTCACCTGTCTGTAAAGACTGAGAAGACTGGGACTCTGAAGACCATAAGAGTTAGTACTTGTCAAAATCACTTAACCCTTTGGAGAGTATCTGTAACGTGTTAACGTGTGTTATCATAATCGATTGCACTTATACATTTGGGACATTATATTAATCAAAATAACTCCTATACAAATCATTTATAAATCAGATGATTTATTGAAGTTATGTCTACATAAAATAACACTTCCTGAAACGACATATATGTCGTTCTACTCCTCAACCGATAGACGACATATATGTCGTTCTACTCGCCAAAGGGTTAAAACAATCAGTTCTAAAGACAGACGTACGTAGCTATAGCAGTGGGGGGGTATCCACTTTGAAATGTTCAACTGCATGGCCCTGATTACCCCCCCCCCCCTCCCCCCCAAAAAAAATACTCCATAGTCTGCTCTCACCCAACTGAAGCAAACACACTCCCAAGTTCGTAAAACTTCTTTGCAGATGTTGGAATTTTACAACTGATACTTCAAATCTTCCTAACTGTTACAAAGTTCCAAACTGACATGCCCCCTTTTTAACGTGGACAAAATTTCAAATTCAAACAAATTATATACCAATATACACCAAACGTCATTTCTTGACTGTCAAACCCATTTTAACAAATCTGTAACCCAGACCCAAGTAACACAAGGACCCTCCATACTACATATAAACTAATATTTGAAGAATTACTATGGGACTATGGGGGGAAGAGTTATGTCCCTGGTCGCACCCTTATTTGACCTGGTGACACCATTTGAACAAATCTGATTCCCAGTCACCCGAGGACTCTCCATACCAGATATATGCTAAATATGCTAAATGGTTCTTGAGAAGATGTTTTAAAAATAACAATTGAAGGAAAAAATTATGTCCCTGTCTCCGCCCCTATTTGACCCAGTGATCCAATTCTGAATCAAATCTGAATCCCAGTCACCCATACGAAATATAAGCTGAATAGGCATGATGGTTCTTGATAAGAAGATGTTTTAAGAATTACAATGGATGGACAAGTTATGTCCATGGCTCCGCCCTTATTTGCCCTTGTGACCCCATATGAACATCTCTGTATCCCTGTCACCTGAAAGGACACTCCATACCAAATATAAGCTAAATAGCCCCGATGGTTCTTGAGAAGAAGATGTTTAAAGAAGTACTATGGATTGAAAGAGTTATGTCCCTAGCTATGCCACTTTTTTTCTTCAAGTTGTTTACCCCTTGACCCCATTGAACAGAACTGAATCCCAGTCATCTAGGGACCATCCACACCAATTATGTCTCAATTCTTCATCTCAGTTTCCCATATGTTATTGCCCGAGAAAGCAGGTATTTATTTTGATGGCCTAACTGTCAGATTCACACTTGCCCTTGAGAGCTAGTTTGTTATCATAAGCCATAAGTCATTTATATACAAACTCTCTATCAGACAGAGAGCTCTAGGATATCAATCAACAGAGCTGTCACTCCAAGCAGATTTTGTTAACACTGCCATCTCATTAATAACTTTATAATCACCTCAGCCAACCCAATGTTACTTACATGGTGTTAAGTAAACATTCTCTGTTATCATGCACCCTCCTCATATCTAATACCTCATATAGCTGATTATCCGCTTTTTGCATGTTCTCGATTTTAGACTGATTTAAACCAAATTTGGTGTGGTCATCCTGGTGAATGTTACAACGGCGTTAGTTTTTTTAAAACAAATTTAAAAAATTTTTTTAATTCGACAAGGAATTAAATCTAAATCAAAATGAACCGCATGAGCTAGGCTATTACACCATTATAACTTTTTTTGTACTTACCTTGGCTGTCTTATCGTAGCCATGCATCCACATTCTGTGTGGTTCTCAAACATTTTGGTTTCTATCCACTGTTGAGCATTGGTACCTCGTAGACGTAATAAATCCTCCTGATGAACTGTTTGTAATACCTATAATAGAGAAAAGTGGGAGCATAATGTAAGGGTAATGCACTATTATCAGGGGTGAAGTTGGAAATGCTGAATTACACACCCAAAAGTTACTCTCTGGGCCAGGTGTCTGTCCACACGTAGACAGACCAATGTACCAAAGTTCATAACATTCTGTCAAACATTAAAGAATTATCACCAGGGGCAAAAAATTAATGGTTCGATGAGACGGACGAATGGCCAGATAAACGTTCATTTGCATGCCCCCCATTCTATTTTATGAGTGGCCGTGCGGGGGGGGGCAATTTTAATAGACAAACATTAACATGAATTGATTCCGACATGTGGCATGATATCTTTGAGAACAGTATTAATGACGATGTCGTAGACATAATTAAGCAGGGTTATTTCTGTAAGCGTGATAGAGTTATTCCCCTTAGATATAAGCAGGGTTATTTCTGTATGCGTGATAGGGTGATTCCCCTTATTTCAGTCTGATACATGTTAATTGAACAATAAATTATTAGAATTTTGTTTAATGTACCCTCAAAATATGCTTCAAGAGATGCAACATAACCAAAATTCCGACTCCGGTCCAAAATGATAGCCGCCCATGCAGGGAGGCCTGAATCGGACTCCCCGTGTTTCGGAAAATAAGCGTCATGTCGGGCTTCCTCGTCAAACACCTTTACGACCTCTGGTCGATGGCGTCTGAACTCGTGTAATCCTATGGTCGCCCGACTTCAGTAAAACAAAGGTGACCGTAGGGTCGCATCCCCCAAGAAACCCTCTCGAAATATCAGGCCCCCAACCCCAACCACAGTTCAAATGGTGCCATACATGCAGACTGAGATCCGCAAACACATGACTCCATTAAACGGTCCAAAATGTAGTATGCCACACAGAGAGGTTCAAATGTAGGAACCAAACATGTGTATGTTATACGTGTCACCCCCCTTCCGATTGTCATCTTGTCGGGGAGTGGTTGTCATAATGTTGCATGCCATACGACGAATGTCTTTTGTACATGTTTAAGGCTCGGAGTGGACCACATTGCATATATATAGGCGAGTTTTGACAGCACCCGGTGACGCTTCTACTTCGGTAGACTACTATACGGTGCATCTCGGGAAGTTTGCAACAAAAGTGTGTCAACACACGACACAGTAGCACTACCTCCTCCAAAACGTTTATGGAAAACCATGGTGGACACTGCAGTAGATTCCCACTGGATGAAAATTTTGAAACAGGAAGCCATGGAAAAATCAACTCTAGCTATCGTATCTCAACCTCCAAGACGCCATCTCTGGCTCCGTACATCAATTATGGGACGTCTGTGCGACTGAAACATTCGCCACTACCAAATGGCTATACAGGCACCTATATTATCCAATGGCAGAGAGCAAAATTTTCCTCTACCAACACAGATATCTGCCAACTATGCGACAAAGAACCTGCAGACATGGTCCATTTGATAACATCATGCGACAGTCTCAATGAAGTCAGAAATCGATTTATAAACCCTGAGCCAAGCTGGTCTGAACCCGTCTCTACAAAATCAACAACTACTGAAATTAATACTCGACTGCTCAATATACAATATCCCACATGACTGCATGCATATAAGATAGAATCTATATCAAAAGGTCTGTGCTACCAACTTCACCAAGCTCGACTCCGTATCCTGGCTGCAAAGAAACCTGGTCCCAAAGCTCCACCTGTGGACCCCGGCAGTTAGTGACGGTCTCAACCCCAACTCGACACTTACCCAACCAATCTAAATATATTTACATGTATATATATATATCAGAAGAACGTGAGACATACTTCAAGTTAGACTGCGCTTAGGAAGAAGTGGTCACGTCCACCCTAAGGACGGTTCTCCTGACATAGGAGGAATTTACAGAGAATGTAAAGGTACTATGTCGGACTGTGTCGTCAAACACTTCAACCACCCCGTCCGTTTTCGGTCAAATGGCGTTGTGTGTGCCACCCCCTCCCCCCAATAAACCCCCCCCACAATATTCAGCCTCGATATGCATACCGCATGCTTAATTGAATGTCTTCTGTACTTGTTTAACTCGGAGTAGACCGACAAGTTTTTGGCAGCACGCAGTGACATTTCGACATGGTAGACCACGATGGTAAGGTACTAAACTCATATGGTGCTGACAGTGATATGATGTCTGAGTTGGTCAAACAAAGCCAAAGGGGCATGTAAAAGTCCGTCCCTAAAAAAAACCTCAAATTATCCCGCGACCACAGTCTGAAACGGCCGCCACCCACGCAGAGTGTCGCCCAAAAAGGCCAAGCCACCCATATATATTGTCGTTGCACTAACGAGTGGTTGTCATAGTGAGAAGTGTACATGTAAACATACCATGAATGTTTTCTGTACTTGTTGAACTCGGAGTGGACCACATTGCATCGACGAGTTTTGGCAGCACCCGGTGACATTTCGACATCGGTAGACCACGGTGCATCTCGGGAAGTAAACGTGATGTCGGGCTGCCTCGTCAAACACTTCTACGACCTCGGGACGAGGGTGTCTGCACTCGTGCATTCCTAGCGCATGTAGTTCGTCAATATTTGCTTCCACTGCATCAAAATCTGCGAAAAATCGGACAAAACCTTGTATGTACGTATATGAGACCAAAATCTGCGAAAAATCGGAATACATTTGAGTACTAATGTGAGGCAAATTCTGCGAAAGATCGGACGAAATTTTGAATGCACATTCATCGACATGTATAGTTTTAAATATTTCAGTCGTGGCTGCTCAGGTATTTGCAAAACAAGAGAAATAGCCATTTTGATTATGGCCGATTTGCAAAAACCAAAATTGTCATGTACTATTAAAATAATTGACAATATATTTGTTAATGAATGTTTTGTAAACATAATGGATTTTCCTTCATTTGTGCTATTCCTAGCGGATGCAGTTCGTTAATATTCGCGAAAAATCAGGGGGGGGGGGGGGGGTCGGAAAAAAAATTCAGGCACGTATGCATGCTGATTTTTACCTTTCGACCCTTGTTGGGATGTTGGGACCCACCCACACCTGCGTCCAAATTTGTTTCCGTTTTCGGCAGTTTTTTCCGACCATTTTTGGACACCCACCCCGACCCCCCTTTTAACACTAAAACAGAGATTTGGGGGGGGGATACAGCTGCATATGAATTTATGTGCATACTATTTGTCATGGATGTTAACATTGACATGTAAATAGGAACGAGTCATTTTGGGGTCATTCGGCCAAAAAAAAACATGGCTGACAGCGGCCATCTTGGATTTCGAAATTTGCAACAATATACAACATGATAACTGCCTGCAGTCAATTTAACAGTTAGAATTACATTATTTATCTTATTCTAAGGTGTCTTAAGCCAAACTCATTGCAAAAACAGTCAAAAAACTTACAGGAAAAACATTTTTGAGTTGCACAAAAAAATCTCCCCCCCCCCCTTGAAAAATCAGACAAAACCTTGAATGTATTCATGAGACCAAATCTACGAAAAATCGGACAAAAATTTAGTACAAATGTGAGTCAAACTCCGCGAAATATCGGACGGCATTTTGAATGCACATATGAGACAAAATATGAGAAATAGCAAACAAACTTTGAATTCCCTAAATTGAATTTGCTAAATATACATCACATGCACTACCTTTTATTCCACGTGTGAGACAAACTCTAAGTAAAAAATACCATGGTATATTGGACACTTTACCATAGTAGTTGTACTATAGTAAATAGTACCATAGTATTACTAGGGTACCACCATAGTAATACTATGGTACATGTACTATGGTAACGTGTCCAATATACGATAGTACTTTGTACTATGGTATTACTACAGTAATACCATAGTACTTTTTTACATGTATACTAGGATATTCCCATAGTACTACTCTGGTAAATATGCTATGGTAATACATCAGTACATGTACCATAGTACTACTATGGTATACATAATATTGTAATACCATAGTATATGAACCATAGTAGTTCTATGGTATATGTACTAGGGTATTACCATAGTATATTATATAAACCATAGTAGTACTATGGTACACGTACTAGGGTATTACCATAGTATATATACCATAGTAGTACTATACTACAAAGTACTATAGTGCCAGAACGATAATATACACACTGGTGATACTGTAGAATCGGGTACCTGTAAGGGAAGCCATATTAACAAACTTGTATTCGAAAAAAGAACTCTGGTCAAAAGATCCCGACTATCCTCACAATTGCAGATGTACATGTTCTCGTGATGGTAAATGTCTGTGTCAAGTTTCATAACAACTAACCATTAAAGAATGAATAAAAGTATGTATGTCGCAACAAGTTCAAATAAAGTAAAAACGGGAAAATAATTTCCCTCCAAAATTGATCGAAATGATCGAAAAAGGGGGATAACTCCACTTTAAAAAGTCCAGCTGAACTCATTATCAAAGGTGCCCAGGTTCCCATGTTGGTACGTGTATACATGTATATATGTGCACGTGTCAAGCTATATGACTGATTCAAGTATGTCCCCACATCTTGGTTGCCCCCCCCCCCCCCCCCCCGATATAATATAAATTGTACCTTGGTTTTCGACCTCGTCTTCTTCGTCCTCTTCCTCATACTCGTATTCCACTCCTCCCTCCCCTTCTATATCCGTATCAATGAATTCGTCCCTGTAAGCGCGATGTAACCCAGGTTCCCGCATCCTGATACCGTTACCCCGATACATCCGCACAGATGCAAGGAGTGCCTCAAACTCATTGTCTTTTCGATGCGACCGGTCGAAAAACAGTCTTAGAACATCCCTGAATGACTCCGCGTGCCGTGCAGCTGCCTCAAATTCTTGCATAGTCACCAGTCTGGGGTTCAAATCCTACACGAGAGAGAAATATCGACAAATATATGGCTAGCTATATATATGGCTCACTGGATAATGTTGTTGGGATTTGGCTTAGGCTATATATGACAACACCCTGCGCCTGCCAGCACTGTAAAAACTCACAGTAGAAGTGACGACATAAACGGAGGCTAGGTCCATGTCTGTTTCTTGTCGTTATATATATACAGTCTACTTAATTGTTTACAGCGAATCACAAGCAAACAAGTGCATGCCCCGCACAAACTATCCCCTGCAAATATGGCTTTTCGCTGAGGTTTATTAATTTTCCGAGGTGGAGATGTCTTAATTCGACCGGCATGTCGTCGACTGAGTGCACATATATATATAATTATCTCCATACCTTTATTAAGGGAGTGAGAAATAAATGAATTGAAAAATGTAATTGCTATAATCACATTTCCTCTTTTTGTGGGAAACTGAGTTTGAAAATTTGACCACCCGGTTCTCACATTCCAGTGCATTAGCTTAGTTGTACGTTGATTTAGTTTGATTGTTGGTATCGAAATAATACTAAATATGAATTTTGTAGCATTAATGCCAATATTATGTTTGCATTTCATCAATACCTGTTTGGAGATAGAAAAGTTTGTGGACAAAAGTGCACATGTGTGTCAGTGCTATAGTGGCTTTTTCGTATTTCAGTCACAATCATGTTAGTGACAATATTAAAATAAAAGATGTATTAGTAGCTAAAATCTAACAATCTTGCCACTGTTTAAATAAATTTAACATTTGACCCTAATAAAGATGTTTTTGGAGATAATGCATGATATGACTTTTTGTGATCACGCGATACCACAACGGTATATCATTGGCCAATTGTGGACTTAGAACACTCTATAGCACTCAATATTTGACACTATTTGAATTTTCATCCCATTATTGTGAGCACGTGGCACGTCATGGACAGGCTTTCTTGGTGGCAATCGACAGATCTCGGCGAGACGAATCGAATGCCACTAATATCTCAGTTTCTCGCCAAAATGGACATAGAACATTATAGCACTCAGCCATGGCTGGACAAACCATGTTGCATGTTGATACCCTTCATCATATTGTGGTCCATGTATATACCAACGAACATTCATATCCGATCTAAGATGGCGGAGATACGGTAGTGATCGTATTTTAGACTCTAAAGGCCATAACTTCAGAACAAATGAATGGACAAATCCTATTACATGTGGATAATGTTCCATTATATCTGCATTGCGCGAGCTTGCTAGCTCTGCATATAGTTCATTCAAACGTGGCCTATACAGTGGCTAAGATACAGTTATCCAAAGTTGTCACGGGTGCATTTTGACTCCAAGTGCCATAGCTCGGCAACAACTGAATGGACAAAACCCGTTCTATGTGGATACCTCTTCCACCACCATGGTGGATGGTTCGGGATCATACCAAAGATCAGTCAAATCCCACTTATGATGACTGATATAGAAAGCTCCAAAATTGTTAAGGGCGAACGGAACCCACTTCTATATCCCCTGCATGCCAAACTTAAGTTTGCGGGGGTGGAAAAACGATGATCACCAACATGCATGTGGTGGTAACATTTCCTTTCAGTTCTGGCGCTGACATGAATGCAAATGTTCCAGCTGAATGACAGTTTGAAATTTGACTTAAATTGGGAATTTCAACTCTTGGTATAAAACAACACAATTTATATACATTTTTGACGCTAAATATTAGTTGGAAATTCGAACCATCAGAAAAATGGTTGGATATTTGCAACTGTTGAACATTTTATTGGGCGTGTATGGAGAACAAACCCCTGTTGTCATGAAACCCAGCCCGAACCTCGCCGCAACAAACTTACCATGATTAGATGTCGCTGCAGGGCAGCTAAGTCCCCAAACAGCGGTCTGGTTCTTTCTGCTCCGCCATTGTAGTTCATAACGAATCCTCCACAAGACACAACGAACGTCACCAACAAAATATATTTGCACGCGCGCATCAGTTTTTCTTTCCAAGATAGAGTAGCACAACTCTCGTCACAGTTGTAAGGAATTATCCTACATTCTCCTAAGAAGGAGGTTGAAAATGGTGATCTGGCGATACATTCACACGAGTATTTTGATCTGGAAATACAAATAAAATATTCACGATATATCATTCGCATGTCGCTTAACGGTTCTGACAATATTTGGCGGATGAGCGAACTAGGTTATTAGTTCTCACATAAACTCCTGAGGTAAATGACTTTTGAAATTAATGCACTCTATCCACATTTCGAAAAACAAAAATAATATCTTGCTACAAACCATGAGCCACAAGATTTTAATTCGAGTATATATAAGGTTGCATTCACACTGGTGAAATTTGCCTGGCCAATTGCCCAGTGTGTAAACGTACCTCTAAGGGCAAGAAATCTAATAAAAATAATTATTCCACACTCTGAATACATGATGCTGATTATCTCCAATATGCGGCTAACCATACCATGAACAGTTTGAATTCCCTATACATTAGAAAATATCAAGGCAGTCATAACGGCAATAATTCACATCGGAAAACTACCGTTTCTCTGTAAATTGTTTTTGCTAGCATGCATTTAAATTAAATTCCCTATTAAAGTTGAAGTCTAAAAAGAACATGATAATTGTCGCTGTACTCCAACATACAATGTTAGTTTAACTGTAACTCAGAATTTAAATGTCCGTTTCAAAAGGATAAATTCCGAGACAAGTGTAATCACAAGTTCATGATATGCGGTATATATGTTGCAATGCGTGTCACAAATTATCTGCACGGAAGGTTATAGTATCTTTCTTTGCAGACTCATGGTCTCGGAAACGCATGCGTGTGCCGAATTGTCCCAGTCTTTAGGTATACACTTCACGAATTAATCATTAAAATTGTATGAATAAAACCACTATATATAAGAGAACACACATGGAGATGTTTCTGGAGAAAGTGAATGAAATGAGCGCTGGAATATCACAAACCTATCACGTTTTCGTTAAGTGTTCATGCTTCAATTGCCATCACGTAGCCACGGCATCAAATAGTCCGTCACAGCGGTATCGAATCTCAAAATCTTTCATCATTGGATGGAATTCCAGCGAACCAAGGCTAAGATTCTGAGAAACTCGGCAATTATTATTAGTGAAGTGGGTGCGTGAAATTCCGTGAATCACCCAATTAATGTGTCCGATTTCGATGTGTATATACGCAAAACGAAGGACCGCTAGCTGCAACAGAAGCAGTTAAATTCTAATTCGGCAAATGTTCCTGTTTAAATCCTTGTAGTTTACATGCTTCCACGTTTTGAGAAAATTAAACCTGACTCACTATATAGGTGTGTGGATGACGGAGAAGGACGGAGCAAAAACCGAACGACGAGCACAGACTGGAGTTGGCTCTCTCTATGGAAACTTTTTTTTTTTGCATTCCAGAGCAACATTTCGGAAATTTTACACTGTATATGCTGTATCTACAAAAATGTTGCGTTTATGCCTATCTGAAATAGAATCACTGACTTTTATTGGTGAATCGATTATTTAGACGATACGACTTCCATTTGTTTAATCGGAGTGTTATTCAAACAATTACACCCAGAAAACAGCGCTGTATTTGATGGAAGATAACGCAGGGTTGTGGTGGTGCGTTGAACTATGTTGCACGGCGATTCTGGGCCGGGTGGTTAGAGACACTGGCGCTTATCTTCGCGTCGAGAATTATCTTATTTATGGGAGCATCTTTTTGAAATTATGAGGTGTTGGGATATATTACTTTCGGGTCATCAACCAGGGTGTTGCAATGTATTGCCTATATGATGGTCGTACCATGGTACGCATCCACTCCCTTGGCATGCACAAAATCCGGTTAACAATGAATACCTCCGTTTAAATGCCCGCTTCATTTTTGAGTCCCCGATTATTTTGTGATAGTGACTTGATATACGGTTTTAATCACAATATATGCCATAAAATATGATTAAAATACTATAATTCATCACCATTTGAAACATCTGTATCTCAAAAGATGCCTATGGAGAAATAGAAAACAGCTGAAATCAAAGAAAGATTCCCCCAGTTTTGGCTCCCGGAATGCAGCAGAATTCAAACTAAAGATATATTTTCAATGGAAGGGGAACAACTGTATCTTTAAGATATAGAGTTATTATGATGTACATTACCCCCTCCGCCTCCATTGAAAATAATATACTTTTTACTACAATCTAGGAGACAAAAACACTTCGGTAACTCAACAAAAACAACATGTTCACAGTTTATTACACCGGACAAGTTGACAATACAATGTTTTGGAGCTTCCTCTTTCAAATGGTATATAATATAATGGCATATATTTTATATAAGTGATCTGGGGGTTCGAAAATTCAGTGGGCCTTTAAACGTTGTCTGGTCGGTAAGCTGCAAGGAAATTCGTTGTTGAAATCAGTAATTATTGCATATTATTCAATGCTATAGGGTGAAACTGACGGATGAAACTATTGGCGAATTAATTGTATGTGTTTATTCCATCAAAAAATATTCTCTATCCACCGCCTCTTCACACTGTATTAGGTGCGAACATCGATAGCAATGCAACTGCGCCCGCAAACCAGCAAAAGCCGGCGAAAGTCCCGACCAGAATGTGACTTTTGCGGCTGCGGGCTGTTCTCAGATGAGACCACGTGTGCTTAGCGATCGTAAGGGGAAAACACGTTTTCGACATTTTGGGAACACTAAAGTTCTCATGTTTTCTTGGACCAATCGGTGTGGAATATTGTGCATCGTCTTCTAACATACACCACATGACGTCCATAATTTGGCTGATTCTAATAGTCCTATACATTGATGAAAAGTTGTAAACGCGCGAAAATCATGCACCAGGTTTTATACAATAATTATAGCGTACACCTTCGTTACAAAACACGCAGGCAGACATTAGGGGGTTTCGCAAAAATCACGGTTAGAGTATATATATATATACGACTACGTTTAGGGTATTGCGGCATCGTTGCAAATTAGGGTACTGCGTCAGCAAATTATGCGCGCCTTCTACTGTATAGCCGTGATATCCTTACCGTGACAGCGAATACGGTATCAATTTACCCGGTGTATACAAAAACTTCATTTAAAGGCCCACTTAATTTTCGAGTCACCGATTATTTTTAGCTCAACTTTACTTTGTAAAGTTTGAGCTATTGCCATGGCTTTGTCGTCCGTCGTCCGTGTGTACGTGTGTACGTAAGGCGTCAACAATGCAGGCTACAGGTCGTACCTTTCGTCGGATCATTATGAAATTTGTCATTTAGACCAGAATAATTAATTTTGGGGTCATTCGGAAAAAAAACATGGCCGCCAGTGGCCATATTGGATTTCAAAATTCAATCCATTAGCACGGGCTACAGGCCGTACTGTTTGTCTGATCTTCATGAAATTTGTCATGGATGTTAATATTGACATGTAGATGGGAACGAGTAATTTTGGGGTCATTCGGCCCAAAAACATGGCCGCCAGCAGCCATCTTGGATTTTATTCTTTGTATGACTAAATTCTTTAGCACGGGCTACATGTCGTGCTTTTAGTCTGATCATCATAAATTTTGTCAAGAATGTTAATAATGACATGTAGATGGGAACGAGTCATTTTGGGGTCATTCGGCCAAAAAACATGGCCGCCAGCAGCCATCCTGTATTTTACTCTTTGTATGACTAAATCCTTTAGCACGGGCTACAGGTCGTACCTTTAGTCTGATCATCATAAAATTTGTCATGGCTGTTGAAATTGGAATGTAGATGGGAACGAGTCATTTTGGGGTCATTCGGACAAAAAACATGGCCGCCAGCAGCCATCTTCGATTTTACTCTTTGTATGACTAAATTCTTTAGCACGGGCTGCAGGTCGTACCTTTAGTCTGATCATCATAAAATTTGTCATGGATATTAACAATGACATGTAGATGGGAACGAGTCATTTTGGGGTCATTCGGCTAAAAAACATGGTCGCCAGCAGCCATCTTGGATTTTACTCTTTGTATGACTAAATCCTTTAGCACGGGCTATAGGTCCTACTTTTAGTCTGATCATCATAAAATTTGTCCAGAATGTTAATAATGACATGTAGATGGGAACGAGTAATTTTGGGGTCATTCGGCTAAAAAACATGGTCGCCAGCAGCCATCTTGGATTTTACTCTTTGTATGACTAAATCCTTTAGCACGGGCTACAGGTCGTACCTTTAGTCTGATCATCATAAAATTTGTCATGGCTGTTGAAATTGGAATGTAGTTGGGAACGAGTCATTTTGGGGTCATTCGGACAAAAAACATGGCCGCCAGCAGCCATCTTGGATTTCAAAATTTAATCCATTAGCACGGGCCACAGGTCGTACTGTTCGTCTGATCACCATGAAATTTGTCATGGATGATAATATTGACATGTAGATGGGAACGAGTAACTGTGGGGTCATTCGGCCAATAAACATGGCCGCCAGCAGCCATCTTCGATTTTACTCTTTGTATGACTAAATTCTTTAGCACGGGCTGCAGGTCGTACCTTTAGTCTGATCATCATAAAATGTGTCATGGATATTAACAATGACATGTAGATGGGAACGAGTAATTTTGGGGTCATTCGGCTAAAAAACATGGTCGCCAGCAGCCATCTTGGATTTTACTCTTTGTATGACTAAATCCTTTAGCACGGGCTACAGGTCGTACCTTTAGTCTGATCATCATAAAATTTGTCATGGTTGTTGAAATTGGAATGTAGATGGGAACGAGTCATTTTGGGGTCATTCGGACAAAAAACATGGCCGCCAGCAGCCATCTTCGATTTTACTCTTTGTATGACTAAATTCTTTAGCACGGGCTGCAGGTCGTACCTTTAGTCTGATCATCATAAAATTTGTCATGGATATTAACAATGACATGTAGATGGGAACGAGTCATTTTGGGGTCATTCGGCTAAAAAACATGGTCGCCAGCAGCCATCTTGGATTTTACTCTTTGTATGACTAAATCCTTTAGCACGGGCTACAGGTCCTACTTTTAGTCTGATCATCATAAAATTTGTCAAGAATGTTAATAATGACATGTAGATGGGAACGAGTAATTTTGGGGTCATTCGGCTAAAAAACATGGTCGCCAGCAGCCATCTTGGATTTTACTCTTTGTATGACTAAATCCTTTAGCACGGGCTACAGGTCGTACCTTTAGTCTGATCATCATAAAATTTGTCATGGCTGTTGAAATTGGAATGTAGTTGGGAACGAGTCATTTTGGGGTCATTCGGACAAAAAACATGGCCGCCAGCAGCCATCTTGGATTTCAAAATTTAATCCATTAGCACGGGCCACAGGTCGTACTGTTCGTCTGATCACCATGAAATTTGTCATGGATGATAATATTGACATGTAGATGGGAACGAGTAATTTTGGGGTCATTCGGCCAATAAACATGGCCGCCAGCAGCCATCTTCGATTTTACTCTTTGTATGACTAAATTCTTTAGCACGGGCTGCAGGTCGTACCTTTAGTCTGATCATCATAAAATGTGTCATGGATATTAACAATGACATGTAGATGGGAACGAGTAATTTTGGGGTCATTCGGCTAAAAAACATGGTCGCCAGCAGCCATCTTGGATTTTACTCTTTGTATGACTAAATCCTTTAGCACGGGCTACAGGTCGTACCTTTAGTCTGATCATCATAAAATTTGTCATGGTTGTTGAAATTGGAATGTAGATAGGAACGAGTCATTTTGGGGTCATTCGGACAAAAAACATGGCCGCCAGCGGCCATATTGGGTTTAAAAATTTAATCCATTATCACGGGCCACAGGTCGTACTGTTCTTCTGATCATCATGAAATTTGTCATGAATGTTAATAATAACATGTAGATGGGAACGATTCATTTTGAGGTCATTCGGCCGAAAAACATGGCCGCCAGCAGCCATCTTGGATTTTACTCTTTGTATGACTAAATCCTTTAGCATGGGCTACAGGTCGTACCTTTAGTCTGATCATCATAAAATTTGTCATGGTTGTTGAAATTGGAATGTAGATGGGAACGAGTTATTTTGGGGTCATTCGGACAAAAAACATGGCCGCCAGCGGCCATCTTGGATTTAAAAATTTAATCCATTAGCACGGGCCACAGGTCGTACTGTTCGTCTGATGATCATGAAATTTGTCATGTATGATAATATTGACATGTAGATGGGTACGAGTAATTTTGGGGTCATTCGGCCAAAAAACCTGGTCGCCAGCAGCCATCTTGGATTTTACTCTTTGTATGACTAAATTCTTTAGCACGGGCTGCAGGTCGTACCTTTAGTCTGATCATCATAAAATGTGTCATGGATATTAACAGTGACATGTAGATGGGAACGAGTAATTTTGGGGTCATTCGGCTAAAAAACATGGTCGCCAGCAGCCATCTTGGATTTTACTCTTTGTATGACTAAATCCTTTAGCACGGGCTACAGGTCGTACCTTTAGTCTGATCATCATAAAATTTGTCATGGTTGTTGAAATTGGAATGTAGATGGGAACGAGTCATTTTGTGGTCATTCGGACAAAAAACATGGCCGCCAGCGGCCATATTGGGTTTAAAAATTTAATCCATTATCACGGGCCACAGGTCGTACTGTTCTTCTGATCATCATGAAATTTGTCATGAATGTTAATAATGACATGTAGATGGGAACGATTCATTTTGAGGTCATTCGGCCGAAAAACATGGCCGCCAGCAGCCATCTTGGATTTTACTCTTTGTATGACTAAATCCTTTAGCATGGGCTACAGGTCGTACCTTTAGTCTGATCATCATAAAATTTGTCATGGTTGTTGAAATTGGAATGTAGATGGGAACGAGTTATTTTGGGGTCATTCGGACAAAAAACATGGCCGCCAGCGGCCATCTTGGATTTAAAAATTTAATCCATTAGCACGGGCCACAGGTCGTACTGTTCGTCTGATGATCATGAAATTTGTCATGGATGATAATATTGACATGTAGATGGGAACGAGTAATTTTGGGGTCATTCGGCCAAAAAACCTGGTCGCCAGCAGCCATCTTGGATTTTACTCTTTGTATGACTAAATCCTTTAGCACGGGCTGCAGGTTGTACCTTTAGTCTGATCATCATGAAATTTGTCATGAATGTTAATAATGACATGTAGATGGGAACGAGTCATTTTGAGGTCATTCGGCCGAAAAACATGGCCGCCAGCAGCCATCTTGGATTTTACTCTTTGTATGACTAAATCCTTTAGCATGGGCTACAGGTCGTACCTTTAGTCTGATCATCATAAAATGTGTCATGGTTGTTGAAATTGGAATGTAGATGGGAACAAGTCATTTTGGGGTCATTCGGACAAAAAACATGGCCGCCAGCGGCCATCTTGGATTTAAAAATTTAATCCATTCCCACGGGCCACAGGTCGTACTGTTCATCTGATGATCATGAAATTTGTCATGGATGATAATATTGACATGTAGATGGGAACGAGTAATTTTGGGGTCATTCGGCCCAAAAAATGGCCGCCAGCAGCCATCTTGGATTTTACTCTTTGTATGACTAAATTCTTTAGCGCGGGCTACATGTCATACCTTTAGTCTGATCATCATAAAATTTGTCATGAATGTTAATAATGACATGTAGATGGGAACGAGTCATTTTGGGATCATTCGGCCAAAAAACATGGCCGCCAGCGGCCATCTTGGATTTAAAAATTTAATCCATTAGCACGGGCCACAGGTCGTACTGTTCGTCTGATGATCATGAAATTTGTCATGTATGATAATATTGACATGTAGATGGGAACGAGTAATTTTGGGGTCATTCGGCCAAAAAACCTGGTCGCCAGCAGCCATCTTGGATTTTACTCTTTGTATGACTAAATCCTTTAGCACGGGCTGCAGGTTGTACCTTTAGTCTGATCATCATGAAATTTGTCATGAATGTTAATAATGACATGTAGATGGGAACGAGTCATTTTGAGGTCATTCGGCCGAAAAACATGGCCGCCAGCAGCCATCTTGGATTTTACTCTTTGTATGACTAAATCCTTTAGCATGGGCTACAGGTCGTACCTTTAGTCTGATCATCATAAAATTTGTCATGAATGTTAATAATGACATGTAGATGGGAACGAGTCATTTTGGGATCATTCGGCCAAAAAACATGGCCGCCAGCAGCCATCTTGGATTTTACTCTTTGTATGACTAAATTCTTTAGCATGGGCTACAGGTCGTACCTTTAGTCTGATCGTCATAAAATTTGTCATGGATGTTAACGATGACATGTAGATGGGAACGACTCATTTTGGGGTAATTCGGCCGAAAACATGGCCGCCAGCAGCCATCTTGGATTTTACTTTTCTCTTCATGTCTATAAACATGTATTAGATATTCAACTTTCCACATTCCTAATGGCTCCATTGACTGTAATACATTAAATTATTCCCTTTCCAAGTTGAGCTATTGACACTTTCATTTTATAGTGTATTGAAATACGCTTTTAATAACAATCTATGCCATAAAATATGATTAAAATACTATAATTCATCACCATTTGGAACGCCTGTGTCTCAGAAGGTGCACATAGAGTAATAGAAAATAGCTTCTTCAATGGAAGGGGACAAACTCTTTATCTAAATATATAGAGTTATTCCCCTTCCATTGAAAATAATCGACTTTGTGCAGAACATTTTAGCACATAACAGACGTCGATATCTCAACAAAAAACTACATGTTCACAATTTATTACATCGAATAAGTTGAAAATACAATGTTTTGGAGCTTCCTCTTTCAAATGGTATTTAATATGGCATATATTTTATATAATGCAATCTATATAGGGGTTCGAAAATTAAGTGGGCCTTTAAAAATACAAACACTCAGTTAATTATGTTGTGTTGTAGCACGTATCAAGCCTCGGACAACTATCCTCACTTTGCCGATTGCACAATTATCCATGCATTACAGTATATACAGTAATCCTAATCGGCGACTTCATTTTTGCGAAACTAATTGTTTTGCCCTACATGCATTTTACGACTATACCAATAGCTAAACATAGTCGTAAATTTATTAGTGAGTTGCGAAAGGTGTCTAATATCCAGGGGATCCGACATGTGACTAGACCTATTCTGTAGATTATATGCTGGCTCTTCAACCTGTGCCCAACAAGACCGGGGGGGGGGCTTCATTTTCATTTTCAGAAGATGTCCAATCATACACATGGTTGATTCTGATTGGGAGATAGGTCAGACTATATATAAAAGAGTAGGATATGTCTGTCTGTCCTGATCCCCCTCAGACCTCTGGACCGATTTCGACCAAATTTGGTGTGGTGTCTTGAGGTATCATGACAGATGTTTTAACGTCGTTAGATTAAAAAAAACTGATTAAAAGAGATTTAATTAGAAGGATCGTTTTTAATTGATCAAGGAGTTCAATCTAAAAAAAATCAATTAATTTTTGTTGTAATCAGAATGTTGAAACGATCAAAATGTGCACAAAGGGCCCGCTGGCCCCAATACGACGCCGCATAAAGGCCACCGAAGCCTGTTTCATCTAGGTTGTTATAACAGAAAAGACTATACATATGGTGATGACCCCTTGAATTTATAATAAGTAACCGATTTCCACAAGTTCCTTTAATATCAACTTCTCATGACTTATCCCTTCTACAACCATGCGCCCTCAGTATATTCGAAATCAGCCAATATGCACACTTAGATAGCGAAAGATAATTAAGTTGGGTTCCCGATTAGATAGCGATTGATATCCAATCTCTATAACACGTGCCACGCGAGGTTTGGATTAAGGTTAAAGATGCATTATCCGAACTATAACGATCCTAAATTACTATTTCTTTGATTCGAGTCGAGGAACCCGCCCATCAAAGCTCAGAGTAATCAGATATCGATTTTTGAAGTATATTATTTCTCGAGATGTGCAATTATTTGTGGCACACAAAACGACGTCAAACGGACGGTCTCGGTCAAAATTGCGGATGAAGATGGATAACTCTAAAATCAAGTGGTAATACGACAAAATTTCGTGATACTCAAGTGATAATACCGCCATATTTCGTTGGAACAAAATGTTGATAAATAACACGTTTTGGGATATTTGATACCACAGTTGACAGTGGTTATAGCATTATTTTGTTGCAATTAATCGATTCTGATCGGATTGAGTACCTTTAAGATTATTGACGGAATAGCGGGGATATTAGAAGAAGTGCCTTTAAATTGATATCCAATTGCAATAACACGTGTCACGTGAGGTTAGGATTAGTGTTAGGATTATAGATATTAACATGAGGTATTTGAAGTGATTTTAAAGAGCGTTTCCCTAACTTCCCTAACTTTCGAAATCAGTCTAATGCCCAAGTCTATTGAAATGACTGTTTCTACTGAAATTCCAGTTCTATACACATGTCACACAAACCTTCCTGTGTCCATATATAGTCATCCTGTGCACGAAGACATTCAAGTAAAGAAAGAATTACAGTCCAAACACTGGAGGAGATTTATCAACATCGCTGTGGCATTGTGAGTCAACAGTCAACTAATGTTAGTGGAACATGAAATGTATAGCACCGATTGGAACGACTGACCTAAATATTCCTTCCGCCATTCTATAAATTATTTATAACCCCAGCTACATGTAACAATAATAACAATAATGCAAACTATTATCCAATACCTTATGCACGGTCGTTCATAAAAGTGTATGACGAAATCTCTAATAAGAGTCCGGGTTTAATTAATACCACTTGATAATGACAGGAAGGAAGTTGAATGAGCGTGAATATACTGGGTGTGTTCCCGGCTAATCAGACTGAATTATAGGGGCGCATGGGGTTCAGGCTCAAACTAATGCGGTATACGTACAGTAGTATATATATATACATGGTGACGCCAGGACTTCTCGACGCAAGGGCTACGATCTCCGACGGGGTGCACATGTGTGTATACTATCCCGGAAGCTACTAGGCTGACCATTGCAGATTTCCCCGACGGGGGGGGGGGGGGGGCTAATATATTGATTGTAGCCCCCCCCCCCACATGGTGCCACCCATGTGTATGACATGTACTTTTCGACCTATTTTGACCCCCGGAACGCGATAAAAGTAAACAATTACTAGGTTTTCTCATTCAGTTATAAAAGTATATAAAATTGGAACTTTATATTATTAATGTCGATGGTGTAAATGTAATAAAACCAGACGACATAATTATTTATATTCATTGGTCGGAAATGTTAAGATGATAAGTTCAACAAACGACCTTTGAACATATTATCTGAAAATTTCCAAAGATAAACTACTCATCAATTTAGTAGAGAAAGGGTTAAAGATGCATAATCCGTATTTATTAACGCTCCTAAATAATTACTATTTCTTTGGCTTCGGGGGTAAACAAATATTTCATTCATGTCAAGGAACCCACCCATCGAAGCTCAGGGTGATCAGATATCGATTTTTGAAATTTGTTATTTCCCGAGATATGTAATTTTTGGTGCCCTGGCAACTATTCGTCGAGCCGACGGTCTCGGACCAAATTGCGGATGAAGATGGATAACTCTAAAATCAAGTGGCTTTAGGTGTAAATAATAATTATTAACAAAACCGGCCAAATTTCGTTGAACAAATTGTTGATAAAATAAATAACACGTTGTGGCAATTTTATACTATAGTTGACAGTGGTTAGCATTATTTTTTGGCAATTAATCGATTCTGATAACTGAAGCGGCATTTCAATAAATATTGTTGTTGTTGTTGTTGTTGGAATCTGATAATATGGGGACCATCGAATCGGATTGAGTACCTTTAAGGTGGTGCAGAGTAGCTACTTTCAACTTTGGTGGTTATGGTAATTTTTTCAGAAACTATCACCATCATGATCATCTTCATAATAATCAACATCGATCATAATATGACCATGCATCATCACATGCAATCTTTATCGTTGTCGTTCATAACAACAAGAACAGTAACAACCGAAACAACGACAATAGCTCTGTAAATTAATCACTGTCATCCAACTTTAGAAGTTCGTCAGTCGGATAAACGAGAAAAGTGCACGTACATAAATTACGTCTTTCAAATTTAGTATGCCGTCTGGGATATCAAAAGTCGCGTTTTGTATACTTGTAAATTGTCGGTTTTAGCTTCGCCTATATATAAGCATTCCATCAAGTAATGTATTTCATCTCCAGGTTGACGTTTATGGAACATGGCGGAAGTCCTCAACCAAAGTAAAAGTATTTGAACTAATAAACAAGTGAGTGTAATATAGATGAAATATAAGCTTTCTGTTTTTGTGATTTTCACAAGGATTGAACTACAGTTTGATTTAGTTTAGTTTTATAAACAGTTTTCTGTTTAAAAACACATCAAATTCTGTGGTATGAATTATCTCCCTGCAAAATTACATAGTTCAGTTCAAACGATATATATAGTTTACTACTTATATATATATCGGCTCACAAAAGTTACGAAAAAACATGCAATCTCGATCGAGTTGTGAAATAGATTGTCAGGAACAAGCGTTAACAGTGAAATATATTCCCTGCGAATTGTGTGTTCAATGTTATTATAAAGTTGCCCGTCAGAACATCAAAAATTTCCCACGTTTTGAATAGATGGAATATGATCTCTACGGGCGTAAGTCAGAGTAGAGATTCGTGGGCAATCGTGGCATGATCCAGCAAATCAATGGACTCAAGCCTATCAATTTTCCAGCTGCATGTGAATAACTGATATTTGTAAAGTTGAAATAATTGGTCACATCAATGCCATCTTAGGAGAGTATCTTAAACGGACATGGCTCGTTCGAACCATACAATTATGTACATGAATAATTTGGTAAGAGTTATATCAAAACATACCTATACGCGGGAGTTTTTCGAACAAATTCGTCGATATAGCGCTGAAAATACGTGTTTTGTTTCTTATATTTTTCGATACTTTTGACATCGTTTCGTTGATGCCGGTCGACATCTAGAAACATCTAGAAAATCCAGAGCTGTTTTCGCTCTGAAACGTTTATGGTACTACTGGATTTTTATGATTAAAACTATAAGAGAAAGCAGTGCGTGAACGTTTTTTTTTAACAAGATGGTATACATGTCTCTTCATATAGCAAAGTGTATATAGAGTCTTGGGTATAAAATAGTAGATATGAATCGAAGACACCTGTCCGTAAACGCTTATATCAATTAACATTGATTTTATTTAGAATTTTCTGATATAATACATACAATAAATTTGGGATATTGTACTACCCGCGGAGCGTAACAAGCGGGAGAACTCTCTCTCTCTCTATGAGATCGCCCGAACGATCATGGCGGCATGTTCTAAAAATAATAACGAAATAAATTGAAAATCGCATTATATAATAAAATATCGATATAAAATCAATATTAAGTTATAGAAGCGTTTCCGGACAGATGTCTTCGACTCATATTTTGTATTGTATCCCGGAAACTATATAAAACGTATTTAGGAAGAGATAGAACATCTTTAATAGTTTAATGATATGATCACGCTATACCTTTTCCGGACATTCCGTTTCCGATTCCAGAATTTGATGAATTAAAATGGCACCGTATTTATTCGGGGTTGTATTCTTTATGACTTCAATTTGTCTGTATAATGCTCATATATATAGAAAGGTAGTTAAGTTATATATGGACCTATTTCGATGCCGGGAATAAAATCAAAAGCGAATATTATTAGATATATTTTGGATAGGAAACTGCCATGTGGCTTTACGTGGCAATACAGATTAATAAATATAATATATAGATGTGCTTACAACATGATGGGGGCACTATTGTATGACTTGTGATTTGATTGTGGCAGAGGGGTGCTCATTATTATTATCATCGTCATCATCATCCTAATCTTCATCAAAATCATCATCGATGTCGTCATCATCACCCGTCGTCATCAGAATCACTATCATCATATTATCACCATGCATCACCTTCGTCGTCATAATCGTAGACGTCAGCATCGTGATCGTCGTCGTATTCATCGTCACCGACATCGTATTATCTTCGCTCTCGCCATCATCATCATCATCATCATCATAATCATCATCGTCATAATCATCATCATCGTCGTCGTCGTGTATATTACTCTTGTGGAAATTAAAGCTCATCCCGCACCCAATATATACACCACTGTACCAATGTATGGCAAGCCGTTTTCACATTTTCGATTGATTTAGACTTAAGTCCAATTATTTGGACTTAAGTCCAAATAATTGGACTTAAGTCCAAATAATTGGACTTAAGTCCAAATAGCGAATTGTACTTAAGTCCAAATACCACATAATTGTGAATTCGGCGAGGAATTGGACTTAAGTCCAATTGATTTGGACTTAAGTCCAAATACCGATATTTTCATCTATTTGGACTTAAGTCCAATTCCTCGCCGAATTCACAATTATGTGGTATTTGGACTTAAGTACAATTCATTTGGACTTAAGTCCAATTCATCTGTATAAGAAACACCCCCATCAGATATTAAGCAGGTCTGGTTTTGCTCATAGGGCGGAGTTGTGGGGAAATGGCTGTTTACATTTCTGTTCTTCATAATTGTCACAACATTGTTTCAACTGCGTTGATTTCCCAAACTATCGTCAAAGCACTCTTTCGTGTTTGTCAAAACTCGCTTTCGTGTCTGTCAAAACATTACATCGACTGAGTTGACATCGCTTGAGGTGGCCTCACTGACCATGCTTCACTGATCAGTCAAAGCATTCTTTGATGTCTGCATTTTATTAGTATGGTGGGTAAATGTCCGGTGGGTAATTGTCCGGGTGGGGAAAGGGGAGTCACTCTAATCTATTGTTTTGGCATAATTCGACTTTCGAGTACACCCTTATTACATTGACTTTGAAAATCGAGCAAATTATACAAATAAGACACTTAGTAAATGCAATAAACGAAACTGCGTGTAGCCTACACTACATGCTGTCAAATAACAATTGAATCAAGTCGTGAATTAATTTTACTTCATTCATGCATGCAGTTAGCATTTATTAAGATGCCAATTCGGATTCGAAACATTTTCAATCTCGGCATGCCGAAAACAAGCCACGTGGCAAAGGGGACGTACGGAGTTAGTCTTGGAGTCAGGAATGCCCTGGTTAGTACGGAGTTTGACTGTCAATCAAAACTTGCAGGAATATACCATTACAAAGAAGGGGACTATCGTTTCAAACCAGATGAATTGGACTTAAGTCCAAATGAATTGGACTTAAGTCCAAATCAATTCACTAATTGGACTTAAGTCCAAATAATTGGACTTAAATCCAAATAATTGGACTTAAGTCCAATTCATTTGGACTTAAGTCCAATTATTTGGACTTAAGTCCAATTAGTCCAAATAATTGGACTTGGACTTAAGTACAAATAATTGGACTTAAGTCTAAATCAATCAAAAATGTGAAAACGGCTTGCCATACCAATGAACAGTGCAGTGTGTGTTTTACATGATGATTATAATGGGAGTGTTGGTCAATGCTCTCCTCACTCAGACGCCGAGTATTTTTGTTTTATTTTACCTTATATAATAAATCACTTAAAAACTATGTGTCCATGACATGCATTCGGAGACACATTCTTCCGGGGTAATTTAATTTTGTTTTTACTTTATCACTTCAATTTAACTTCCAGTATATATATCGCACCTACCCACACAACTAGAATAAACAAGTACGCTGCATTTTCGTTTAAAATAGAATACACGTTCTAATTTGGTGCACTTAATTTGTTTTTGTTAGCTTTTGTTTTGACCATGCTATTTATCTTACGCACTGTTAATAGAGGTTCCGCATTCCACCTGGATAACTATAGCTCAAATTAGTCTATGACAAGGTCCATTTCGGTGGCAATTCGGCGGTTGAGTAATATGCCTGTTTTCACGAAATACCTGTTAAAGGCACACACATTGTTCGAGGATAGGATAGGGTATTTTATTTCAATATACACACATTAATACATAGCACATTTTACAAATATTGTATTGTATATTCGAGGGGTGGCATAGTCATGCTGAGCGGTCTTCTTTCCACCCCATTAAATATGAGTAAATGTTATGATATGCGGTCAAGATTTCTTGTACAATACACAGTTTTATCACATAATTTGGTCATAAAAGCAGTTTCATAATTATCGGTAATAGACACGTTTAATATCAGCGCGTGCGATGACGTCACGGCGTTCTTCAAATAACTTGCGATCGCTGTAGTTTATGATTGTTGTTATCGATGAAAATTGCGCGTTGCTTCGGGTTTATTTGATCATGTGATAAAAGGTATCTCACACTCGTCCTATTTTATACGTAATTTATCAACCTCGTCCTCTAAATTCTATTTGAGCCTCGGTAAACCTCGGCTCAAATCGAATTTAGTGAACTCGGTTGATAAATTCCGTATAAAATAGAAACTCATGTGAGATCCTCTATATATAATTATGTATCACATAATGGTTACATTTAAGTGGATTATATGCATGGAGGGTATACGTATAGATAAATTAGGGGCTACTCGATGGTTTGTCTCTTTCTAGTAAGTGGCAATATATCTTCCTCAAAAGAAGAGTCGGAATGTCCTGAGTGAGGTTGTGGAATTCTATATGTAGGGGAGGTCACTCTATTGAGCTGACCACGCAGTCGGGACATCTTCGATTGTTGCATTTGATAGTTGCAGAATACTTTTTAATACAATCGTCATGTAAACGCGGTTTGAATGTGTTTCTGGTCTGGTATGATGTTAACTCGTTACCTAAGTTGTTCCATTTAATAGTTGGATAAGAATGAAATGGTAGTTGTTGTGACCAAGATGTTTTTGGTGTTTAAAAAAAAGGGCTGCTTTTGCCGGGTGTCTGGTCAGGTTTTGCGTTTGGTAAGCATATCCATGATATCGGTGAATTATTCTATTAAGCGCATATAATAACAATCATGCATGAATACAGCAGCTTGGGTTTTGTGGATATCATAGATTTTGAGTATATTATCTTTTGTTAAAAGATGTTCTGTGTGGCTCTTATATTTCGAGCAGTTCCCCTCCACTACTATAATTTACATTACAATTAAGGGTAGAGAATAGACCCAATTATTTAGAATATATCATAATGAGTGGAACGAGGAACTTTCTCAGCAATTTGTTGCTTTATACGTTCGTATATATATATAATACTGGCTCAGCAATTTGTTGCTTTATACGTTCGTATATTCTACTATATATTTTGAGAACTACGTATATAAATATTTGTACTTTATAGAATCGAAAACGGCTGCACCGATCGAGACCAAACTTCCCATCTAAGGGTACAAACACACGGGAATGGTCGTCGCGGCGTTTTGGAGAAGCTCCGAGCACCCGTTCTCCACTCTCAGTCACAAAAAACGGCACTGTGGGGTTAATCGCGTTGATAGTTAAAAGAGCGTTCGTATCCGCAGTGTCGTTGATAAAGAGCGTATGCGTGTAATGTGATTCTTACGTCTGGGTCCGGGCGTGAGCGTGACAGTATCCAGACACGAGCGTGTTGTGTGATTCTTACGTACGTAGGGCTTATTAGGAACGGGGGCGATTTTCATCGTGTCAGTTTTTCCGCCCGAGGTGATCTTCACCTTGAAACGGGTACCCACAAATGATATATATGTGCGTGTCCTTTATAGACTCGAACCGATTGAGCTCAAACTTGCTACCTACGGGAAGTGTCATGGACGGGTTAAATTGTGACCCCGACCTGACCTTGACCTTGAAAATGATCAATTCAAGGTCAAATTGAGTAAAATTGAAAAACAAAAAATTAAATTAACAAATTAATTAAAAAAATTAATTAAAAAAATAATTAAAAAATTTATTAAAAAAATAATTAAAAAAATTAAAAATTGTCATGTTTCTGACGATTGCCGCCAGTGGCGGGCTAACCTGCTAATATATATATATATATATATATATATATATATATATATATGCGTCAACAAATTATCATGTCTTATCGAAATGGCCATATTACGATTGGAATGCCACATTGAAATGTCCCATAACTCAAATCAAACTCGAAAATCGGTCCAGTATTCGCGCATGTGGGGAATCGAATCCACCAAGCCCAGACATCGACTGCGACGTATCCGTTTTGTTAACATAATGGTAATAAATATATTAAACTAGCGATTCAAGCGGTCCCATTTTCAGGTTTCTCCAAGAAATTTAAGCGAAGACTTACATGCAATGTATGTCCTTAATACTTCAATTAAACGAAAAAGTGGAATTTCATGAATTCTCGTTTTACTTAAAGGGATACTGTACACTAAATCAGACCATTTATGGTACCATCTCCTTTTATACTCAACAGAATATATGCAACAAATGTATGCATTTGAGCCATGAATTAGTGCAAAACACACTGATGTGCTCGTCCATGTATTTTGCACTCAGCCATGGTTAAAAGTCCCCCTTAAAAACACTATAACCTGATGTAGCCATGTTTTCCTAATTCTCTCTGACATGCAGATAGATTAGTTTTCGACTTAATGTTGAGTAATTTGTCGAATTATTGAACAGCCGCATAAACTAAACGGGCGCGCCACACTAAACTAGAATACAGAACTAAACTGTACCCACTGCAAAATGAGCGATACCCACGCGACACTGAATTAGAATACAGGACTAAACATGCAGCGATCGACAAGACTGCGAAAGCTCCGGTTATTAATGCCATCGGGTGTAGGCCATACTGTCCTAGAGATTATATAGAGAGCTATTGTTCGCTGGGCGTTTGAATTATAGATAATGGGGTTTTCCGGTTGTTTTGGGACGCATTAAACGTTGTATGCGACCCCGAGTCCGGTAAAACGTGTAGTTGGAATTTCAATTTCGTTTATTGTCGTTGATTTTGGTTTGTGATAAGCTACATGCCAATTACAAATAGAAGAAATGAACAATTAATTTGTAAAATGCGTATGTCAATTGATACGTATTTTAAAGAGTGTAGTCTGAGACAGCCGAGTCAGCCACCGGTTTGTTAATTAGGTGCTGATCGGTGTGACAGTTTGCAGTAGGTCCCCTATTTGCGGAGATAATTTTGCGAAGGTCCCGAATTCGCGGAGGTCCCCTAAAACGGTCGAAATTTTGTGATTTTAATGAGGGTACGGGTGCGTATATCTCAATTGATACGTATTTTAAAGAGGTTAGTCGGATACAGCCGAGTCAGCCATGGTTCGTTAATTGGTGCTGATTGGTGTGACAATTCGCAGTAGGTCCCTATTTGCAGAGGTATATTTGCGGAGTTCCCCGAATATGCGGAGTTCCCATAAAATGGTCGAAATATGTTGATTTTAATGAGGGAACGGGTGAGTATATATATATCAATTGATACTTATTTTAAACAAATAACGACACGATCATCATAATAGTGGTTTGTTCTATCAATCAGATCATCACCACCACCATCATCATCATCATCATCATAATGACACGGAACAAGTCTTGCGACATTTCGTCCCAATAACATTATTTGCAATGCTTGTTTACAAATATATGTATCGTCATTCGATATTTACTTGTGAGTCACTTTACTTGAACATATTACTTGTCGTCGAACTCGTATTTGATATAATAGAAGAATGAGTCTATGTATATTTTGAATTGCTCGAGTGTTGGAGCCTCAACGGCGAAGTCTGGCAGAGAGTTCCAGCTATTTACCACCCTATGCGTGAAGAAATATTGTCCTATGGCCTGTTAACAATGGGCAACTGTAGCTTTTTATTATGTCCTCTTGTTCTTCCTGATGAATGTCTTCATAATTGGTCACAGACATTGATATTGTAATGACCATTCAACAGTTTATATACCTCGATTAGATCTCCTCTAAATATTCGATATTTTAAAGACATCAGATTGAGTCTTATCATTCGGTCTCGGTAGAACAGAGTTTTGATTTGACGAACTAGTTTCGTTGCTTTTATTTTTGTATTTCTCTAACACAATGCTTTGATATTTGTGATGTGGGCTCCATGCAGAGTTACAGTATTCGATGATAGGTCTGACCATGCTTATGTAGAGCGATTAGAGAGTGTCGATGTCCAAGTTCGTGAAAGTTCTGTTGACTATGCCGATGATTTGAGAAGCTTTATTGTTTTAGGATATTGTAGGAAGGCTAATCTGGCCGTGTCAAATTGAGCTATAGCGATGTGATATATCGCAGGACAACACATTTCGGGTTTTCGTGGGGTGTGTATTCGCTGGATGTCTTATAGTTGCAGTATGTAACTATTATGACCGCGTTAATTGCTTTCGGTGTTTAGATATGAACAATGGCTGGGCCATGCACTCTTGATCCGCATTTAGAAGCTTTCTGATGTGGTGAATGAGAAACCTGCAGTAATAAGCAGTTAAAACCAATATATTTTATATTATAATTTATATGTATGGCTAATAATATGATCTTGAGGGCGTTACCATTTCTGATTATGGTTTTCTTGTTTAATTTATGTTCTATATAGTTCGGCATCAAGATGCAGGCCTGTGACGCACACTGTCTGTGTGGACCTTTATATGTGGCACAAAATGATGTCGACGTCGTTACGGAAGTACTGTATGTCATTGTGGAAGTATAGGAAACAGCAAAATGAGCGAAATGCACGCGACACCACATTAGCATATAGGACTAAACCCAGTGTAGTGATTTTAGTTTTGTTCTTTTGTTCGGCACCAAACTTCGGGCATGCGACGCATATAGGGCCAATACTGTCGGAGTGGGCCTTTATGCGGCACAACAATACTGTCGGAGTGGGCCTTAATGCGGCACAACTATATATACTGGTATCTTCGCAGCAGTTGATTAAATTGAACCCTGAATTGAGTCATATTGCAGCTTCTCTCCTGATTTTCACATCTGCAGATGTGTGGTTCTGCACAGCGACGTTGGTGGCATAACAAGCTGATTCACACACAATTATAGATAAAATTGATTGAAATAGATTTTCCGAGATATAAGTTGAATAAGCTGGGATCTGGGCACGTGCAGTACTCTGATTTGTAAAGTACTTAACGCGATCGAATCTGCTAAGCTGCCTCGTTTGTTGATAATCCCAAGTCATTTGTGATTGTGAAGTAGTTATGGGTGCGCAGATGGAACGATCGTCGTCACGTGACATCTTGTATAACAAGGTGCAGGCTGATGGGTGCATATTGAATACCAAAATGCAAGGCAAATTTTGAATTTTATTTTATTTTATTTATTTATTTACTTATTTATTTTATTTCTTTCTTCAATTATTTATTTGTTTGTTTCTCAGTGCGGGTGAATGTCAGAACCAGTAATTTTTATTTGACACAGGCAAATTTATGTAAATCCCTTTTGATTAGGCAAAGACAATGCATTCACTGGTTCTGCCCATGCGGTTGCGTGAATGCTTTTTCGGTTGTCAGATGATTTTATTTACTTTTTTCGGTATGCCTGGAATCTTAAATCCAAATGTTCTTTTTTCAATTTTATCAACGACTGCATTACTTGTTGCAATCTCTCCTGGGGTGACCCAACGTGTACTGTATATGTGTAGTGTACTACTGAATACAAACACTCGAGATACAACAGCAGGGAACCGTTTATTTCATAATATAAAACTATACTTCAGCCCTCCTACGATATTCTGGAGTTTTATAGCTGAGGTTTGGTCTCCAGTACAATTTAATTATGAATCCGCATATCTAATGCAACAATTGTACAGTTAGTATGTGTGTTCCTGACTCGCACAAGGACGAGTGTTTAATAATGTTTAAGTTCCACGAATTCGTGTAATGCTATACGCGCGCGTAAAACTGTATATACACAGTATAACTGTTATACATGCATGGGTTGATTGCAGTCCTCAGGACTAACACAAGGGTACTCAATCCGATTCGATGGTCCCCATTTCATGAGATTCCAACAACAACAACAACAACATTTTTAGTTATCACATTAATTGCCCAAAAATAATGTTACTTGCAGTCAACTATAGTATAAAATTGCCCAAAACGTGTTATTTATCAACATTTTGTTCAACGAAATTTGGCTGAATTGTCAAATATCTAACACCCAATTCCACTTCATTTTAGAGTTGTCAATCTTCATCCGCAATTTAGTCCACGACCGTCTGCTTGACGAATATTTGCCAGGCCGCCAAAAATTACATATCTCGGGAAATAACACATTTCAAAAATAGATACCTGATCAGCCTGAGCTTTGATGTACACTACGGTCGACTCGCATATATAAGAGAATGCATTGGCATGGGGGTCTTTAATGTTGCGCCAGCAGAGCTCCCATCGTGAAAGGGTTAAATTGAGGCTTGAAAAGCAAGTGAGCTTTTAAAGTAACATGGAACACCCCGCTGTGATATTCATAATGTTATAACAGATAATCATGCCAAACTAATTGAGTTTAATAAAGTTTATATGCTATTATAGGCAGAAATCAGCGACGTTGTTATAAACGAAATGCACTCAGTGACAAGAAAACCATAGTCAGAAATGGTAGCGCCCTCAAGATCATATTATTAGGCATATATATATATAAATTATAATATAAAATATATTGGTTTCATGAATGCACCACCTCAGAATTCCGTTAAACAACAAATCCTTCAAATTATTACAACTACGGCTTTTTACTGCATGTTTCTCATTCACCACACCAGAAATCCTCCAAATGCGGACCAAAAATCTACTAATCGGATTAAATACACGCCGGTACTTCGCAATACAGCATTTTATACATTCCAAATGATACATACTTCATCAGCAAATTTAGCTGTTATTTTATGCATTGTGTTCCCGCAATAAAATCTTCAAGAGTGGCCCAGCCATTGTTCATACCAAAATATTGAAAGCATTTAACGCGGTCATAAAAGTTACATACTGCAACAATGAGACATCTGCGAAGATGCGTCCGCGAAACCCGTAAATGTGTTGTCCTGAGAGATATCCCCATCGCCCCATAGCTCCATTGACACGGCCAGATCAGCCTTACTATAATTTCATAAAATAACTTGCATCGCGTGAAATCCGAAATGTGTTTTCCTGTCAGATATCCCCATCGCCCCATTGGCACGGCCAGAAGAGCGAATCAGTAAACACCCATACTGTGTGCGTAACTATTGTTGGCAGATTCATTGCTGTGTGTTTATCACCAAATAATTCGTCCCGAATAAAGTAGTAACATTTACATGTGTGCGTATTCCAAGCGACGTTTTCTCTGAAACGGTACAGTCGATATGGTTATAAACGGTACAGTCGATATGGTTAGAAGTTTTGGCAATCTTAGTTGATTACTCCATTCTTACCGTGTAGGTAGTGTTTTGGATACTAACTTATTAGTTTTATTCACTGAAATGAGTACTCAATATGTCACGAACTCGCGGCCATATTGGATCCACCTGCATGTCCGGTTCCGTGGTTTTAGTGCTACAGGTCAAAGTTCTGGAGTAGCATTTACATATATGGAAGTCATGAATATTCAAAAGCTCCATATATGGAAATGCTACTCCAGGGCTTTAACCTGTAGCACCAAAACCACAGAACCGGGGCTGGACGAATCTCTGAAACATCGGAACGGGGTTGGATGAATCCAATACGGCCGCGACTCGGTGATCTCGCTTATCGACGTCGTATGCGTTCCATCGCTGGTTGTAATATATATAATAACGTGTCACGGCAGGTTGCATCTGATCGTGATCAAGCGAAAAATAACTCAGCATAAATGCACTAGAAAAAATCACCACGCTCACCATGGAAGTATCGAGCTGATCAGAGTTTAATCAGTGATTACGGATGTTGATGATCGGGTAACAAGTACTTTACATACTTATATCCGTTTTATTTGCGATATTTATACATCTCGGCGGATATTTATAAATCATATCATGTAGTTATGGGGAGTTTATTACCCCAATATACGCTTCCCCATTCCTCAGATAGCAATTGATGGTCAATTGTCGTTTTTTTCAATTTCGGGAATTTTCATTCAGAATGATAAGAATGTTGGAGGCGTGGATAACAGCATGGAGTATATAATATCGATTATATAAACAACGGTTACAACGCCAGTTACCTTTGAGATCCTAATTACCGTGGGTCCTATTATGGGTATTTATAGTTGACACGGAACCGAGTTTTGTGTGAAGTGAACTCCCGTATATTATAGTTGAAATGATTTTGTTTACATTATTAGTCTCTAACCTGACTGATAAACTTCCTTTCTATCAATAATCAATGAACATACAGATACATTGATATGAATTCGAGTCTCATTGTAATGACCCATTACATGTACATAATAAGTTCAACAGGATGCACGATAAGGTTCCATCTAAAACAGGTAGAATGCAATACCAATTTAGCGACCAAGCAAATATATAGATGTGTATATATTTAACCTCGGTTGTTGTTGTTTTTTGTTTTGTTTGTTGGTTGTTTATGTTTTTTTAAATCAGATTTCACAATACGAGATTTTAGCTCAACTTTACAACGTAAAGTTTGAGCTATTGCCATTGGTTGGCGTCCGTTCTGTCGTCCGTCCGTCCGTCCGTGCGTCAACAATTTCATTTGGCACGCCCTACAGGCCGCATCCCCCATCGTTATCTTCACCAAACTTGATATGTAGCTTCAGGGTGACATATAGATGGGAGAAATCGAATTTTTCCGAATTTCGATGAAAAACATGGCCGCCAGCAGCCATCTTGGATTTCAAATTTGAGTTCATCGGCACACCCTACAGGCCGTATTTATGGCCAGATAATTTTTTGATTTTGCAGGCACGATTGTGATTACATGTAGATGGGAGCTATCGAATTTGAACGATTTTCGATGAAAAACATGGCCACCGGCAGCCATCTTGGATTTTACTCTTTGCATGACTAAATCATTTGGCACACCCTACAGACAACATCCCTCATCCGATCATCACCAAACTTCATATGGATCTTCGGGGTGACCTCTAGATCGGCCATCTTGGAATTTACTCTTTGTATGACTAAATCCTGTGGCACACCCTGCAGGTCACATCTCTCATCCGATCGGATTGCAGGACCGTTCTGTATATCATTTCACTATTGCGTCTCAGAAATGAACTTTCCAAAATTGTTGGTAAATATCACAGTAATTTTACAAGTATGTCAAAACGATCAAAAATTTAATGTTATAATGAAAAATTATAACCCTGAAATAAGCAGCAAAATCAGCAACGTGGTTCGGCGCTTCTTTGATAAGCGTTCTGAATGAATATTATGCCTACCATCGCACAATAAAATGCATGTAGCTAGACATGCAATGTTCACATGTAATTGTTTATTAATTATTGTTTTATTAATAATTGTATTGTTGGAATACTGCCTTTATTTGTGTTTATGCAAATAAATCGTATCGTTGTGTGCAAATTAACCCAGTGATCTCTCGATGAACGTCATGCGATCGATAAGCGATTCCTTGGGCAGGTTGAACTGGCAGTCCAAATCCATTTCATAGCAAATTGACCCCACTATATATATAGCCTCTTTGTTCACATATTCTGATACTCACGTTCGGTTTTCTATATCAACGTCCAATTGTACATCCGTTCCTCTTCCTAGCTCAACTTTGGGCGTTTCTGTGTCTCGCATAGGAATCCCTGTTTCCTCTGACCGCCCTTCGCCCGTATCCGACATGAGTTGAACTAACACAAACGGACGATCAAAATGTTTTTCCTCAAATTTTTAACTTCAATATGAAGGCCAAAGAGAGTTCCGTTTAACGTGCTAGATGACCTCATATATGAAAAAAACCATCTGCTCTTCAAATCAACAAGTATTTTGTCCATTGTGCTTCAAAGTAAAAATGACAAATTAAAAAGAATTTCAGCGGAAGTACTAATCCAAAACGTCAGTGGTGAGAGAGACCAGAATATATTCATCACAGAGAGGTGCATCTTATTTTAATGTGTGCAATCTAATTCTCCAGCCCACTGCAAATTTAAATTATTGCGGATTGTCTCTGTGTTGCGACCGAATGGTCGGCGTTCTATAGTTTTTGAAATACTAAAGCAAGTAGAAGACTTAATATTTGTTAAATATTGTTTGTCTCTTCCCTGGACTTTATTTATTTATGTAGAGGTATTAAATGATGCTATTGGTCAGAGATAACAGTCAACAGGAACGCACCCGTCACTATAAGAAGTATTTTCCGTATGTGTTTCAACACATTCAAGACTACATGTATTTCTAGAAATTTACCCTGCTCTGTGTAAGATAAGATAAGATCAGATTTATTGGCATAAACACCAACAAAGGCAGTGTGCTAAGAATACAATGCGTAATAAAACAATAATTAATAAATAATTGCATGTGAACATGTCATGTCTATAATAATTATAACTATACACGTGTTTTATTGTGTGGTGGTGTGCATAATATTCATTCTGAACGCTTTGTGTATGTTTTGATTGAAAGTCTATCGTTTAAAATTCTTCCACCATATGTTTAACTTGTGTTTTTGGGGACAAAGAACGAAAATGCATCTTTAAAGAGAGTTTCATAGAAAGTTTTGTTGTTGTTGTTGTTGTCTTCGTCGTCGTCTTTGTTGTCACGTTTAAAGATGCTATATCTCCCCTCTTTCCGACAGCACTTCCAATAACAATAACTTCTTCTCAGTGCATGTTTCAAGTTATTTTTACCATAGAACACAAAAAGTGGAACTTCTGGCGTTTAACATATTAATTTTAACTGAATATATAGTCTTTTACTATGTAGATAGATATATTTTCAATCAAAAATGTTGCAATGTTCTAAAAAGCCACATTTTCTGTAGCTCGGATCATATAAATTACAAACAAATAATTCCTAGTGACAGAAGTTCCTGTTGACTGATCTCTCTGGATCAAAATTATTATGTTACCCCCCCCCCCCCCCCCCCCCCCCCCCGAGAGTGTGCAGGGAAGAGATACACCATCTTTATAAGTCGATGTTAACTATTAAAGATTTCAAATCGGATGATAGCGACGTGCAACAAGTCAGCTAGTAGAACGAATTATTATTTTTCCGTTTGCACAAATGCAAGCCACACACAAGACGTGTTAAAGTAGGGCGCCGAAAAGTGTTAAATCCAATGGATAATTTTAACAGGAGTGATATTTATTACACGCTTGTTCCTAGAATTACAGTGTTATTGCTGTTCCATATTTACAAATCCGCATGGAACGTACTATAATACGTTCCATACGCATCTCGTTGACGTAAAATGACGTACATGACGTTCGCCTCAACCATGAAACTGGAACTATTTAAATAAAAGAATCATCACACATGACAAACACGCCCTGTATGAGGCTAAATCAACGCTCTTTAAAAACACTTCTTCGAATATTTCCGTTATTTCGTCAACAACTCTTCTTCAGATATCTCCGTTATTTCGTCAAAAACACTTCTTCTCATACAAATCACCGTTATTTAGCAAATTAATATTATTTATAGAGTTATTGCCCTTCATATTAAATATGAAGCTAACATTCAGGATTAGCAAAATATGTCTTCATTTAGTGGACAATCCCAAGCTCGCGTGCCACGCGTGGTTGGATTGTCCATTTATTAATGACCATTTTAGGTACCGATTGTCCATTTATAAGTGGACAATCCTTGAAGAATTGCCTGGTGTATCACCTAATACGCACAAGCTTGACTACCAAGAGATATCTTATCGGGGTCCACGATATGATGGCTCTTGATATACTGGGTGTATATATGTGAGTGACCGTTTACAGGCAATAGCCTGTCCAGCAGATAATCTCTAAGTCGGATAGTTAATTTGGCCGTTTGTATGACAATATCGAGCTTACACATGGGAATTAGTTGATCTGAAAGAAATATGCAAGTTAACCTTAATTGACCATTTCGGATAATTGAAATATCATTGAAGTAGGCCTATATATATATATACCTGGCGACGAGGGCCAGTCTAATATATACTTGTTCACTCACAAAAAGTATATCCAATTTTAAGCCATGTTCAGTTACACGTACAGGTGACGTGCATGCGCTATCGTGCTGTAGCAGAGATTGATCGATATAACAGGAAAAGTCACGAGAAATTAAATTATGGCGCCAAGTTTTCCCAGAATGCAGATTGCGTGCAAGACGGCGCATTGTTTTTATCTCTATATCAAAACTGGTAAGAATTTTTAGAAAACACGTATTTCTCGGGGCACTATATATACAGTTTAACACGTACGTGTGCACGGCGGCTTTATTTCCTGCTCACGACACAACAAATTTGTGCACTTCCCTTTTCATCAATTTATTTGCGTTTATGTTTTGCAAGACTATCCATCTCGTGGTTGGACAGGCTAATCAACACATATCATATGGTCTGTACTAATAGATATGAATTTTGTTTGTAGGTTTGTGTGTCCGCGTATCTGCGAACAAACGGCTGGACCATGACCCATGGAGCATTATTAGATAGGTACAGTTCACCTCAGATGTCTTAAATGGGCACTGATAATTATCTCTACTATATATTTTGGGACTTCTGTTTGTCTGTTTGTTAGTCTGTTTGTTAGCAATGGCCGGGAAAACTGTCGGACGGATTTCGACGAAATTTGATACTTAGGGATACTTTTGTCCGGGGAGTGTTTTGGACGGGTCAAATCGTGACCCCGACATGACCTTGACCTTCAAAATGGTAAATTCAATGTCAAATCGCGCCTTTCGACGGATGAAAGCAGAGGGGAAACAGCCCGGACGAAGTCGGGTCACCCTGCTAGTCTACTATATATTTTGTGACGTCCGTATATATATGTGTCCTTTATAGACTCGAAAACGGCTCAACCGATTGAGCCCAAACTTCATATCTAAGGGTAAAAAAAACCCACGGGAAGTGTCATCGCACCGCTTCTGAGAACGTCCGAGCACCCCCTTCACCATTCCCCCTGCCACCGTCCTTGTAGTCGATGGGTTAAATACTTGCCGAAATTTTAGAGTTACTTCGCCTACATCATACAGAAACATGTGATGGCAGAATTCGCGTTTCTGATGAAAACGTTACCAAGTTTTCTCCACTCAATTCTCTTAAAATGCACCCTAATCGGTCAAATTCTTTCGATAATTTTATCTAAATACATCTTAGCTATTATTCGGATCAGCTCTCCGTCAAAAAAGTTATAGTTGGACCAAAACGACACTTGAGAAAAGTTTGTTTACAATATCAACGCACAGCCGACGCTGGAAATTTAGCATCGAAACAATTTAATTTCTTCCATCTAAAACATAATTACGTGTTTGACTGTCATTTTAAGAATATATAAGTATTACACGCAGACACACGAAGTCTCAGCTTAAAATTTTGAAAAATAAGAGTTTTATCGACATAAATCGATTTGAATGGGAAATCATATGTTAATAAATTTTAGGGCTCTGCGAGTGTTTTCTGAGCTGCTACATATTGGTCACCAGGGTCCAAATTTGACCAGTTCTACCTCATATCTTTTGCTTTTGGAAACTGGGGATATCTAATTTCGTACTTATGGCTTCCAAGGGATGGGGGAGATTTTCGTCGGGTCAGTTTGTCCGCCGGAGGTGACATTGACCTGAACGGGTACCCACAAATTACCTTGGACGATATCTCGGTCGTCAGCGGTGACATCGACGTGCAATTTGTTATATTTGTCAACTCGGGACGGGTAATGCTGTCAGCGTGCCTGTGCGGGGTTACCTTGAAAAACTAAAATTAATGGATCGACCAAAGCCATGGGACCAATCCCGCCAGTGGCGGGCTAATCTGCTAGTTGATATATATTTTGACTAGAGGCGACCAAAATGTTTTACATATGGGTAATTTGACTCGGGGAATCTTATTAGATATGTCCCGTTGACCTCAGATGTCTTAAAATGGCACTAATAATTAATTTAACTAAATAATTAATTATATACCCAAAATTGTTGCAATCTGGTCCGTGAAAATTGAACACCCGTAGCGTGTCATGAGATATATAGATGTCGTTGCCCTCAGACAACTTAGGCAAATATGAGCAATAAAGAGCGTTCCTTGTCAGCTTAGAAGATATGTAGGAAAATTGGTACAGATGGGACACCTGGCCAGTGGATTGTCATGGGATAAGCGCATTTGACCTCAGATGACTTAAAGAGGGACTAATCAATCATATGATCAACAAACAGCGTTTATTATCAGCCCAGATGGTATGTGGGTAAATTGATGCACACAAGTAAAACGACACGGGGTTGGATAGGTGCTGTTGACCTAAAATGACTGCAAGAGGCTATAATAATTAGCAATAAAGAGCGTTTATTATCAACTTAGATGTAACTTTATCCGGAGAGTCATGCAATATGCGCTGTTTACCCCAGATGACTAATAATTATTTTAAATTGTCACTAATTAATTACGAGTCTTCACCCGAGCAACACTGGGTACCCCTGCTGTATATTACATAGGTTATGAAAGTGAACTCAATAAGTTAATAAAAGTGCCAATGCACTTGGAATGTTTGCACCCATGCACTCACAAACAGCACACATCTTTGATGGTCGTGTCAAGGTTCTGTTTCAATGATGACTGATTCTCGTACCATTTACATTAGCCATCTGCCAGCCATTCTGTGTGATATATATCTTTACTGTCAACAACTTTCTTTATAAATCAAGATTAACCGCGGATTATGCGTTTTCTGGTAGGATGCCAGTCTGTTTGAAATGCGGTTTGAATTCTCTTTAAACTATGTGGATAAAAAGCCCATAATATATCACATAAAAATGAACCTTTACAATTCTCGAGAATCCATGAACCTTCTAGCAATATATAGACCAATATATTACGACAGAAATTTCGAAAGTTCCCGTGGACCGTCAACAAATTATTGTCAATTTCCAATATTTGAATAATATACGGCCGGGTTTAGATAGATAAATTCAAACGCCATGTAGTCACTGAACTACAATTGCCTGATTGGTTCCATCGCCATGCATTAGCTGACCATTGGTACACGAGCTGATAGCGTCTGAAGTTTGAATTTAGAAGTTCTTGATCTAACCCTGTCTAATAATGAACAAAGGGGTCGGAGCACAAGGTTGGTGACATCGTGTGAATTTGAATGGCAAATGAAAGTGTCAATGACACTGAAGCTCAACGTGGAGAGGGTCTAATGGCAAATATTACAGTTAATGGAGCGATGGGGAATACAGAACGTTGATATGTTTAGGTAATACTAAACACCCATAGGATTTATAAAAAGTCATGAAAAGAGTAAAATCCAAGATGGCCGCTGGCGGCCGTCATGTGTTTTAACATAATTCGGAGAAAAAAATGGTAAGCTCCCATCTGGAGATCACCCAGAGGATCCATATGCAGTTTAGTGACGATTGGAAGAGGGATGTGGCATGTAGGGTGTGCCAAAGAATTTAATGATACAAAGAGTAAAATCCAAGATGGCTGCTGGCGGCCATGTTTTTAACGAATTTCTGGGAAAATTTCCCATAGAGGTGAAAGTAAACACGACTGTACATTTTCAAAAAAATTCTCCAATAAATGGGACTGCATGGTGTGATGATGGATTCGCATTCCAAGATGGCTGCTGGCGCGGACATGTTTTTTTTAAAACGATTTTCGGGAAAAATCGATGTCTCCCATCTAGAGGTCACTGGCGGCCATGTTTTAAATGAATTGCAGAAAAAAACAAAACAATTGATGGCTCCCATCTAGTGGTCACCCAAAACATTCCTATGAAGTTTGGTGACATTCGGATGAGGAAATAATGTGGTCTGTAGGGTGTGCCAAAGGATTTGGTGATGCAAAGAGTAAAATCCAAGATGGCTGCCGTCGGCCATGTTTTTCATCGAAATGTTTGTCAAATTCGATAGCTCCCATCTAGGAGTGTTCCCAAAAAATGGCTGTAAATTTTCAAAAATAATTCTCCAATTAGTGCGGGATACAGGGTGTGCCAATGGATTCAAATTTGAAATCTAAGATGGCTGCTGGCTGTCATGTTTTTTTTAAACGAATTTCGGAAATAATCAATCGCTCCCATCTGGAGGTCACCCCGAAGATCCATATGAAGTTTGGTGGTGATCGAATGAAAGATGTGACATGTAGGGTGTGCTAACGGAAATTATTGACGGATGCACGCACGCATGTGCACGGACGGACGATCAACCCATGGCAATAGCTCAAACTTGACTTTGTCAAGTTGAGCTAAAAATGCTAATACCCCATTATACTATCATATTAGCCAAATACGACCGAAAAAAAATTAAACAAATTCCGGTCTGATATCAAACATTCAAAATTGCATATCACAATTTCCGCATGAATAACGAAATTTACAACAACAAAAAATGGTAAACAAGAACTGGACATTTCACCGAGACCGTTTAGTTGAACATAACATCAGTTATTTTACAGTTATAGGCCATGTGAACATTCAAAGCTGCATGGAATGATTTTTTAATGAGCAAGTTGAATTGGCTCGGCTCGTTTGATGTGGAACTGCTCTGAGATAAGATGCGGCAATAACCGGTGTAAACAAACTTATTATTGCGCACCAGTGTATTGCATCATCAACTACATTTGTCGGAATAGACACCTGTTTTCGTGCCGAGATTTATCTCCCACTGGAACCATAATAACACCACAATATGAAATTTATTTGATAGCCCGCCAGATTAGACGGTGAACACGATGAATATCTTCAGATATGAGTTAATAGATGCCACCAAAACTCCATATTTTGAACAACCTTTGGGAGTCGGTAGACAGAAATAATCGTACCCAATCGTGAGAGACAAATATCTTCCGGTTCCACTGACAGTCCCCTGGTGAGCATTGGGAAGTGAAGAATATCCGCTTGCCATCTGGAAAGCATCAGTTTCTTTAGCAATGATGTGTGTCAGTGTTTCGGTGTCGGGAGCCCAGTCAGTCTACGTCACAAGTATGGGATAAAAGGTGAAAACTGTACATTATTTAGGGGAATAGATTTATCTAGGTCGTAGGTTAATATAAGAAGCTCCATTGCCTGAAATAATCGCAGTTATTATCCGGTTTGAAACATGCAAGGTCTCTCCCCCCGGGCCCCGAAAATAACATAACGTTATCAACCTATAATATTTACCGACGCGAATCTCTTACTTCTGGTATACATGTACCTTGTTTTCGTGCATTTTCCAACCAATATTGTAGTGTATAACATATTTCTTATATAAATTGAAAACCACACAGGAAGGGTCCCAAATTGAACAAATTGTATCATTTAACAGAAAATAAACCAGTGCTTGCAATAGCTATAATTGCATCAATTTTCACAAGTCTCCAACAGTTTGAACATACCTAAATCAACGTTCAATAATCATGCACCCTCCATGTTCACATAATTAGCGCTCAGTACATTTCGCCATACCGTTTACGTGAACGTTTCTGATGTTCATAAACCAATAACTGGTCGACACTTCAGTTATTGGTTGATGAACATCGGAATCGCCTGCGTCACTTCAAGCCGATCTTGTGCACGCGCTCGCTGCGTGTTGATATTGGGAGACTGTGTTTGAATTTGAACAATATGTTTAATATTAATTGTTTTATTAGTTTATTTTTTTTCTTCAAATGATTACTGTTCAATTAAAATGTATACTGCATGGTATACATTTATAAGGAATGACTTGCATATCGATTGGGCTCATGGGTTTTAACCGGCAGAGTAATTAAACAAAGTTAATCGATATGCAAGTATTTTCTTAAATTAATAACCCCGGTGCAGAAAGATATCCACTTTAGGAAAACCACACTAAGGCCCACTCTTCCAATCACTCTTCATACATGGATTCTTTTCTGCCGTCTGCAACCAGATTATGGAATGTTTACGTCCTGAATTGAAAACACAGCAAAATCATTTGAATTATTAAATCACTACTAGATGCAGGAAAGCTAGCGCCTCAACGTAAGAAGTTCTTTTCACTTAAATTTTTGCTCAAATCGAAAAGCCCAAATTATTCAGACACAACTCCGACTCAAATGCAGCAGCCTTAATAAAGACCTCAATGAAAATCTTAAGAGAAAGCAACAAGTGTACATGTGGTGACATAGAAAGTGCAGGTCTACCCAAGATACAGTCAAATCAGAAATGAATGCTTCATGTCAATGGAAATTAAGAAATTCATGTCCAGTCACATAGTCCTGCTTGGGTCAAATTCTACCCCCTTAATACGAACTACAACATTTTGAAAGCAACACAAACTTTTGGAACCAGGAGTGGTAGGTTTTAGTTGTTTATTATGTATGAAAACTTATACTAATTCTAAATTGTATCCACAAATGATTACCTTGATAACGATATGGCATATTTGTTTGATTCGGTGAATTTCCATCAGTCATAATTATTCCTAACGAAAGAACATTAAATTTAACAGTGAAAAAGATTCGGTAAATATCCATGAACACACGACAGTTGTAACACACACCCTCACACACACACCCACACACACACCCTCACCCTCACACACACCCTCACCCTCACACACACCCTCACACACACACCCCCACAATTAAACCCTTGCACCCTCACACACACACACACACACACACACACACAGCCTCACAAACACACTCTCTCTCTCTCCCTCTCTCTTTTTCTCCCTCTCACTCACTCTGTATCTCGCTCTCTCTCTCTCTATCTCTCTGACCTCAGCAGATTCATCAATTTTCTACGCTTATTAAATTCATCATTATCATGTTATTCATATCTTGTCATTCATATCTTGTCCTCTTCAACTTGGTCTCTTGTCCTCCGCTCTTCTGATATAATCCATGTCTTTTTCTTTTCTGAGGAGATAACTCAACATAAGCGATGACTCGCTTGTTGTTAAATTCTCTCCACCCTCATATATTCTAAATCATGTCATAAATAAACATTTGTAAAAAATGTTATATATTCGTTGAGGGTAGAATTAAATATTGTTTAAACCAAATTAATAACCACAAATACGTCTGCATAACAAACAACATTCGGTATAGTTGCCTTAGTGACACGACGTCACAGAGGATATAGCGTGGCATGTATTGTGTACCTTTAATCGGAACTTAATTCTGGATGTTCATTGTAGTATACTAGGTGAGTCAAGATTTCTTGATAATTATTTTGGTTCTCTTGTCCGTGCGATATGCAGGGTTGCGATCTGGATGTTCGTATGTGATATTGGATCACGGCTCCTGCATTGCATGCACACAGGTGCAGATACTCGGTTACGAGAATTATATTCTAACTTTCAGCAACTGCAGTTCCTTCGGGCCTTTTCCAAGGTTTAAACGCAAACCCGATTGTTACAAACATCGACTCCACAGTGAATTATTGAATTGATCTTTGAATGATAAAAGGAAAATACTTGAATAATTTATTAATGCCCATAGCCGTAGAAACTATCGAAACCAACAGTTAGGTTGTTGTGATCGAGTAAGGATTGCCAATAACATGATGCAAGTGATAGCAATATATAGACTGAAACATGTCATATAGACACAGTCATTGAGATTATATGTGCTCATACATTCCATAGATTATTGCAATAGGAAATTATGGTATCCTAATATTAATTATTTCAGGTAAGTAAGATTACTAGATAACAAAGTATTATAATTTATAAGCGTTTAGTGTGACCAATTTTGGTCCGATGGTCTTAAAATCAGTTTGATATCGGCATTAGACTGTATATATTGGTGACGATATGGGCATTAATTAGAGAATATATAACAACTTTCATTTGAGACGTTTTGTTGCAGATAATGTTCAGTTACACCTACTTGTGACGTGTGTCTATAGACTATCATAATACACTGGTACTGGTAGTGTCAGGTTAAGGTGTTAGGTGGGACAATCCTCCAATAGAAAAAGTTTATATAGTATATGGGTATAGTTTTTATGGAATGGAAATTTGAACCAAAAAAATAGGTTGAAATTATCCAGTATTTAGTGTACATACGTGTACTTAAATTGTTGTTTTTAAAGAAACAGTCAAATATTTTTGCAACTTTTGTAATGAAATGACCATCAGATGGAACATTTCCAACCATTTATAGAAGAGTGTGCCAGCACCACGTGTACCTGGTATCGCCAAAGCGGGTGGTATCGCCAAAACGGAGCATGTGGTTTTTGATTAATGGAGATAGCTCCCTCAGATGAAATATATTTATCGCCAAGATGAATGAAATATCCACTATTCAAAACATACTTTCATAAAGCGGAATGTTCCCTCAATGGTTAGTGATCATATCTTTTCTCTCACATTTAATGGAAATTCCGGCTCATTTCCGATTATATCATAAATAATAGACACTTTATGACGTTAGGTAGTTTGTTTGTGACATAGTTGTCAGTCATTGACTAATAAGTGTATCGATAGAACAATATCTGTTTGGTTAACATTGACATTATCTACCTTTAGCGCGGTTCCCAAAAATACTCAGAATGACTTTGGGTTCTTAACTGTGAATTATACTTTGTTGAATTACTTTCAATTGTGTATTGATGAGCGCCTTGTGTACATTCACATCCGAATGCCAACCACCCCAATGTTTATACATGGTGGTGTAGCTTGGTAAGCCCACGCTGGACACATGCGTTATATAGAAACAATGAAGAAGTGGCAGGCCCATACTCAGATGTGAACGCAGACAGCTACATTGTGGTCATATGTGCATGACCGTTTATCGTTACATAGAATCGTCACACTAGTTAGTATATGATAACTCTTGAACCAGCCATACATTGTTTAATATGTACCACTAAGCGACTTCTGTATATATATCCGATCATATAACTCGGTTTCATTGTCGTGTAAAGGTCTACTCGAATACAAATAACCAGAAGTGTTCAAAAACGTCATGACTATCACAGCGCTGATACTATACAAACCCCAATTCGGTTAACACTAACCAAATATAAGGTTAGCTACAAGTATACATGAACGACAGAATTAACGTGCGTGTTCAAGGAATTACGTTATCATTCATTCGCCGTTTTTAATAAGCAAATTTTAATTCTCAGATGAATATTAAATTAATGTCAATTAAAATACATTCATAATATAGATGTATACAAAATGTTTGGAAAATATTATGGATTAATATTTCATTAGATTCGTAGTCCAACGGACCAGTCTCCGATACACACGAAAACACGCGAAATCTCATCAGAACTCCAGAAGTGCTACGCATATTTACTGCACAGAATATCCGACGTTAACGACATCTTCATCCGTGACTTTGGCATCTATCTAGGCCGACAATGGTTCCACCAGATCGCGCGCATATTGAGAACAATAAAACAATAGTTAGAAATGGTAACGCCCTCAAGATCATATTATTAGGCATATATAAATTATAAAATATACTGGTTTCATGAATGCACACACCTCAGAATTCAGTTAAAACAACAAATTTTAATCCTTCAAATTATTACAACAACTTATCACTGAAGGTTTCTCATTCACCACACCAGAAAGCCTCTGAATGCGGACGAAATATCTACTAGTAGGACATTTAGTCTACATCCAACTGAGACATACTTCATCAGTAATGCTAGCTGTTGTATTATGCATTGTGTTCCAGCAATAAAATCTCCGAGAGTGGCCCAGTCATATTGTTCACACCTAAATGAGACATCGGCGAAGATACATCCGCCTATACATAGGCCTACATCCTGATAAAAAGTCTATCGGTACGCAATACCAACAACTTGACCGTAATAAGGAACGACACGTGGTATTGCATTCTTAGTTACTTCGGAATAGATTGTTTTATGGCTATCGAGGATATATCAAATAATGAACAGATGCTAGTGTTTCTTGCATGCGTACCCGAAACTGTCAGTCGCCACGTAGAATCTGTTACTGACTTTATAACTTTTTTGACCAGAAGGACATTTCTATTATGGACAACGTACGCGGAAATGGTACGGTAACGTCATTTGCACACACAGCCGCATTTTGGCACAATTTCAGAGTCCTCAACACCATCCGCATAGCGAAGGACAAATTTGTAATCTTGTGAAGCAATATATCTTTATTATCCTCCAAACAAAAAAGAAATGAAGAGTTAGATACTAATTCAAAACCAGTGGAAATATTTACTGATTTGGGGATAAACCTGCGCTGGGATGACACACTATATACCGCATGCACAACATGCGCTCAATGCACACACACGATGCATTAATTGTCATGGCCACAGCAGGTCTTTATGTACGAATTTACTCTGCAACTTTTATTATACACGTACACATGCAAGTGAACTTCTCGCAGAAGGTCTTTGTAGGCGGGGTCTCTGACACCAAATATATACCATACCATGTGACGTACTTAATTTCTATTTTTGGTTATATTTATCGTTGTATATTTTATATTATATATATGCAGTCATATATGTAAATTTATTGTGATTTGTATTGTATTTAAATATTTACTGGCTCTCCAGCAATGGAGGAAATAAAGGAATATATATATATAATATAGCGTATTATTAATCAAAGTTACCCCATATATAGCTCCTATTTAAAAAAAAAATTGTACTCGTCAAAAATTATGTAGTTCATAAAAATACAGAGAAAACACAATACATTTATTATATGTGTTATACAATTTGATTAGTATCTATTATGATACGGTATATAGCATATGCAACGTGAGACATTTTGATTAATATTTTCTTATCGAAGGTCAAGGGTTATACTGAGTCATTATTTCGTGGGATAATCTGGATTCAGAATCCGAAACCGATTACGGGGCGGGGCTAAATCGAGATTACACGGATTCTAGGTCAGATTTTGAAATCCACGTGGTCGCCGTTACTAGGTTTAATGTTCTCCCAGCGTCAAACATCGCTCATGTATTTGCCACAAGTATAATTTGTATCTTTTATTAGCGCGCGCCGCGTGTATACTGTTCTGCAAATTCTTGAAAGCTGTGGTCCGATGGGCATTTTATTTATAGATAATTGTTTATTCCGGTTTAAACGTCGAGCTGCGCGACCAGGAGGCCGAGTCCGGTAAAAGGTGTAGTTGGGAATTTCAATTTCGTTTATTGTCCTTTACATTATTAAGTCAATAATATTGATTTTTGGTTTGTGACAAGCTATGTCAATTACCAATAAAAGAAAATTAAAAGATAATTTGTAAGTCTTATATTTCAACTTTTATAGATATGTTTCGTTCTGCAGCCCACTGATGGTTGTGGTCGGAGACGGCCAAGTCGGCCGCCGGTTCGTTAATTAGGTGCTGGTTGTTATTGTTATTTTAACGGGATTCTGAGTTGGTCATTCGCGAAACCAATATATTTTATATTCTATAATTACAAGCATGGGTATATAATATATGATCTTGAGCGCGTTACCATTTCTGACTATGGTTTTCTTGTTTATATTGTTCATGTTTTTTTGTGAAAGTGTCATGATCTTCTTCTATGTGTATATACATGTCAACTAGTTAGCTGCCAATCCGACTTTTTCGAGTTAAAGTGTGTTTATTGATGACGGCAAGCATGTCTAACAGCTCCAGATATCCTGAATCAAATACAGAAGACGTTGTGGAGAACACACGAAACTGGTCAGTTGCACAGGGACATGGCGACAGGGGTTGTTTGGGGTGTCTCTGCCCCCCCCCCCCCCCCGAACTTTGGTAAATTTCCAATAGTTGGAAATGTCATGCCTGACACAACATTAGTTGGACATTAATTTGACACCATATAGGTTGAAATTGTTCTCATTGTTTGGTTTTCAAACCAGTAACATTTGGTAATTCTCCAATCTTAGGGTGTGCCAGGTTGGATATTTCCAGGGGGTGCAAATTGAATTCTGCTAACCTGATGGGAACCATCTAGCCGCGTCCATAGAACTTGTACTTATATATTATATTAAATAAATTGACTGACATTTCCACTCTATAGTCATGCGATCCTAGAATAAGCTTTATATTTGTGTTTGTGGTTTTTGGGAGATGCAGCTCAGGTGCGATCGCATGACCACAACATTAGCTACATTAGCTTTGTTTTCCAACTAATGCACAGCACGTTGGCCAAAAGGTGGCTGTGTTTCGGCACTACAGAGACTATTTTTGCAAAACGACTGCATTTAACGAAACAAAACATATTAAATATGACATTGTTATAAGACTAGATAGTACATACGTGTATCTGATAATCCATAGATATCATATAATCCAACTATTTCTTGAATAAGAAGGAACTAATAATTAGAAACAAAACAGAAGACATATCCATGCAGGTTCACTTGAATTAGGTCAATGGTGACGTTTTAAATCCGCCGAATTAGAAATCGACGTGCGTTCGAGCAGTATTTTATGGATGGAATTACGAAATGGACATGATGAAATTGACAAGAATTTTCTTCAAGTTCGCCATCAACCGAAGTGCTCCCACAGCTTTACTATCAATAACATTATTATTTGGCTAATTTCAGTAAAATTCTCACCGTTTACACTCGATAACACAAATATGTCTCCGCATTTAGAATTCTTTGATATGGATCGTTTATATTCTGCAATAATTTGTACCTAAGGGACGGATTCTTATGTTTTATTGTGTGTTTAAACTGCGAGGTGGGGAAATCTCGGTTTGTTTACATTATGAATGTTCTGATTCCGGAACCAGAATCTAGCTGAATCCAGATTACGACGAAATAACGATTACGGTCTGTCTGTTTACTGATTCTGATCTGTTCGTTTACCGTACGGGGTGTAATTCGTAATCTGAATCCAGATTATCCCACGAAATAACGACTCTGGCGAAACACTATTGAAATATTTCGCAAAAAATAGTAAATGGTTTGATCTGGAAGAACCGACTGACATCGGGTGGGTAAATATTCCTGCATCGCGTGGGTGCACATATGTGTTGTCCGTTGTCTGTTTGCGATTAGAAACACAGATATTTCATATCATGTACGTACATGACTTTCCACGCATATTCCGTTTTAGCGACACCCTCCGCTTTGGCGATACCAGGTGCACGAGGGTGGTCTGATTGGACATTTCCAAGAGTTGGAAACATTGAGGTAACAGTTCCAACCCAGTGTGTGTGTGTGGAGGGGGGGGGGTGAATTTAGTGACGCTATCCCTCATAGTGGGCTAGCATAACTAAATTCACCCTATGGGAACCTCAATCTGCTTGGGCCTCCTATGCTATGGGAGACATAGACTCAGATTGAAGTTATCAAATTTTGAATATTGTGATGTACACCCATTGGGAACCTCGATTATGCAGTGTGTCGTCTGCCAATTTGGGGACATTTTTTATATAGAGAAACTAAACCAAAAAAGAAATAGAATCTAAGTATCTATAGAAATTTGATAATAAAGAAACTTCCCAGAGAAGATGAGGCCTAAGCAGAATGAGGTCCCCAGAGGGTGAATTTAGTGATGCTAGTCATTATATATAACGTCACTAACCCCACGCCCTGTGGACCTCATTCTGCAAATGACATGCATAGTGACACTATAATCAGGCTTGATCACCAACACCAAAACAAACCTTTCGTTACCGAATACTCATTCACGAGTAGTTCCCTCAGGATTTTGTTCAGATAATAAGTTCAACAAACGACCATTGATGAACTTATTATCTGAATATTTCCCACCAATGAATAAGAATCTTTCTGCACTTGTATTGTATTTCGCTTGTCTGTCGTCTACGTATATTTCTTGAACGTCCCTCCAAATGGATAATAAACCATTCCAATGTGTACCTTTATATCTAGGTGCATGGGGAGTCCATTTAGTAAATAAAGGGTTAAGTCAAGACTAGTTCGACGGTTGACAATGGTTGAAGTCGTAACATAGTCGCTTTGTAATTGATTTTGAGTTACCGTGCACATTGATCGCCCCTTTGTGGTGCCACTTGCGCCCCATAATTCACCACCACACGTCACTGTCGGTCGATTTTCGCGATGAATGCGTCTCATTGTAGCTCAATTAAAGCCTCTTAAGTGCCGACAAACGATTGCCGTTTCCATTCATTGAACCGACCCGTTCAAGAGTTTCTTTCTATTATACCTATGTTTATATACGTATGCGTCAAGTGCATATAAACTATACTCCGTATCATATAAGATTAGCAATCATTACAATCAACTCATTCGTAATCCATAATGCCTTTTACGAAAACCCAACAAGAACACTCAAACTAATACTGAGAGTAAGAATGGTGTATGTTTTATAAACGCTCTTTAACATTCACCGCCGATAGTAAAGGAGAACCTAAACGCTCTTTAAATTATCATTGGTTATATTTGGATTTTTTAGTCGCGCGATCAAAATGCAAAACATGATATAACTGCCTCTTTTGAAAGTCGATAAATGTTGTATATAATATAGTCTTATGGTATTATAATGAACGTAAATGATATATACATCACTGGTATTATTTAATTATCTTGTGTGGGGGTGGCTTAGATGATTGAGTAATTTTCAGTTTTTACTCTAAAAATACCACATATTATGAAGAGCGTTTCTTCGTTTTGTACCAAATAGAGGACAATGTTAATTGAAGGGCTATAGCTTCTTAGTTTTGAATGCTTTTATACGTATTTTCACACTGGCATTTAGTTTTTCAAACTTTTTATTTTACAAAAAATTCATTAAATAAATAAAAAAAAAAAATAGCATAAGCTCACTATTCTGCACTATTGGCTTATTTCAGAATAAAATTAATTTAATAAAAAAAATTAAATTAGCTCACCATTGGCTTATTTAAGAACTAAATAAGTCCAATATGAACCTATGTGAATATTCAGGTCCAATATGAACCTATTTACGAGGATATGTTGCAGCACCAGATGTACACTCTTTATATACTGAGTTTCACTGTGGCCCGCGCCCAGTCTGATAAATATCCAGACTCCATCTCATGAAATGAAACACGGTCTAATTTTATTTAGACTGGCCGGCGCCATCCACCGGGTATCAATATCCAGGTCAATATGAACCTATTTGCACGAGAATATATTGACCAAATTTGGTGTGGTGACTCGAGGTACCCTGGTTATAACGACGTTAGTATTTCAAAATTAGTATTTTAAAAAATAAAATGAATAAATAACACTTTAAAATAAGCTCATTATGGGATTATTTCAGAATGAAATAAGTCCAATATGAACCTATGTGA